>OX155971.1:4658316-4863006 GCA_944548615.1 Micropterix aruncella | reverse complement strand
CTATATATATATATATATATATATATATATATATATATATATATATATATATATATATATATATATATATATATATATATATATATATATATATATATATATATATATATATATATATATATATATATATATATATATATAAATATATATATATATATATACCTATATATATATATATACCTATATATATATATATATATATACATACATGTACACAAATAATAACATAATTATATAATACGGTTAATAATAAAATGTAAAATATACTTAATATAAATAGATATATTATACGTCATTATATATTTTATAATGTTAATATACATATGTCCTTTTATAGAAAAATAATATACTGACTTGATTAACACCTTTCCCACCAGCCAAATACTGCAAAGCATTGTAGGTTACTACATAGTAACTATAGCAATGCTACTGTAGGCTGTGGTAACGGTTACGTTACCACAGCCTACAGTATCTATAGAACGAAGAAATAGCAATCAAGCTCGAAGGCTGTTAATCGTACTCCTAATTTCTTTAAAGCAAGTATTTGAAGATAACTTAAATATATCCAAACATCGAAAGTTTAAGCTATGTGGTCGAAGTGCACTATAAAAAATACATATTTTGCCCATAATTCGTATTGACTAGGTAGATAACATAAATCGCGAGCCCTGATATTATTTTGGATTCGGTAAGAGATTCTGCCAACAGAATAAGGCCTGTCTATTTTATTATTGACTAGCTGACCCGTGCCCACTTCGTTGGGCGGTAAAACTTTTTACCTGTGATGAAATTATGAGTGTGGTTCGGTTAGTACCGAGTGCTATGATTTATTTCCTAACTGCCAAAAGAAGGTTTATATTTTTACTGCATATGTATGTATGTATTTGCATGTTAATTCGACTATATTACCGTTATTTGTGAGTGTCTTCTTGTGAGTGTCTTATTTGTGAGCGTATTATCTCTTTAACTATATATGCAGTAAAAGGGAAATTATATGCAGTAAAACGGAAAAGTCTTTTGTTTTAAACGCTTGAGACGATAAATTTACTTATTTTGATAAGAATTCATAATTGTTGATAATATGACCAATAAACATGACCTAACGATTAAAATAATTTTTTTAATGTAAAATACTACTTTTTGTGACCTAAATATAAAAGTTAGATATATCCTGTCGCTGACTTTTTTGTAGTTATTATCAAGCTCTACAACTTAATCATATATCTCTCGTCGTTAAGGCAGCGTTAGTTAAAAACCTTTTCGTTCGACCGATTATTCTCCGACTTACTTTGCAAATCCGACTACCACGAAAAAGTCTTTTAATTTTTCGGATTAATATATAACCTATGACACTCACAAATAACATGGCTTTCTATTTATAAAATAATTTTCAAAGTCGGTTTAGTAGATCCAGAGATTACTTCCTACAACGTCACAAATTTTACCTCTTTATAATATTAGTATAGATAATATTGTACAGAAAACGTATATGGAGGCGCCTATCCTCAAGTGAGTTCACTTTATGACGGTTAAGTCTCTCTGGGTAACTTCCGAAAGTTTGAAACGATTTGAAATAGAGATGTCTCAGAAAGTACTTCTGAAGTCTCTCAACTCTCTTTTTATAGACTGTATTGAGGCGATCAAATGATAGTCCCGTATTCGAGAATACTGTGCACATAGGATAAAGATAAAATCTAAAGGGTTCTTACATCGCTAAACGGTTATATAAAATGATATTTTATAAAATAAGTGTCTTCTACATGCACTACCTAGTTAAAAGTGAGGCAGAATCCTTGTGTTAAAGTAATTATTTTTTGGTATATATCAACGAACCCTCAGAAACAGCTGGGCAATCATCTCATCCTTCTATAATAACACTGAGCGAAAGATTTCAACTCCGACTCGGAAATACAACACTTTAACGTACATCGCGTGTTTTATTCACGGTCTAAACGACGCGCGAAACAAATATCAAAATTACAAAGAAAAATAATTGAATCTGGCAGAATACACCATTAGCAGAATACATCTTGTTGTCACGTCTCACATTGAAATATTGGTAAAACTTTATCCGCCAAGCAGACAGTCGGAGTCGGTGCTGCCGATGCACTTTATCGTTTTGTGTCTGCCGCACGCCGCTTGGGCGCATTCAAAAACACCGAATGTAGAAAAATGAGAAGTAACAAAAGGCACTTTTAAGGGGCAATAAACTGTGATACGTTTTACGGAGATAGGCGAGCTTATTTCAGCAACAGTAAAACACGATAAAATACCGTACGGGCTACTCGCTTCTCCCATATGTGATACTTGGTACAGAGTTGTCGACGGTCGCCGCTTTCGGATATTTAATTTGGGGATATTTCAATACCACTATCTGATATTTTACTAGAATATCAGATATATCTCTGCTTTGCTTGAGCTAAAGACAGATATGTAGATATACAGATATTGATTGTATAATTGTATGGTCTTAGTACAAATATTTCGGTATAAAATACCCTCAAGAGCAAAATCTGGGTCACCAACATAAACGCATGAATATCTCTGAAACTAAGAGTAATAGGTTATTTAATAACTTCCATATTAATAATAAATATATAAAACCAGGAGCGCTTGTTGTATTTTATGAGCGAACAGAAACAAAAGCTAAATGCATTGAATTCGTTGTACAATTTTCAAAAAATCGTTTATTTTGTTTTAGCTATTTTGATGACAATATTTATAGCAACTAAGAAGTTTTATTATTTTTATTAAAGTAGTATTAAATTGTCTTTTATGTGGCCCGGTTTTTTGCGCTTGAGCGTAGTTTAATACAGTTTGCTCACTGGGCGTCCTATTTCAAGTACATGTTTATTACAGAACACTCTGTGCTTTTCATTTATTAAATATTTTTCCTTGCTGCATGTTTTGCAAGACGCATAGAGCAGCATAATAATGGACACAATTATGATTAGTTCTTATTAATCGTATTAATAATTTGAACTGGTATTTTTGAGATTTACTTAGAATCAGATCTACCAGCCTTACTACCAGTCTGTCTACCAGACCTACAGTTTTTACTACTAACTAGAGCTGTCGACTACAACAGGCGAACCCGTCACCTCAGAAAGTTTTAACGATTAGTCGTTCTATCTTCCGTAAAGTGAACGCAGAAGACTTAGGACAAAACAGTCCACCGTCAAGCTCCGCCACATGCCCGTAAGAGGCCAACACCTTAACCGCGAGATAGCCAGGAGTGTTACCCAGCGGGCTTACACCGACGCCCTTACTTCCAGTTGCGACCAGATTACTCCGGTCTCTCGACCGGTTACGAGTTTGAGGTCACTTGCGCGGTCCTCTCCCTTACGAATCGGTGAAACGGTGTAAACCGAATCTATCGCGGACCACGGCATCTTTTTTCCCGGCTGTTCACCCGGAATCGGGTAGCCGATGATCGTGTCAAGAGCAGTGGCCGTAAGGTCAGCAACCACCCCCCGCTCTATAGGAAACAGTACTGCTTCCAGACTCCCCCGACTGTAAGTCAGAATGCACAATAGATTCGCCTACGCCGCACGGTGCGCAGACCGTCCAGGAGCGCCAGAAGATTGACTCCTACGGGAAACTAGCCCCAAGGCCAGAGTCCTACCCGGGCTCGCACTTCATGCGTGGAGGCCGCCGGATGGGTGTTGACCCGTGAGTGTGACCAACCCTGAACAAATGGGTCTTCGTGGCCAACTCAGCAAGGGCATATTAGCTCCCAGTTTTTACTACCAGTCAGATGTATCAGATTTAATTAAAATTAAATAACGGTCACATCATGGAACCTTGAGGAACTCCTGTCATGATAGATCGTTGTTTGCTAAAATATGATTCTAAAATCACATTTGATATTGCTGTAAGAGCAATAAGGCTTAATGTTATTGAACATGCTGGTCATTGTGCATAGAGAGCGAGCAACGGTAAATTTCCCGGGGGGTTTTGGGGTGTAAATCGGTCAGTGGGGAATCAATATAGACGCAGAGATCACCAAATATCCTGGTCGGAGTTAATCGAACGGCAATGGACGAAAGCGGCGCCAAATTAACGGCTTCCGCCTCCCTTTACGAGTACTTTCGCCCTCCCTAATATGTACTCTGCTCTGCTTGACGATCGATTGCCTATAATTAACTTTTCTTATTATTAGAGACTAGGCGACGCTCTTTGAAAAGCGAGAGTAATCGCGCGGACGCAGGATTTTCGAAGTGGAACGACGCTGTTGAAAACTTAGCAGATTACGACGGTTTATGGTTAATTCAATCTTGGTTTTTAGTAATCTAATGATGCTACTGGAAGAGTTAGAAAATCCTAAATCCGAAATTGGTGACAGCAAAATCGTAATCTATACTAATATTATAAAGAGGTAAAGTTTGTGAGGTTGTAGGAATTAATCTCTGGATCGACTAATTCGATTTCAAAAATTCTTTTGCCAGTAGAAAGCCACGTTATTTGTGAGTGTCACAGGCTATACATTAATCCGAAAAACGAAAAGACTTCTTCGTGGTAGTTGGATTTGCAAAGTAAGTCGGAGAAAAAACGGTCGAATGATAACGTTTCTTACGAACGCTGCTTTAACGATGAGAGATATATGATTGAGTTCTAGAGAAAAGTTGTAGAACTTGGTAATGCCTACAGAAAAAGTCAGCGACAGCATAAGTCTTAATTATATATTTAAGTCACAAAAAGTAGTTTTTTATATAAAAAAAAATAATTTAAATCGTTAGGTCATGTTTATTCGTCATATTATCACCAATTATGAATCATATCAAAATAAGTAAGTTTATTGTCTCAAGTGTTTAAAATAAAAGACTTTTCCCTTTTACTGCATAAAATTTCCTTTTTACTGCATAAATGGTTAGATAAGACACTCACAAATAAGACACTCACAAGAAGACACTCACAAATAACAGTAATATAAACAAATTGGCATGCAATGCATACATACATATGCAGTAAAAATATAACCCTTCTTTTGGCAGTCAGGAAATAAATCATGGCACTCATTACTAACCGAACGACACTCATAATTTCATCACAATTAAAAAGTTTTACCGCCCAACGAAGTGGGCACGGGTCAGCTAGTTTAATATAAAATAGGACAAGGAAGGATCCTCCGCAAGATTGCACATTGTCAATTGCACATTTTCAATTGCCTAATCTGCGAACATGAATAATCGGGCGTCCCTGGAAACGGTGAGTTTTAACTCACCGGCCAATCTTTCTACCACCGGACCAAACGACACGAGATGCCGAGTCAGTCTCGTCCGCTGGGGCTACACAACGAAACCAATATGTGACTGTGGAATGCTACGAGTTAATGGGCCCTTGCTGAGTTGGCCATGAAGACCCATTCTGTTCAGGGTTGGTCACACTCACGGGTCAACACCTATTCGACGGCCTCCACGCATGAAGTGCGACCCTGGGTAGGACTCTGGCCTTATGGTCAGTTTCCCCTAGGAATCAACCTTCTGGCGCTCCTGGACGGTCTGCGCACCGTGCGGCGTAAGCCAATCGACTGTGCACTCTGAATAACAGTTAAGAGGTTCAAGGCGATAGGTAAGGGCAGCAAACCCCGCCCACCGCCCGGGCAGTTATAACGACGAGGGTCGTCTTGTCTGCCCGGGATGTCGTGCTACGACAACCCTGCGCGTACCAGAAGGGTAAAACGCGCAGGGGGTGAAATAGGGTAAACCACCCCCCCCCCGTACCGCCCCGAGAACCCATTTATTCAAAAAATAAAAGGTATTTACAAAAAAAATAAAAAATTTACAAAATATTACAAAATTTAACGAGAAAAGAAACAACAATATCGTAAATTTAGGAGCCTGCAAGCGGGGTAGAGGACGCTCCAGAACAATGAACGTGAAGGCGCACTGTCCGTGGGCAGGTCTCGGAGCAGCCACGGGGGGGAGGAATCCCTGGATCCTGCAAAGAACGAAACGCCCCTCGGGGCGGTAAAGAGACGGACACAAAGACGGGCACTTCGGGCTGGAAGTAGCCGCCGAATCACGCCACCAAGGAAGAGGGTACCCCCTGGGGGGTATCCCGAAGCCTCATGCTTTTCCAAGAAGCCACCCAGTGCCCCACAAACTCGCCAAACGACTGGAAGCAGCTCCTACAACTGACCAAATCCGGGTACCAAATCGGAGAACGCCCAACGGACGCGCCCACTGCATCCATCAATTTCTCCCGTGCAGCCGCTAGAATTGGGCAATACCAAATTACGTGTTCCGCAGTTTGGCGACCATACCCACAGGCGCACCGGGGGTCATCGGCAAGTCCAAAGTCAAATAGTTTGGCTCTGAACTCTCCGTGGCCCCCAACCAGCTGCGTGGTATGGTGGTCGAACCGCAGAAACGAATTTGCCATCCGCACTGCAACGGACGGGAAAAAGCAATGGGTGAGGCGGCCCGTACCCCCGGCGTCCCATCTAGCCTGCCAGACACGCAAGGACTCCACCCGAATCAGGCGGGCAAACTCCCCAGCTCGGTGCGCCACCGGGTAGATCGATAGGCCATGGAGGACTACCGGCTCGCCCCGGCGGTACCGCGACAACGCTGCACGCTCCAGAATCTCCAGGTCAATCGGCAGAACGCCAGCGATGACGGGTAACGCAAGAGTGGACGTCGTTCTGTACGCCCCGGTCAGGGCCACGAGAGGGATGCGCTGTCCGCGCAGCAGCGCGACACGCGTCGCCTCAGGAACAGCAGACTCCGTCCAAGCGCGTGCGGCATAAGTCGCACGCGGGACGAAGACGCCCTTATAGATAGTCATGACCGCCGGGAAACGAATTCCCCAGTCGGCCCGACTCACTCCGCGGAGCGCAAAGAATAGATCCCGGGATTTTTCGGCTGTAATCTTTGCGTGCGAAAGAAAGGAAAGGGAAGCCGTAAGCGTCACCCCCAGGTATCGAACGGTGGCCGGGAAGGATACCGGGCGACCGTTCATCCTGATAACAGGGTTCCGCTTAAGATGTCCCTTCAGGAGAAGCGCCTGAGTTTTCGTCGGAGAGAAGGTGAGTCTGTTTCGCTGACCCCATCCGAGGATCAGGTCCAGCGAGTCAGCCACCCTTCTCTCGACCTCGGCGCGACTCCTGCCGCCCACCAGGAGGAGAGCGTCGTCGAACTCTCAGGAGGGAACTCTGAATAACAGTCGGGGGAGTCTGGAAGCAGTACTGTTTCCTATAGAGCGGGGGTGGTTGCGGACCTTACAGCGACTGCTCTTGAAATGACCATCGGCCATCCGATCCTGGGTGAACAGCCGGGCAAAGGACGCTGTGGTCCGCGATAGATTCGATAAACACCGTTTCACCGCTTCGTAAGGGAGAGGACCGCGCAAGCGACCTCGAACTCGTAACCAATCGAGAGACCGGAGTAATCTGGTCGCAATTGGAAGTAAGGGCGTGAGTGTAGGCCCGCCGGGTAACATTCCTGGCTATCTCGCGGTTAAGGCGCTGGCCTCTTACGGGCTTGTGGCGGACCTAGACGGTGGACTGTTTTGTCCTCAAGTCTTCTGCGCTCACTCCAGGGAGATTTTTTTTTTTTATTTTATTATTTTTAAGGAAACATACAGCTGTTACAATAAATTTGTTACAGAATTATTAAGTTAAAAAAAATAAAGCTAATTACATGTTTCCACTTAAACATTCATAATTTAAACACAACAATATATTTTTTTTGAAGAATTAACTAACACTCATAGGGACAGGTGGGAACTGGGAAGAAAGGAGTCATAATAAGTAAATAAAATTTTATGTAAATACACGTTCCATAATATAGACATACATATTATTTAAAGATATTCTTGAATAAATATTATTTATAATATATTATATATTGCGATTACAATGATAAATCAATACCATCATTAATAATTGCTTTCTTAAGAGCGAATGATGACGTATTGAATACGTCAATATCGCCGAGCTGCGTATTACAAATTTTACATACCCTATACATGAAACAGTTTTGTGCATAATTAGTACTAACCTGCGGAAGGTGGAATAACTCCGTTTGGCGAGTGAGTCGCGATGGTACACGGAAAGATATCATTCCAAGAAGATCAGAACAATCAATATAACCTGCCAATATTTTATGGAAAAACACCACGTCTGCGCATTTTCTTCTTGATTGTAAGGATTGAAGCCCATGAAAAGCAGCTGCTTCGTTGTGATTGGGAAAGGACAAGAAGGAGCGATAATTCAAATGTTTCAGGAACACATTTTGAATACGTTCAATTCTCTTTATGTGAACATTATAACAAGGAGACCATATTTGAGAAGCATATTCGAGGTGACTGCGGACGAAAGCGTAGTACAAGAGTAATAGAGATTTTTTTACTGCGAAATGTTTTGAAGTTCGAAGTACGAATCCTAACATACTATATGCTTTTTTCGTGATGTTATCTATATGGGAGTTATATAATAACTTACTATCTAAAAGAACACCTAGATCCCGAATTGCATTTTTCTTGGTTATCGAGAAACCATTGACAGTATAAATAAATGGTAGAATATTGTTTTTCCGCGTAAAACTAACGGTAGCACATTTCGCAGCATTCAGGAATAAACGATTCGAGGCGCAATAAAGAGATAGTCTATCTAGATCATCCTGGACCAATTGACAGTCGTCAAGGGAATTAACAGGTGCGTACATTTTCATATCGTCAGCAAAAAGTAAAAACTTACAAAATTTAAAACAGGTATTTATGTCATTGATATAAAATGTAAATAGAAGGGGCCCTAAAAGGCTACCCTGTGGCACACCCGAGGATATACTTGTCCAGTCGGACTTAAATCCTCCAATAACCACACGCTGGCAACGATTTTGTATGTACGATGCAAACCAACGTAGTAAATCACCGTGAATTCCAACTGCACTTAATTTTGAGATAAGATTAGTATGGTCCACCTTGTCAAAAGCTTTGCTGAAGTCAGTATAAATAGCATCCACTTGATTGCGTTTACTCATTTGAAGCGACAGGAAACTCGTAAACAAAGTAAGATTAGATACCGTAGACCTGCCAGATCTAAATCCATGCTGTTGGGGTAGAATACAATGAGTAGTTGCCGCATATAATTGATCGTAAACTATTTTTTCAAATAGCTTACTGATGATGGAGAGTTTGGAAATAGGACGATAGTTAGTAACATCAATTTTCGAACCTGATTTGTATACCGGTGTAACAAAAGCTTGCTTCCACTCGTCGGGAAAGGTGCCATAACAAACCGACCTCTTGAAAAGTAAGGTAAGCGGCAAGGCCAAAGTATGACCGCAGCGAAATATAAACAAAGGTGGGATACCGTCTGGTCCAGCACTTTTATTGAGATCGAGCTTGCTAATATACTTCTTCACCAATTCTTCAGTGATTTCAATAGACGAGATATTACTACCATGGCATTCGATATGAGCAGAAGTACTAGGACTAGCGGAAATCGGTTCAAACACGGATTCAAAATACTTACAAAACATATTACACACTTCCTCCCCTGACGCAGAGACACTACCTAAGTACGTTACTCTTTTAGGGACAGAGTCGGATTTCCGGAGGGATTTGGCATAAGACCAGAAGGACTTAGGATTGCTAAGAATATTTGTTTCAATTTTTTTAATGTACATTGCATAGCAATCCCTGTTTATAAGTTTCTGCCTGGACCTCAACAGGGAAAATTTGTTGTAGTCAAGCGGGTTGTGAAACCGTTTAAACCTTTGATGGTATCGATACTTCTCCTTGGTAATATTAATTAATGAAGCTGTATACCAAGGGGGATATTTGGATGCCCACACCAATTTCGTTGGCACATAAAGATCAATTACCCTAGCCAGAATTCGATAGAAACCGCTTAAGGCAGAATTAATGTCAGTGTTACATATAAGATCTTTCCAATTAAACGCCGCAAGTTCAGCATTAATTGCGATATAGTCAGCTTTATTAAACTGTGTCACCTGCCTGCGCGAATCCTGAAGTGGTATCACGAGATCTAGGGAATATTCTATAACGAGGGCTCTGTGATACTTGTAATCCTCAGGAACTATTGGGTTGTCGCTAGCATAAACATTAAGATTTTCATTGCATAGGACCAAATCTAACGTTTTCCCCAAAGTGTTGCGGATACCATTATATTGGCGAAGACCAGCCAAACACATAGTGTCCAGAGTTAAGACAGCATGAGCAGAGGATGAAAAGTTAGTAGACGTTAGAAATGAGCTATTACCTTCGCGATCCCAATCGATTTCAGGCAGGTTGTAGTCACCAACTAAAATAAAGGCATCTTTAGGATGGCTGAGAACAATGTCAACTAGTCGAGACATAAATGTTTCAATATTTGTATTATAATTAAGTGTTCTAGGGAAGTACGCACAACATATGTGAACTGAACTTTTACACCCTTTTAAAGATGACGACGGTATGGTGACCCAGATGTCCTCAGCGCACGTACTCCACAAAGGCTGATCGTGAGCATGTATCTCGTTTTTAATAGCTAATAGAACACCACCACCATATTCCTGGCCCGTAGACGCGTAGTTCCGGTCACGTCTGAATACTGTATATCGGCCATCAATCAACTCGCTGCTCGATATTCCTTGGTGAAGCCAAGTTTCCGTCAGTGCAATAATGTCGAATTCATTGCATAATATGCTTTGAAGGATTTCGTTTGTTTTGGTTCGGAGACCTCTAACATTTTGGTAATAGATGAATAATTTCATAAGGAGTCGTGAGGCACTTGGACCAAAACAAAACTTACGCCCATAGGACGCACAATAAATAAAATAGGTGTGTGAAGACAGTATTTGACTAAATTGAAGAGATAATAAATTAATGTTGATATGCTCGAAGCTTGAAAAATAACAGCGAAGCAACACAATGAAGACGCAGATGGATAGAACAAATTATGCACAATATTGACATGTATTAATAAGTATATAAAATGACCCAGGACCAATGAGAAATAATCGATCCACGATAATTGAACATGCAAGAGGTTATGACTAATACATTTAAAGTGATAGGTAACAATATAAAGATATTGAAATAAAACAGGGAAAATATAAATTGCCATATACAAGATATAAACAAGAGTTTTAGAATATAAATAGGTGAAATATATCGCTATAAACAAGTGAATGTATTGGATAAGGATACAGGACTGATATTGGAATAACTTAGACGGGCTGAAAGGTGTTGATATGGAACAGTAAGGAGATAGCTTTTGAGAAGGGTCATTTGAGGTAGAATGCAGTAAAAAAGAATAGCAAGTTATACGATTTTTTTCAGGTCCGCTTCTCTTCCTATAAAAATTGCTTGAGCCTTTTCATGTTGTCTCACGTGAATGCGGCAGTTGGAAACCCAGCAGAACTTATATCCTTTCTGCTTTGCAGTCAATTTCGCATGGTACAGCAAGTTTTTATTGTAGGCAGTGAGATGTTCGTTCACGTATATCTGCTTTTTATCTCCAGCTAGTCCAATGTCGGAAGTGGTGATGCCCTGAGCAGCTTTATATGCAGCAATGAAGCCTTCTTTCAAACGGCGCCTCGCAAACTTAACGATAATACATTTGGGTTTCCCGTTGGGTATTTTCGGTGCCACTCTCGTAGCAAACTCGATGTCGTTAGGTGGAAGATGAAAGTCGATGCTTCTTGCGATTGCCATGATGAGGTCCGTGGGGTTCTCATTTTTGCGCTCAGGAATACCCTTAATTTCTAAGTTATTAGATCTGACGAATTGATCTCTTGTTTGGGAATCCTCTTGTAATTTTAAAACAGCCCCACGAAGTTCGATGATATCGGCCTCTAAGGAGTCTACCTTCTTCAATTTTTCCTCCATTAGCTTGAGTTTGGTGCCAAATTCATCCACAGCCTTTGAACAATAGTCAATAGAGGTTTTGAATTCACGAAATTCAGCTTTCATTGCACTGATATCTTTGTGAAGGTTTGACATAAGGCTGATATCTGCCTGAATTTTCTGTATTGCCTGCATTATTGAGTCTGAGCAAGCCGAATCGGTGGGATTTTTGCACGAGTTACATTTCCAAATTGCCTTCTTCTCCTGAGACAATTTGACATAGTTAGTCTTGCTGATGTCTCCGCAGCGATAATGGACTTTAGACTTACAAGTCGAGCACAACGCACCTTCTTCAACTACCAACCCGCATACAGAGCAAGGCATAATTAGGAATTGATACTCTCAACAAGTTAAGTGGCATGCAACGCGACGCAGTCGGTGACTCAAAAGTGGCGCGTGTGTTTTTTCAGCCCTGATAGCCGTTGCGAGCCAGCGGTCGGCGCGCGGCGCTAACGAATCGCTCTTCCGTGCAAAATCTAAGAGGCGGTAGAAGTGTATCGTTTCTTTATTATTATTATTTTTTAATTATTTAAAGTCTCCAAAAAGAAGTTGAATGACGAATGGCTCAGTGTTTGTTTGTTACTCACAGAATATCGTCGTTTGAAAAATAAATAGTGGTGTGCGAAGTGATTCGGAGTGGTAACGTGATGTTTCGCAATTTGAATGGTCGATCGATCCACTGATGCTCGTTTTGAATCCCAGCACTGTCCTTTGCGAGAGGACCTCGACTGATGCGGGCTAGTTGCACTTCGTTATTACACAGTGAGTTTCTATATGTATATACTGGTATAAATAACTTATTATTTCTCGTATTTCTCTTATAACTTATTACTCGGTTAGGAACACTTTGAAAGGGAGAATGTTAAAATTACGAGATAGAACGACTAATCGTTAAAACTTCCTGAGGTGACAGGATCGCCCTCTGTAGTCGACAACCCAAGTTGTGGAATGCTGCGGGGTGAAAACCGCAGCTGTCAATCCCTATCACACATAAAGACATACGAGAGGCAAACGACAAGGACATCTAGGCCGCATATTTATGGAGAGACATGTCCTAACCTGGGCAGGACACGTTAGTGAATAAACGAAATGGAAGAGTTTTAAGATTATTTCATTTATTTAATGCTTGAACAGAAAAAATAGTTGCAATGTCACGAAAAAAACAAATTAAGTATTGAATAACGGAATAACGGATATTTGCCCTGGAACGGGTATATCCCAGTTGGGCAGCACTAGCCAGTGAATGAAAGAGGAAAGTTTTTGCTATTTGTTTTAATATTATACTAATTGTAAATGGTTATTTTGATAATTCCAATAAATAAATAAATAAATAATAAGTAAATTACAACAGTTTAAGAGCGACATCGTTTCGACATCGACAATTAAGTAACAAACAGTGATATGCACATCTAACGAGCATTCTTAGGCCTCTATCTAGATGCACAAGTATAGTAAAAAACATAAAATAATAGTATTATGACAATTCAAAAAAATAGGAGGATGGAAAATAAATAATAAAATATAATAGACAAAATTTTTACAAAAAGAAAAACCGAGATAAAATTTGCAAAGTGCAGCAGCCATGTCATGGTAATACTTAGAATGGGCTATCATAATTGAATGGGTATACAAAATTGTATATAATATGTTCTGTTGACCGTTGAGGAGTTCCCTCGTTGGAAGCCAACCCTTGGTGCAGCAGCCATGTCATGATAAAACATAAAACGGGATATCATAACCGAATGAGTACCTATACAAAATGTGGGGTCTATGCTGTTGACCGTTGAGGAGTTCCCTCGTCGGGAGCCAACCCAGGGTGTGGAATCAGGTCGTGCTTACCATAAAAATACATGAAATGTCATCGGAATTGAGCCAGCATGTAAATTTTCAATTTCATATAGTAATATTTGAAGAGTTCCCTCAATTCCTCATGGATCCCATCACCATAACAGGATTTTGATCGAAATGGAACCAATCTGTAAGTATATTCTTTCGAATAAATAAAAAAAAATCCAAATCGGTTCATAAATGGCAAAGTTCTACGGTAACAAACATTTTTTAAAAAAAAGAGAAAAAGATACAAATGAATTGATAACCTCCTCCTTTTTTTGAAATCGTTTAAAAATAAAAGTTAACCCCCCACCGTTTTATATTAATAGGTTTCAAAAATATTTTTGTAGATATAAATAATAAATAATTACCAAACATTATAACATGTGGGATAGTATAATTAATACAAAGGATGAAAAGTATTGTGCCCATTTAAATTACTTAAAAAAGTAGAGCCTTATTGTCTGATTATTTTATATGGTATTATATCTGTAATTTTAGTTTAAAATGCATAACGTAGCTGTAATTTGATTATTTAACATTTTACTGACAATTTGAATATTGCGATGAATAATTTTACTACGTATCTTTTCGAATTACTAACTACTTCAAATATTAGGATTCTATTTTGATTATTTATATTTATAGTTTGACAATCTAGTAGTTAATTCTTGACTACCTATGTATGTTCAGTAAAGAGTAGTAACGAAACTTACTACCTAACCCAATTATTTTGACACGTCCAAGAGCGGTATTTAGCCGTCAATTGGACACGACGAAAATGTAATGTAATGTAATGTACATACATAAATACAAGAGAAAATACCCGTATGCACGTAGATTTTTTTCTCCTTTTAATATAATATGAAGAAGTTCATTTTCTACCTGCCATCTGTTTATTTTAAATTTAAACCTATCAATCTGTGATATTTTTCAAATTGTTCAAATTCAACTGTTGAATATTTTTAGTGCTATAAAATACGCTATTCTTTGCGCAAAGGTAGTTTTTCCTTAATTATCAGTGGTGAAAGTTATATATCCCAAGAGACAGCGCCAAAAATATCATGTCATTATAACAACAAAATTGCGTTATAAGTTTTATTTACGTATTTCAAACCATGACATTTCAAGAACTAAAACACCTGCATTAAAATGGTTATCTCTTCATATTTGTAACATTTTTTCATTATTGAATATAAAATAAAATCTTACACGGGTCGATGGAGTGCGATAGCCTGCTTGCCAGGAAAGTCATGGGGTAACACAACCGATTTTTTTTATTGGTCGCTACTACATATATATTGGTTTTGATTACTTTTGCGGCTGAGTGTATTTTCCCATACTTTTCCTTTTTTAATACAAAACCATTGAGCAATTTTAATAAATATCGTCCATAGATGTTTCGCACTCTAGACCGTCCAGAGAGAGAGAGAAAAAGAGAGAGAGAGGGAGGATAATATCGTTTTCCGCTGAGCACTCTCCGCTGTCCGCGTTGCCCATGTAGAAAAGTGGATTTATTATATAATTCCTTTTCCGCAGCCAGGGACAATTAGTGCAACTGGCACTTGTGAGAAGTATGCAGTTAACTATTCGGCCGACGGACTGCGAAAATTGGCTGTTTCGTTAACTGAGCATTTGTCTCTGTTTTATCTAATTTAGTGGCCATCCTCATCCTACATAATTTCCTTTCAACATTCACTCTAAAACCAAAAACTTTTATTCAACGTAGCCCACATATACTCAACGCCAAGAGATAATAGTATGTTTTATTTTATAATAATATTTTTTTTCCGACTAATTCAGCGAGCACCACTGTAAAAATCCGTCAAGGAAAACCAGACGGTCACTATGCGGCCGTCGGAAATGAAAACACAGTAACTTGAAAAAAGACGTTTTGAGAAAAACGCGTTTTGAGAAAAATATTTGTTTTCATGAACAAAGTAATCAATATAGAGTATTTCTTTTAATCTTTAATGTTAAAAAATAGACCTTCAGTTCTGCATAAATATATATATATATATATATATATATATATATATATATATATATATATATATATATATATATATATATATATATATATATATATATATATATATATATATATATATATATATATATATATATATATATATATATATATATATATATATATATATATATATATATATATATATATATATATATATATATATATATATATATATATATATATATATATATATATATATATATATATATATATATATATATATATATATATATATATATATATATATATATATATATATATATATATATATATATATATATATATATATATATATATATATATATATATATATATATATATATATATATATATATATATATATATATATATATATATATATATATATATATATTTAATTATAATTGTTTAAATAATTAAATTATATATTGTGTTTTAAATTAGGAAAATAATTTGATACATTTTATATTTTTAAGATATAACACCGTAACTGAGTGGTTACTGTGTTATAGGTAAATTTTACCCATTACTGTGTTCTAACCTTGTAAAATAAATATATATTTTTTAAATAAATAAAAAACTGCAGGCACCTTAAACACAGCAATTGAGATACTGTGATTAATTCGTGTATTAATAAATTACCTTTTAACAAAATTTTACCTAAAACCACAGTATCTGAAGAAGTCGTGTTGTAACCAAACAAATTTTTTTCTTAAATGCTTATAAGTATTAAAAAAGATCACAGTGAATAATAGGTTATTGCATTTTAACTTTAAAAAATATACATACTGTGTTTTTTATTTAAAATTTTCTGATATTTTTTAAAATACTGTGTTTTTATCTAAGGTATCTCAGTAACTATCCATCGACAGACACACCGAAACATTTGCCTTGTAGTACTCCAACTCGTGATTTTAAAGAATCAAACTTGTATAAACACAGTAAATGAAGTTACTGTGTTTTTATTTACGACAGCAGTATGGCGCACTGCACACGTCAATTGGGGAATAATGGCTTCAGCTCGCACCAACTCTAACGAGGCTTCCTATCAGGTTAATAACTCGAGAGTACCCGGTCAAGACAACGACTATTAGAATTTAAAATATTATGTTGCTTAAAGTTACATAAAGATAAAAAGTAATGAAAATCTTTATTTACATGTTGCGACGCAACAACACAAACATTCTATAACAAATAGTTTTCGTTAATTGATGATCAACTATACTTCATCGACGGTTTTTGTGGGGAAGTAGACGCTAAGAGATCACATGTATATTTTTGTATTTAATTTTCACACACAATACTTTTCTATCAGTTTCAAAACCAGGTATAATAGGTATACGTGGAGATAGATAGAGTTCTTCACGGCAAGGACTACCACACCTACAAAACTTTACTATTTTTATAATAACGTGTAGTAGATATAATAACCTAATATTTATTATGACTCTATTACTAATAAATATGTATTTATTAAGTGAGGAGTCGGCGAACAAAATGATCTAAATCGGTTTCGAACCCAAACATATTTATTTTTAATCGGTACGCCTTGGGACGTTCTATCAATTGGTAGAACTATTTACTACCAAAACGATCTAGAAACCTTTTAAAAATGAGGTAGAAATCAACAATTTCTTTCGAAACGATCTATCGCTAGTTGAAAATGGTTGATTATTTGGAATTAAAATGAATTTCTTTCAAAATGATCTAAATCTGATACTAAATCATAACCCATAAAAATGTTTTCTTTCAAAACGGCCTAAATATATTTATTTTGACACCTTTTGTTGTGGTATCGATAATTTACATATGACAACATTCACATTTGAGAATAGCTTCTGTAAAGTGAGTTACTGTGCAAGTTGGTTTGGTGTAGATGGTGAAAAAAATGTCATCTGGCATGGTTGCTGCACTCAACGTTGGTTCTACGAAGATATATTAATATATTTCTTAAATACTATTCATTATTTTGAGAAATATTTACATATTGATTAATTCGAATAATATTACCGATATAGAAACATAAAAAGGAAGAAAAAATGTCGAAATGTTTTAATTTCCTCTTTTTATAACACCAGTAGCAATCAAAACGGTATAATTTAAGGATACAGTTGCAACCACAACGATTTAAATATTCCAGTTTCAATTAAAACGGTAAAAATGAAGAAAAAAAAATCTCCCATTCTTGCAATGAAAAATTACTTGCGAATGCTACATCTTATACAAATCAGCCATCTACTAAAAAAAACAAAATATACAAATACACAAATGGAAGTATGCTTTTTAGTTTTTTGCCTTTCAACGCTTTTAGATCGTTTTTTTTTATTTTTTTATTTCCAGTTGATAGGAGTTCCTACACTTGGTTATGTCGAAACTAATAAAAATAACAAGTATAATATTTAAATAAATACCTATTAAGGTATACGATATGAACGTCGGTATTGCAAGGTATGAACGTTGAACATCCAAGCGCAGATTTTTTAGGTTATATAGAGGAAACAACATTTTCCAATATTTTCAATCAAAATTATTACATAATTTCGTAAAATTTTCATGTGGACAATAGTTCTAAATAATCAAACAAATATTGGATAATTTCACAAATTATCATACGGGAGGATATTTGAAAGAAAAAACACAAATACAACAATAGTAAGAAAAAGAAAAAAAACGCAATTGTAAAATAGTCAATAATAGAAAGAATAATGAATAATAATAGTCAAGTAGGTAAATAGAGCTGCGAAAAATTGATATTGTCGAAATCCTCAATGCTATAAATGGGGTTTTTAGTCAAAATACCCTGTACCTTTTTCTTAAAGTGAACCTCCCCAAGGCCCCTGATGTGTAATGAAAGTTTGTTGTAAAATAAGTAAGATTAGCAGAGATTTTGTTCGCCTACTGGCTACTCCTCAAATAATGTAAGAGGAGGCAAAATCAAAGAGGCGCTTCATTGGTTTCGCGCACAGGCGCTGACCATAGTATCTCGTTCACAGGTCATTATATTATAGCTGCCCGGGCGTTGGAAGAAAGGTTACTTACCACCCCTCCTCCGTCCACTGCCGATGGGCAATCAAACAGTCAGAATAAATTGACTTGTAGCAATACGCACGTCTGGCACTCGTGTTGTTATTAAGATACACCAACCTATACAAGTAACGAGCGTTTACTACGAGGAAAAAATGGCGAATATCCTACATCCTGTTAAATTAACATCCGCCGGGTGTTTGATTTTGAGCAAAACAGATTGATTGCCCTCGGCCAGATTGGGGCGTTTGATCGTCGCGTTTTATTAGATACGATCTCGTTCACCAGACATCTTTCCCTATAGAAAAACACACTCCGCGGTGTTCTTAACCGGGTTATCTTCGATACACCTACACTCAATCGATATATGCGAAATTTACGATTCTACTGCTATTTCGTTTATGACTCTTTGAGGAGTCAATGGACGAATTAATCATTTAGCACCTAATTCTCGTAACAAAATACTCAAGCCAGCTCAAATAGATAGTTTAGATTATATATTTTATTTTTTCATTTGTTGATTTCGAGAAACATTTATTTCTCTATTTTTATATATATTATTTATTTTTACAGAATAATACCCCCTACAATTTTATTTATAAGCGCAGCAGCCATGTCATGGTGATAATTGAATGCGTATACAAAATTGAATGCGTATACAAAATTGTGTGTCTGTGCTGTTGACCGTTTTCCCACGTTTGCTCGGAGTGTTGGAAGCCAACCCTGGGTGCCGAAGTCGTGTCTTGGTGAAACTTAGAGCGGGCTGTCGTAATTGAATGCATATACAAAATTTCATGTCTGTGCTGTTGAACATTAAGCAGTCGCCTCGACGGGAGTCAACCCCGGGTGCAGCAGCCATGTCATGGTAAAACTTTGAGCGGGCTATGATAACGAATGAGTATACAAAATTTCGTGCCTGTGCTGTTGACCGTTGAGGAGTCCCCTCGTCGTGAGTCAACCCAGGGTGTAGAATCAGGGAGCTAATGGGCCCATTCGGAGCTAATGGGCCCATGATGAGGTGGCCACGATGACCCATGTGTTCAGGGTCGGTCATACTCACGGGTCAACACCCATCCGATGGCCTCCACGCATGGGGTGCGAGCCTGGGTAGGACACTGGGTCAACCAGTCTCTGGGAATCAAACCTCTGGCGCTCCTGGACGGTCTGCGCACCGAGCGGCGCAAGCCAATCGACTGTGCTCTCCGACTAACAATCGGGGGAGTCTGGGAACTGTATTGTTTCCTATAGAGCGGGGGTGGTTGTCTACCTTACGGCGACTGCTCTTTAAATGACCATTGGCCATCCGATCCCGATTCAGAGTCGGGCAAAGGACGCCTTGGTCCGCGATAGATTCGGTTCACACCGTTTCACCGCTTCGTAAGGGAGAGGACCGCGCAAGCGACCTCGAACTCGGAACCAATCGAGAGACCGGAGAAATCTGGTCACAATTGGAAGCAAGGGCGCGAGAGTCGGCCCGCCAGGTAACTCTGGCTATCTCGCGGTAAGGCGTTCGCTTCTTGCGGGTTGTGACGTAGCTGGACGTTGGATTTGTTCTGTCCAAAGTCTTCTACGTTCACTGCAGGGCGATAGAACGAGAAAATCGTTAAAACGTCCTGTGGTGACGGGCTCGCCCGTTGTAGTTGACACCGCAAGTTGTAGAATCAGTTCATGCCTACCATAAAAAAAATACGTTGTCATCGGAAATGAATCTACATGTACATTTTCAACTTCATATGATAATATTTGAGGAGTTGCCTCAATCCCTCATACATCCTATTATCAGAACAGGATATTTATAAAAATGGGACCAATCCGCAAGTATAGCCTATCAAATAAAAAAGAACTTTCCAAATCGGTTCATAAATGGCAGAGTTCTGAGGTAACAAACATTAAAAAAAAAATAACCGAATTGTTGAGCTCCTCCTTTTTTGAAATCGGTTAAAAAAGAATGGCATTTGGTCAATAATCGTTTCATAAAAGTTTTCGAATGAATATTAGCATATTTACATTAAACATTACTAATTCAAATTAAATATCAAGTTTAAAAAATTGGCCACATGATCCCGTGTGAGCTTGACGAGGAAAGGGTGCCTCGGTCCGCGATAAATTCGAACTAAATTAGCATTAAAGTCAGGTAAAGGCTGCGCAGCGACCTCGAATCTGTGACCCGATTGTAGGATAGAGAAATTAAACCAAACCTGGTAGTAATAGCGAGAGGTTGGTCCGCTGGGTGTACTTCCGAGTATCTACTGGTAATACGTTGGAAACTTACCCACTGTTGGGTTAGTTTGACTGTGGATTGTGCTCTTCTACGCACTAAGTCTTTTACGTTTACTCTTCGAGAGACAGAAAGGCGCGATGTCATTATAACTCCGTAAGGTGACGGGTCGCCCGTTGTAATTCTTCAATGATGTCGTACCCTTGCACATTCAAAGGGAGCATATTTAACAAGCAGTTCAAGAACCTGTGCGTTAAATAGAGTTTTCCATTGAAAAATAATCACTTCACAAAACTGAATCTACCAAAAAAAAAATACGTGTGGCACTCGGGGACTGCCGCGGTATAGCTATTGCATAACATTTTTAACAACTAATGCAATTACAATTATTTATTTATTTTATTTTTTCTGATATCAGATAACTGCGCTCTATCGGAAAACTTTGAAATTATTCCGAATCATTTGCGGCTGCGGAAGCAAATGATTCGGAATAATTTAAACGTCTTCCGATAGAGCGCCGCGCACTAATTTTTTATTCGATAAAGCAAAAAAACGGATTATTCGAAAAAAATCGTAGATAAAAAGATAGATAATTTAATTATATTTAAAATGGTGCATGTTTCATAATAATACGCCAGATAGTATTTGCGTAGTAGTCGTTTTTGTGTTCGGTTAGACCTAATTTCACAAATTAATTATACTATGTAATATAAACAAAATCTAAAATATTCAAAGCTAAGAATATTAGGAAAATGTTCTTGTTTAACGTATATTTTTTTCGAATCGTAAGCAGTACTCGTTTAGACGTAATTATCAGTTTAAAATCATTAATTTTCGTTAAGAAATTTCTTCATTCGGTCGCCGCGCTGGCCTAGGCCCGCGATAAAAGCTATATTGCAACCGCTACTGAAAAGTCGCCCATATTATCAGGAGAAACATAGCGATTACATTTTTCATATAGATGTCCCAGAGAAGCTACAAAAATAAAGGATTATAAGTTGTTTGCTAGATTCAAGTTGCCTACGTCGACGAACTTGGCCACATCGCCCACACTAGTCTTCCAATATGTGTCCAGTCTCACTTCGCCTCCAGGCAAGATAATATTGTCATAGAAATGCTAACATTTAACCAGCTGCTTTTCCACTGTTTCATTGAACAGCATCCTTTCACGTTTAAACAATCAGATATCATTCTTCAATTTAGTAACATGAAGACGTTGTTAAATTAATATTTCTAAAAATCACCCCAAGACCTTCCCGGTAAGTAGCCAAAGTGTGATTTCGTCTGAATATTAATTTCATAAGTAAAACCGATGAGCGCCCTCTCTCCTCTGGCGGTCGAACCCGGTTGCGTAAGCTGAAATAAATAAAAAAAATACGTGTGGCACTCGGGGACTGCCACGGTAAAGCTATTGCATAGCATTTTTAACAACTTATGCAATTATAATTATTTATTTATTTTATTTTTTCTGATATCAGATAACTGCGCTCTATCGGAAAACGTTGAAATTATTCCGAATCATTTGTGGCTGCGGAAGCAAACGATTTGGAATAATTTAAACGTCTTTCGATAGAGCGCCGCGCACGAATTTTTATTCAATAAAGCAAAAAAAAACGAATTATTCGAAAAAAAACGTAGATAAAAAGATAGATAATTAAATTATCTTTAAAATGGTGCAGGTTTCATAATAATACGCCAGATAGTATTTGCATAGTAGTCGTTTTTGTGTTCGGTTAGACCTAATTTCACAAATTAATTACACTATGTAATATAAACAAAATCTAAAATATTCAAAGCTGAGAATATTAGGAAAATGTTCTTGTTTAACATATTTTTTTTTCGAATCGTAAGCAGTACTCGTTTAGACGTAATTATCAGTTTAAAATCATTAACTTTCGTTAAGAAATTTCTTCATTCGGTCGCCGCGCTGGCCTAGGCCCGCGATAAAAGCTATGCAATAGCTTAAAAACATTTGATTTAATTAATATTACAGTATACTGGCGTCCCAACATATTCACGGTGAAATTGCCAGAAAGATACAGCGTGTTAAGCCAGGTCTCCGGAGTGTGTTTTTTCGAAACAATAACCATAAAACATTACACAAAAACAATTCTTTCCATACACGAGCTGTCTCCTGCGTATAAAACTGTTTCAAGATTAAACAAACATTTTGTGTTGATATCAAAATGAGTTCCGACGAGGAAGACATACTTTCAGTTTTAGCAATTATAAACATAATGGGCTCGATTCCGTTTCTTAGTGAACTAAGATCAGAAATTAGTCCGTGTGAACAAGACAGGGTAAAAGGGTGATCTTTGCTTATTAACACTACCCACAAAAGATAAAGCATCTTAATCTAACACCGCACGAAATGTGTTCAAAATTATTCGGACTAATATATGTATGACAGTTAGTTTTTATCGACGATCGATCGCTACATATTCCGCTCTAACGTATTGCTCCATCTCGTTCGCTTAAACTAATTTCAGTTCTAGTTCACAAAGAAACGCATTTGGGGCCAATATTGGGGAGAAGCAAAGATTTCGAGTCAGACCGTATTTACGACCTTGAAATTTTGACATTTACTAAGTTACAAGAACAACCTATCAATCAACAAAGCAATTTCTTCAATAGCGTCATATTTCTTTTTAAGCTATTGTATAGCTTTTATCGCGGGCCTAGAGCGCGGCGACCGAATGAAGAAATTTCTTAACGAATATTAATGATTTTAAACTGATAATTACGTCTAAACGAGTACTGCTTACGGTTCGAAAAAAATATATGTTAAACAAGAACATTTTCCTAATATTTCTAGTTCTGAATATTTTAGATTTTGTTTATATTACATAGTGTAATTAATTTGTGAAATTAGGTCTAATCGAACACAAAAACGACTACTACGCAAATACTATCTGGCGTATTATGATGAAACCTGCACCATTTCAGAGATAATTTAATTATCTATCTTTTTATCTACGATTTTTTTCGAATAATCCGGTTTTTTTGCTTTATAGAATAAAAAATTCGTGCGCGGCGCTCTATCGGAAGACGTTTAAATTATTCCGAATCATTTGCTTCCGCAGCCGCAAATGATTCGGAATAATTTCAACGTTTTCCGATAGAGCGCAGTTATCTGATATCAGAAAAAATAAAATAAATAAATAATTTTAATTGCATACCTAAGTTGTAAAAAATGCTATGCAATAGCTTTACCGCGGCAGTCCCCGAGTGCCACACGTAGTTTTTTATTTTTTATTCCTGTAATCTACGCCCCAGATAACGGGTATCTCTTTCTAACTAAGGTTAAAATGTATAGAACAGTATCTCTATTTGAATCAGTCGTATTTTTTTATCACAAAGCCTCATATAGTCCACTATAACCTCAAAAACCGTGAAACAAAACCTTCCCCTCTTCACCCGAGTGGGGAATGCCCAGGGAAACAAAAATATTATATTTGCATACACACATTATATTTGCATATTGATTTCTGATTCTGATTTTATACTGCAAGGTCCCGGGTTCGATTCCCGTCTGGGTCACCATTTTCCGTTGGGATAAAATTAACGGATTTGCATTTTAGATTTTGTCGATCGAAAGCAATAACTAGACACACGCTCACAAACATGCTACACGCACACGTGCATATAATAACGTCATAGTCGGGTTGATTGTAAGAGATTGACAATAAGCCAGCAAATTGTGATTTCACAATAAAGAGTAGAAACAAAGAAATGTATAATGCCACGCCCCTTTGTTTAGATGTTTTTAAATATTATAAATAGGATAGAAAACGAATTTACCGCGTGAAGTTTGTAGGACCCGACGTTTCGGTGACGTTGCAGCCGCCGTTGTCTAGGGTAGACTGAAGAGTCAGTCCGTTGTCAAGGAACAATTCTACTTTCCTCGCATGATCCGGGAAGCCATTGAAATAAGAAGAACTCCGAACTTCAATAGAGATGACGGCTACAAACTCTCTTCTACGTGGAACCCTCTTCTTGAAATGTTCCCGCCGCCGAACGCCGAACGCAAAGACGTAAAACAGGATACAGTGAGTGTTGTGTGCAAGACGGATTTTAAAAATTCCCGCGCTCCGAGCCCGGCCCCCCACCACCGTTATAACCTACGCAGTGGCGGCAGCGGTTTGCGGCCTACCCGCAAAACAACGGACTGACAGCTCTTCAGTCTACCCTAGACAACGGCGGCTGCAACGTCACCGATACGTCGGGTCCTACAAATTTCACGCGGTAAATTCGTTTTCTATCCTATTTATAATGCCAAACAACCGCGATAGTCTTCGATTTTATATTTTTAAATATTGTTTCGAAAAAGGAGACCCGGCTTTAGGCAGCAACATGGGAACAACAAGAAGAAGTAGAACTTGTTCACCTACTTCCGCATTCGTATATCGTAAACCGGGCCAAGGCTGAAAAGAAATCTTCTCCCTTGAGGTTTGTGTCTTGCGGGGCGAAAAGTAAACCAAAAAAATGTAATTTCAATGCGCGCTTGATCTTTGGCGCTGCAAATGGAGTTGAGAGTGAAAAGTGAACCGAAGCCTACGGGCGCACACCGACCCAGGTCGACGTGACGTTGCCAGCCTGGCCCCAAATGCGTCGGATCTCATTAACAAAGAAAACAAACCGTTAAAGGAGATTTACACGATGCAAAGGACTTCGTATTAGTTGGACAAATATTTTCTGGTAAATTTTAGTCATAAATTTTCTGTTAGTCGCACTAAATAGTATAACAATACGAAACTATCTGCCTACCTGCATTATGGATAGCAATATTTATAGGGAAACGAGCGGAACTCATATGAATACGATGCGACAATCACCTCTATATTGCTAAAGAGGGGATTCGCGCTTGTGATTTCTATTCTGCGGTTAAAAAACTAGAAAAATAACAAAATAATAAAATAAATATTAATAATAATAATAATAATAATGATTATAAATTAAAATAGAAATAATTAAAAATATATATATTAGATCTTTCCTGACACAACCTGACACAACCGTGGCACTCTAGTGTTACTCCCGAAGTGAGCTCGCCTTAACACAGGGGTGCCTAGCAAGGCGGGCTCGGCTGCTCTTTGCTTAGCATAATGGAAAGATTATCATTTGCGTTTAATGTATGCGCTATGTAACCTAGGCTCAGACAGATGTATCATGCGTATATAACTTTAAAAGCATACGAGGGCATTGTATAAATTGACATTTTATTTTCTGTTGTGCTCATGAATTTGAATGTATATGTATATTAAATTAAATAAATAAATAAAAACAATGTTTCTCAACCTTTTTTAGATCACGACCCCCTTTTTGGTAAAAAATATAAAACTCTTACGTAACCCCAATTAAACTGTAACAGTTCTCTCGACCCCTCTTACACCCGAATCTATAGTCGAGTATTGATCATTACTCGAGTACCGAGCAGTACTTGAGTAATACTTGAGACACATATTTTATCATTCATAATAATACGCCAGATAATACTACGCCATAATAATACGATAATACTACGTTTCATAATAATACGCCAGATAGTATTTGCGTAGTAGCGGTTTGTGTGTTCTGTTGGACATAATTTCACAAATTAATTACACTATAAACAAAATCTAAAATATTCAAAGCTAAGAATGTTAGGAAAATGTTCTTGTTTATCATATATTTTTTTGGAATCGTAAGCAGTACTCGTTTAGACGTAATTATCAGTTTAAAATCATTCATTTTCGTTAAGAAATTTCTTCATTCGGTCGCCGCGCTGGCCTCTAGGCCCGCGATAAAAGCTATGCAATAGCTTAAAAATATTAACCTCCAATTATTATGTTCATTATGGCAAATTTCATGGTATAACTGTATGGCGGCTCACTGTAGATCGCGTTTTAAATACGCCTATACGGTATAAAATAATAATATAATAAAAAACTAATTCTTAAATCACAGCTCTTATTATTTTAATATTGAGATGTCAATTTTCCATTTGGTATACAGGTTGCAATACGATACAATTTCGTACTTTAATGTTCAGGTAGTATTATTTCTGTGGTGTTATCAGTTTATATTAAAATGGGATAAATAGCTGTTAGGTTTTTTACAATCAAACAGTTCTTATTAGGAAATCATTCATTATCAATGTTATTACAGTTGGTCAAATAAATTGCTATTAGTTTGGCAGTCGATGCTATCAGCTACACCTTTATTTCGCCAGTCCAGAAGAGTTATTATTATACGCGGTGACAGGCGGGGGAAGAAACCCCGCCCACCACTCGGGTAGTTCTAACGACATGGGTTGTATCTGCCCGGGATGTCATGCAACGATAACCTCACGCGTAACAGAAGGGTAGCGCGTGAGGGGTGAACGAAGGGAGATATGGAGGAAGTTTTCTCCCCCCTCCGGCAACCTCGTGAACCATTTATTTTCATAAAAAACTATTTACATATTGCTTACAAAATAACAATTAATTAGAAAAAGTTTTACAAATTGAGTTACTCTTATATACTACATTATTGTTATTTATATCTATCGCTGGTGATTTGTGGCGGTGTATCCATGTGGCTATGTGCGGTGCCGACTTACATCAATAAAGAGCAGCAGGAGTGCCGTCGGGGGCATCTAGACCGGGAGAACCCGCAAAAGGCACGCACCCACAGGGGCGGGCGGGACGTCACGATACGATATGGGCGACTTCGGGCGATAAAGCAGCCCACGGACAGCACCGTTAAGAGGAGAGAGGGGTAGAGCCTCGCTGCCTCCTCCCAATTGGATACCCAGTTGTCCGCAAACACCCGGAACGCAAGGAAGCAAACCCTGCATCCCTTGAGATCCATATATTATGTAGATCGGCATGACTGCCGACGCACGCACCAACTGCATCCAGCATTACTGCCCGTGCGGTATCCAGCTTAGGGCAAGCCACACGGGCACCAGGGATCGTCGCTGAGATCAGTCAAATAATTTGGCCTTGAACTCACCGTGACCCCCGACGAGTTGCGTCTAGAAGAGTTCTATGGAGTTGAAAAATCTAACACCATATATAATCAATGTTTACATTTGGAGATGTCGACCACAACAAGCGAGCCCTGGATAGCCTCAGGAAGTTTTTACGATAATGATCATTCTGTCTCCGTGAGGTGAACGTAGAAGATTTTGAGACGATTCAAATCTACTGTCCAACAAAACCACGAACCAGACAGAGTCTAACGCCTTATGGCTAGGCACTAGAAAAGTAACCCAGTGGACCACCTCGCCCGCTGGTTACCAGTTTTGGCTGGATACCTCCATCTAGAATCAACCTTCAGCATACTTCCGTCCTCCTGACTTTTTACGGGACCGAAGTCGCTTGCGCGGCCTCTACCTGTTTTATTACAGCGGTAATTCAGTTTGAATTTATCGCGGAATGACAATAGGTCAACATCCACCCCCGCTGCTTAGGAGATAGTATATTTCCTTAGTCCCCAAACTCCTTCAGCAATTAGTCAGAGTGCACAACCGCTTTGGTGGTGAATGGTTTCGTGCAGCTTGGGCCACAAGATCCACTTTGTTCTCGAATCGGCTCAACTCACGATTCAGCTCCTATTCAGAAGCATCCTCGTGTGGAAGGCTACTCCGGGTAAGACTCTCAGTCTCAGGCCTCACAAGCTGTTGGACCAATTTCTCCCGGCGGGATTACATCCCGGCACCACTGGACGGTTTGCCACCGTTCGGCGAAGCCAATCGGTTGTGCATTCTGACTAATTGCTGAAGGGGTCTGGAGACAATGGAAATACACTGTCTTCTACGCAGGGGGGCTGGATGTTGACCTGTTGTCAAGCCACTTTTGAAATGACCTTGGGCCACTCGATCCCGTGGCACTACGGGCAAATAACGCCCAGGTCCGCGATAAATTCTAACTGAATTACCGCTGTAATACAATTGGTAGAGGTCGCGTACTTCGGACCCGTAACCAGTCGGGAGGACGTAAGTATCCTGAAGGTTAATTTCAGACGGAGATATCCTTCCAAACTGGTAGTCAGGGGGCGAGGCTGCCCGTTGGTTACCTTTCCCGGTGCCTCGCCGTAAGGCGTTGGCCTCTGACGGGCAGGTGGCGGAGCTTAACGGTGGACTGTTTTGTCCTCTGCGCTCTTCTGTCTTCTGCGCTCACCTCACGGGAGACAGAACGATAAATTTCGTTAAAACTTCCTGAGGTGACGGGTTCGCCCGTTGTAGTTGACAGCTCTAGTTGTAATTGACAGCTCTAGTTGCACAACCGATTGGCGTCGCCGAACGGTGCGCCATCCAATTGAAACGGAAAACTGTCCAGTTGCCGGGAGACAATCCCCAGGAGAAAACTATCCGCCAGCCGTGAAGCCTGAGACGCGAGAGTATTACCCGAGTTAGCCAATCATACGAGGCTTCTGAATAGGAGCTGAATCGTGAGTTGGACCGATCCGATTTATACAATCAGTGTTTACTGTCCACTGTTATAGTGTATATTGTACAAGTCGCACCAACTGCTAATACCAGTCCCTGCTCTCAAAGTAGACTACACCATAGACTAAAACGCGCTCAACACGCTTTCCCTGGAAATTGTTTTCCTCTAATCCCGGTAAAATCCATTTAGAGAGATGTGCCTGAGCTCACTCAATTTTACTTATTATATTATTTGGTCTACCCCCACCAATTTGCAGTCAATCTTCGCTTGTTTACGTTTACTTTAATATTGTTGACCAGCTGGTTTTTGATAATTTCATTTATTTCTGAGCATCCTAAACCTCACCTTGATATAGGTATACGGAAAATATGTTTGAATACTGTTTCAACAATTGATTAAATAGGTTATTAGATTGCTCAATGCCGTACTACGTTTTGGCAGCAAGGATTTTACAATGAAACGTAATGTCGCTCATTTGATGCAACAATGACGTAATTACACTTTTGGTAATTTTACAGGGGAGCCAATCAAAGATTCGTATGAAAGGTATGGTATTATGAAGGGACTTTTTAAAATCGTCGTGATTTTAAATATAAGTTCAATATGTGTAGTTTCTATTATAGTCCCAATCTACTCGGTACATTGTTCATAACCTGGATTATAGACTTAAAAAAGAAGGCATCAGTAAATACGTCACTGTTGCCTCAGAATTAAATTTTTAAAAACTCGTTCGCTAGGAAATTTTGCATTTGTGACAAATTAAAACTAAATAATTGAATTACTCAACAGAAAACATTTATTTATGAATGTTTAATAAAGTAACTTAGTAACAACCATGTAGGTATATCTTATGTTCAATAGGTACTTACTTAGGATTAAAACAAGAAACATCTTACATAATACTGAACTATGATCACAATTTGTGTTATTGGCACAAAATCATTGATTATTTACTTATTACCTACTAAGTGTGAAAAATACTTGAGCAATAGGAAATAAAACCCTTTAGAAAATACTTTCATAAAAAGCAGAGTAATACCGAGGAATATTGTTTTTTTGTAACAGTTCTTTTAAATCATTTGTTTTGTTTGCGGGAATTTCTCTTTTTGAAGTATACTCTGGAACCATATTAATATCTCGTATAGCCGTATTCGTTGACTAGTAGATCTTTGTTTTTTGATTTTCTTTATTTCAGCTTCATTCCAGGTATCATAATTACTCAATGCCATTTTTGGAACTACAATGACATATTTACAAAATTCCGTCGTTATTTCACCAAGAAGGTACCTTACTTGGACAAACATTGACGTAATTACGTAATTTTATCATTGTTTCACCAAGAACTTGAAACAATGATAACAACGCCGCAATTGCTAAATTACGTCATTGTTGCACCAAAAATTATCGAAATAAATAACTTTACGTCGTTGTAGCTCCGAAACACAACCACACTCAGCGGAGCGCTCCACGCAACTGGCCATCCAGACGTTGTAGCAATAGAAATAGCGCCATTTTACTCAATTCAACAATGATACTCGCGCCATCTCGCGGCGAATCACCACAAATTCAATTCTGCCGATATTTCTCCCGATGTAAATAGTCTTTCTACACATTTTGACATATTTAACTTGTATTTGAAAAAAGGGTATTTACGTCATTGCTGCACCAAATGAGCGATGTGTGGATGACAATATTTTTACTTCTACTCTACACGTTAATAATTATTATCAAAGTAATAGAATTTCTACAAATTTTAATTGTTTTAATTTTTATTTTTATTTTTTTTTATATAATAATTATTTAGTAATTTGATTAGATACATCTAAACAATATTTTATAAAGTCTGCCTTAGAACAGGCCCTGGCCTAATTAGGCGACTTTTATTCATTACTCTATCTCCTCAAGAATCAGTTTTTTGCTAACGTCTCATTGCAAAAACCATTGTCTGCCAAATTTTGGTATACCTACATCTATCTAAGCCTAAGTTAAATAGAGTATAAATTAAATATAAATACAATATTTGTTTTTCTAATGTGCCCAGTGAAGTGCAACCCGCCTTGCTAGGCACTCGTGTGATAAAGCGAGATTACATCCTGAGTCTTATTGGAGTGGTACGGTTGTGTTATAAAGAAAAAAAAATATTGTGTCACCCCAAGACTTTCCCACCTAGCAGACACCCCCCCCCCCCCCCCCCCAACCCCCACGCCGCCTAATACCCCCCCCCCCCCCCCCGCCCACCCGCAGAAACACGATGTATGAATATTATAAAGATACTTCACTACATAAGCTTTGAAGTAGTTTTGTTTTTATATATTTTTTGTGGGCCGGTTTACACAGCAACGGGATTCGAAAAAGCGATTCGCTTATTACCTTACAGAAGAGCAGCAAGTACCTTTTGACCTCGGAGCCGCGTGTCGTGCAAGTTTTATTTAGGGTCGCTCTCCACTGTCAAACCCTTGTTGGCACGAGCCACTGTGAGGCTAATTATCTCACTAAAACAGCAAGGACTTATTCATGGCGGTAGATCACCAACTCTGTCGTCGTAAATGAAAACACATTAACTTGAAAAGGACGTTTTGAGAAAAACGCGGTCAAAGTTCAGTTGTTAAATATTTGTTTTTATGAACAAAGTAATCAATATAGATTATTTCTTTTAATATTTAATGTAAAAAAATAGTTAGAACTTCAATTCTGCATAAAAATATATATTAAATTATAATTGTTTAATTGATTAAATTAGATATTGTGTTTTAAATTAGGAAAATAATTTGATAAATTTTATATTTTTAAGGTATACCACCGTAACTAAGTGGTTACTGTGTTATAGGTAAATTTTACCCATTACTGTGTTCTAACCATGTAAAATAAATATATATTTTTTAAAGAAACAAAAAACTGCATTCACCTTAAACACAGTAAATGGGATACTGTGATTAATTCGTGTATTCATAATTAACTTTTAACAAAACTTTACCTAAAACCACAGTCTCTAAAGAAGCCGTGTTGTAACCAAACAAAAATATTTCCTTAATGCTTATAGGTATTAAAAAATATCACAATAAATAATAGGTTACTGTATTTTATCTCCAGAATACTGGAAAATACTCAACAGCAGGGAGGAAAAGAATGGACACCACGTGACCTTCTCAATTGACGAGCCCTCTTTGGAAACCCTTCGGAAAACCGACTACAGGGCCACCCTTGGTTTTGGAAAGATTTCTTTGAAAATCAGGGGTGAGCCCACGAATCCCCCAGGAAACAGGGCTATCCCGTCCTACTCCAACAAAGGCAGACAAACGCCTGCTCCCATACAGCGAAAGAAAGAGCCGGCAAATCGGCCTTCTCCTGCTGACGAGAGTACAGGAGCGCCTAAAAAGGGGGAAAAACCCGGGAATGAGCAAGGCACATCCCAATCCAAACATGGACGGTCTCGTCCTCCATTGGAGAGGGAAAAGCCTGCGACAGAGCCCACAACCCCTATGGATCACTGATGGCGAACATAGGCAACTCTACGAGGATTCTCCAGATCAACCTCCACCACGCCATTGCCGCCAGCGCAGTGACGGAGTGTTGCTTCACCAAAGGAGAAATCGACATCGCCCTCGTACAAGAACCCTGGGTAAACAACTTAACTATCCAGGGCTTAAACGCTGCGGGTAGAATCCTCTCGTACCCGGGAGGGAAAAAACCCAGAGCATGCATAGTGTTCAAGAAAAACATTAACTTCCTGCCTGTTACAGAGCTATGTACTAATGACCTGTCAGCAGCGTATATAAATCTCAAAGGATGGAATGGATCCAGAGTCATCTTATGCTCAGCCTATCTATCTGGAGAGAAACAAAATCCAACCGAAGAGCTGGCAAACCTGGTGGAGTACGCCCGTACCCAAAAGGCTGAGTTACTGGTTGGATGTGATGCAAACGCACACCACACCGCGTGGGGGAGCTCAGACATCAACAATAGAGGTGAGTTACTTAATGATTTTATCACAACCAACTGCCTATGCCTATTAAACAAAGGCTGCATGCCGACCTTTGTGACAAGTGCAAGACAGGAAGTTTTAGACATTACTTTTGCCTCTAAAAATCTAGCCAGACACATAAAAAACTGGCATGTCAGGGATGACACTTCAATGTCTGATCACAGACAAATAACCTTTAAACTACTAAACACCGTAGACTGTCAAACCACAACTTTCAGGAATCCTAAAGCCACCGACTGGGACGCTTACCGTACCACACTAAGGCTTAACCTTGAAACAATACAAAAAAATATAAAAACACGCGAGAGTCTAGAATTGGCCGTGGCGGATACCACAAAAGGCATTATAAACGCCTATGAGGAAAGCTGCCCACTCAAGACAAAGACCTCCAAAAGAAAAGTTCCATGGTGGAACCCGAAGTTGGACAAACTACGGAAGGAAACCCGGAAACTATTTAATAAGGCTAAACAAACTCTCAACTGGGAGGAATACAAAAAAGCCTTAACCGAGTACAACAAAGAAATTAGGAGAGCCAAAAGAGCAACATGGAAAAGCTTCTGCGAGGACATAGTGGAAACGCCTCAAGGAGCCAGAGTACATAGAATGCTCGCAAAGGACAAACCTAACCAAATTGGTCTTCTGAAAAAACCAAACGGAACCTTTACAACAAATGAAAAGGAAACTCTGGAGGAACTAATATCGACCCACTTCCCAGGTGCTGTGACAACTAGCAACGCCGCCACTGCTCCATACAGACCTCGAAACGAGGACTGGAGTAGGGCTGCTAGAATCATAAGGCCCGATCAAGTTAAATGGGCCGTAAAATCCTTTAAACCTTACAAATCATGCGGGGACGACGGAATCATGCCCGTGCTTTTGCAACAGGGTATCGACATTCTAACCCCATATCTGGTTAAAATCTTCAGAGCAAGCTATGCCTGGGGACATATACCAGAAGAATGGACCAAGGTCAAAGTGCTATTCATACCCAAGGCTGGCAGGAAGGACTACGCACTGTCAAAGTCCTTCAGGCCAATTAGCCTAACATCCTTTCTACTGAAAGCGATGGAAAAGATACTGGATAGCTATATCAGGGAAAAAATCCTAACGGTCAACCCTATCAGCTGTAACCAACACGCCTACCGCAGAGGCAAATCCACGGAAACCGCTCTGCTCTACCTAGTAGACAGAGTGGAAAAGGCGTTGGAAGACAAACAAATCGCAGTATGCGCATTTTTAGACATTGAGGGCGCCTTCGACAAAACCCCAATTAAATCACTGGTGAAGGGGCTAGAGTCAAAACAAGTTGACAACACCACAACCAGATGGGTGAAAGCGATGCTCTCAAACCGCACGGCCAAGGTAGCTCTTCACGGAACAAACCTTGAAGTCACCACTACAAGAGGCTGCCCGCAGGGAGGCGTACTCTCGCCCCTACTATGGACTCTTGCAATAGATCAACTCCTGCATAGGATGGCAGAGGCCAGGATAGACACACAGGGCTATGCTGATGACCTAGTAGTCATTGTCCGGGGCTTCTGCCAAAACACGATCTCACACATAATGCAAAAAGCGTTAACAATCGTTAGCAATTGGTGCAGAGAGAACGAATTATCGGTCAACGCCGATAAGACCGTCCTCGTGCCATTTACCAACAAACGTCAACTAGGTGGACTAAAAATGCCAATCTTAAACCACAGGCAGATTCCTTTCTCCAAGGAAGTAAAGTATCTGGGAGTCACGCTCGACCAAAGACTCACCTGGAACAGCCACCTAGATAAAACAATTCAAAAAGCTAAAAGTGCTTTGGGTATAAGCAGAAGACTGGCGGGGAAAAACTGGGGCCTTAACCCCAAGATCTCCCACTGGCTATACACTGCCATTGTGAGGCCGATAATCTCGTACGCCTCGGTGGTATGGTGCAACAAAGCCAACCAGAAAACTGTGATTACCAAACTAAACAATATCCAAAGGACGGCGTGCCTCATGACAACTGGCGCAATGTCCTCCACTCCTGGAGCAGCTCTAGATGCACTGCTGAACTTACCGCCCCTACACATTCATTTGCAACAGGTGGCGAAAGCCAGCATGTACAGGCTATCTGCCCGAGAGAAGGTAAACTGGATCTCACAAGCACTAAGATCAGTTCTTGACTCAGTTAGTGAAAATCCAACCCTCAACATGGTATCAGACACCATGCTCCCACTCCTAAACTTTGGAAAACTTTTTACAGTGGAACTGCCGCCCAGAGACGACTGGCTAAAAAGCCAACTGCAATGGGAGGCCGGTAGCCTTAAATGGTATACTGATGGGTCCAAATCGGGACTTGACGTAGGCTGTGGTATATATGGAGAGCGACCAAACTTCAAAAGAAGTGTAAACTTGGGAAAATACGCCTCCATATTCCAAGCGGAGGTTTACGCCATTATTGAATGTGCGGATATCAACCTCCAAAAGGACTACGCCAACCACCGTATCTATATCCACTCGGATAGCAAAGCAGCTCTTATGGCACTAGCCTCGAATACCATTAATTCAAAGCTAGTGCAAAACTGCATATCACTACTGAATTCCCTGGGCGAAAAGAACAGGGTAATACTAAGATGGGTTCCCGGCCATGCAGGAATCGAGGGAAATGAAAAAGCCGACGAACTTGCTAGGACGGGAGCAAAGGGAACGTTATACGGCCCTGAACCCTGCTGTGGCGTACCAAAAAGCCTTGCAAACCTAATGCTCAAACAAATGTGTTTAGAACAATCCGTCAACCACTGGAACAACACGCCAGGGTTGAATCATTCCAAAGCGCTCATTAAGCCTTACGACCGTAAGACGGCCCGTGAGGCCCTATCGCTAAATAGGAACAATCTACGCATACTGGTAAGGGCGCTCACGGGGCATTGTGGCCTGAACAAACACATGTTCAACCTCAAGCTCAAAGACACAAAAATGTGCAGGTTCTGCCAAGGGGCAGAGGAAACTCCCCAGCACCTCATGTGCGAGTGTGGCCCGCTGATGCGTAAAAGATACAACCACCTGGGTGGTTACTACCTCCAACCTGAGGAGGTAAAACAATCTGGCGCCAAAAGCCTGCTGCGGTTCTTGAATGACACGGGGCTTAGCGCAGAACTATAGTAGGTGGCGAGCACAATAGATCAGCAATGGTCGCAGTGTTACAAGGCTCATAAAGACCTTAGAAAAGCCCCACTCAACAAATAAAAAATAATAAATACTGTATTTTAACTTTAAAAAATATATATACTGTGTTTTTTATCAAAAATATTCAGATTTTTTTAAAAATACTGTGTTTTTAGCTAAGGTTTCTCGGTAACTATCCATCGACAGACAAAGCGAAAAGTTTGCCTTATAGTACTCTAACTCATGATTTTAAAGAACCAAACTTGTATAAACACAGTAAATGAAGTTACTGTGTTTTCATTTACGACGTCAGAACTAGTGATGGTTAAATTCAGGTTCATGGTATATTTTCACAACTAATGTGCCATTACTGGGCCATTACTCAGTCCGACATAGTCGTAGAACGAGGCACAAAATTAATACATATAGTATTACCATTGATAATATAAGGTAGGTATTAGATTGTTCAACTACGTCTAGGCAACACGACATGCAGTTGGCTTACGCCTCAATTCCAGTGCAAGTAGAATCGCTTCTAATAGCTTGGCAAATATTAAGGGACGATAAAAATAGTGATTTTAATTATATATTTCCTTATATGACAGTATTCTTCAATTTTAGAGTGTGTGTGTCAGTCTGTCTGAGTGTTTTCCTTTACGATAGTGCCCGAACGGTTCGTCCTATTGAGCTGAAATTTGGCACTTATACCACCACTTATACCACCACTGCGCAAAGACAGTTGTTCTGTGCTAGCACTGGAATTACATGTTTAGTATGCGCCCGGTTGAGGGTGCAAGCGGACTTGGAATCTAAGTCTGACAGTTTTTTTTTCGTCAAACCCTACCAAATTGACCCCGCCTATTTGTTCGCGTGTCCGCCCATTTTTGATATTTTTCTGAGGTCTCGTGTCGCTTTAATGGCCCAACTGTACGAGAATTATAAGCTACCATAACCATTAGCTAGCCAGTAGTTAGCTACCATAACCATTAGCTAGCCAGTAGTTAGCTACCATAACCATTAGCTAGCTACAAAATGATCCCTTGACGTAAAACAATCCCTTTACGAATTTCGCGCGAAATTCGAAAAAAACTTTTTGCTTGCGGTGATAATCCCATATTTAAGAATTTTCTATTGTTTCAGGATACCTTTTGTTATCAGAATGCCTATATCTCGCTTGTTATTATTATAAATATATAAATAGAATCGAGCATTCAAATGAAGTTCGTGAAATATGTCTGCTTCCGTCTGAAAATCCCATACAGCTCATCTAACTATTTCAATTTATGCAAGAAATTTCATATCCTCCCCTTGATTAAGCGGCGTGAAACCGCGGAATTAACCTTTTTGCTAAAATCACCTCCAATAACATTAACTGCCCTGACTTACTAAATAAAATTAATCTCCGTGTTCCTTCCAAACTCAATAGATTTAACCCTGCTCTTCATGTTCCTCATGCTGGTACCAACTACAGGCAAAATGCATTTCTGTGGCGAACAAGTGACCATTTCAATGATTTGATTAAACGCTTTGACTTTGATCTATTCTGTACGTGTATTAACTCAGCTAGGCAGCGGCTGAACAGTAAATTCTTTAGCACTAATTGTTTTTGATGTATTTTAATCGATAGCTTTAACTGAAAGGTCAGATATGTTTCTACAACGTTACCTAAACCTAAAAACTGGCTCTCTGATATTGGCTCTCTGTTATCCTACTCCGTCCTTTTGTTAAATTATAATTAGCTGTTGGTTTTCCTAAAAATAAATAAATAAATAAATTATCTCTTATACAAGCGAAACAAAAAACATTCATTTTATTTATATAATAATGTCGAGCAGCCCGAGGCTAGTCGAGAAACGAATCGTATTAGAAAATAGCAATTTTAATACAACAGAATTACAAGTAAGGATGTATAAAGTTCCGGACGCAAATATTCTTCTTCTTCCGATATTCTTCTTCGGCCGTATGTTCCTATCCCGCCTTATCTAGAGTGCTTTAAATGAGTAGATACTCATGTGCTTAGGATGCAAAAGGGATTTTGAGGGATTTGGGTTTAGGGGGGAGTTAGGGGGAAAAGGGGGCACTTGAGGGGGTAGCTTTGGGGATGGGGGATGGGTAGTGTTTCGTGGTGGGTTCGGGGGTGGAGTCCTAAGGGGGGTGGGTTATGGGTGGGCGTGGTTTGGGGTTGGGTGTGGAAGGTGTAGGGGATTAGGGCATATATAGGAAAGGGTTAGGGAGAGGAAAGGTAGGGTAGGGGATGGGGAGTTAGAGGGGGTGATTGAACTTGAGGGGAAGCGGTGGGGGTGAGGGAAGCGGTGGGGGGTGATGGGGAGGTTGGGGGAAAAGGGAGGAGGGCAGGGGTAGGGGGGTAATTTCGTATTTCAAGTCAATTAGTTTTGTTTGGATTTAAGGAGCTGCTGCGGAAGGCCCATTTTCCTCTTCGCACCGGAGCCTTTGAACACCTAGCTGTGCCACTAAAAAAAGCTAGTAAAAAAAAACAGAATATATAAGCAATACTTACAACAGAAGATATACAACATATCGATATATCCCATGTTAATAAAAATTAATCGTAATTAGCTCCATGATTAATACTACAGAATTCTTGGTGTCTCACTCCGCGACCGAATTCGAAACGAGACCATCAGAGAAAGATGCGATCTAGTAGCAACGATCGAAGAAGAAGTACAAAAACGTCGACTACGATGGTTCGGCCATGTTTGCCGAATGAACGATAATCGCTTCCCACGTAAACTTCTTTGGCGAGACCGTCCGACAGAATGGAGAATTCAGCGATCGGCACCGAAGAAAACCTGGCTAAATAACATCAAAGACGACCTTAACCCCTCAAATGTGAGGCGTCCCTTAAGGGATGCCTTGGCAAAATGTATACAAAATGTATATAAATTTTATATAAATGTAAATATAAATGAAAATGTGCGCCGCTTTATCGTAATCCGCTCTATAGTAATGCTATAGCTCTATAGTAAACCCCGCTCTATGTAAATGTAAATGTAAATGTAAATATAAATGTATATACATTTTGCCGTAGGCAACCCGAGCTAATCGCCATTCATTTGAGGGGTTAAGAATCAACGATTATCGGCTAGGGATTCTCGAGACGTGGCAAAAAATCATCAAGAACGGAACGACTCCCTCCCCAATCGCCGGATACGGAATAAATAATAATAATAAATAATAATCGTACTTAGCATTTAATGGCCAGCACTAGTACCAACATCAATCTAGCAGGCGATACAAAGAAATAAAATTAAAGTTAAAAGCCAGGTAAATACAAAAGCCCGCTGATGATAAATATTCAGTTGGCGGTTGGACCGGACACAGGCGATATTTACAAATTTCATGAATGATTCAGCGGTGGATTTTCAGTGAAGCATTCAGCGTCCCGCCCTGAATCACAGCGCCTGAAATACCTGCTGCCTTCGCGAGCGCCAAGCGCCACCGCGGTTACCGAGAATTACAGGGATTGCATATAAATTTTAAAATATGATTCTTGGGGATAAAGCGTATGATTTATTTCGAGTTTAGTTGTCGTATAAGCTTTCGTGGATGTCATAGCGAGCAGTATTATATACGATACTTACGATGACATACGAGAAACGCCGTAGACAAACTCGAGTGTCTGCTTATTAAACTCGAGCACATAGAGGATTGACAGTTACTATGCGCGAACCTGACACCCCGGGAAGTGATATGACATCGAGCTGTTCTATCTCCCATGGAGTCAATGTAAAGACTTTGCGGATTACACAATCCATTGACGAGCAACGCAAACAGCTCGTAGAGTCAAACGCCTTAGCGCGAGGCACTGGAAAGTGCTAACCAGCGGGTTGGACTCACGCCCTTACTACTAGATTTGGACGAATTTCTCCGTCCTTCAGTCTGGTCGCGGTTTAAATGTCGTTTGCGCGACCTATGCCTGACGTAAGCGGTAATTCAATAATTTAATTTAGCGCATTCGTGGCGTTCTCTACCCGTCAAGATCACCCAGGATCGGGTGATCAGGACCGGAGTGCATAGTAGATTGGACAACGCCGTACGATTCGCAAACCACCCGGTGTCGCCTGAGGCTAACCCCCAGATTGGATCCGATCCCTTCTGTCCACGACACAACTAGAGTTGTTAACTACAACGGGCGCGAAGTGAACGCAAAAGACTTAGGACAAAACAGTCCACCGTCAAGCTCCGCCACATGCCCGTAAGAGGCCAACGCCTTATCCGCGAGATAACCATCTATGTTACCCAGCAGGCTTACACTCACGCCCTTACTTCCAGTTGCGACCATATTACTCCGGTTACTCGACTGGTTACGAGTTCGAGGTCGCTTGCGCGGTCCTCTACCTTACGAAGCGGTGAAACGGTGTAAACCGAATCTATCGCTGGCCACGGCATCCTTTGCCCGGCTGTTCACCCGGAATCGGGTAGCCGATGGTCGTTTCAAGAGCAGTCGCCGTAAGGTCAGCAACCACCCCTGCTCTATAAGAAACAGAACTGCTTCCAGGCTCCCCCGAGTGATAATCAGAATGTACAATCGATTTGCTTACGCCGCACGGTGCGCAGACCGTCCAGGAGCGCCACAAGGTTGACTCCTAAGGGAAACTAGCCCTAAGGCCAGAGTCCTACCCGGGCCGCCGGATGGGTGTTGACCTGTGAGTGTGACAAACCCTGAACAAAATGGGTCTTCATGGCCAACTCAGCTCCCAGCTGTCCACGACACAGCCGTGACAGAGTTTACAACTAGATCTGTCAACTACAATGGGCGAACCCGTCACCTCAGGAAGTTTAACGATATTTGATCGTCTCCCGTGAGGTGAGCGTAGTAGGCTTGGGATGAAAACAGACCACTGTCTAGTTCCGCCATTCGCTCGTAAGACGCCAACGCCTTACCGTGAGATCACCAGGTTAATCACCCAGCAGGCCGTCATTCGCACAATTACTTTCAGTTGCAACCCGATTACTCCGGTCTCCCGACGGGTTACAGGTTCGAGGTCGCTTGCGCAGTCTTCTCCCTTACGTAGCGGTGATACGGTATCTACCAAATCTATCGCGGACCACGGCATCCTTTACCCAGCTGTTCACCCGCTATCGGGAGGCCGATTGGTCGTTTTAAGGGCAGTTGCCGCAAGGTTAACAACTATCCCCGATCTAAACCAAACAAAACCATTTCCAGACTCCCCCGGCTATCAGTCGGAATGCACAATCGATTGGCTAATGCCGTACGGTGCGCAAACCGTCCAGGAGCGCTCAAAGGGCGATTCCTAGGGAAAACTGGCCTGCAGGCCAGAGTCCTACTCAGGCTCGCACTTCTACGTAGAGGCTGCCTGGTGGATGTTGACCCGTGACTTTGGCCGACTTTACACACGTAGATCTAAGTGTCATATTTGCAACAGGGTCCATTAGCTCCCGTGACAGAGTTCACGGTGTCCTCTCCAGTTTCGTCCTTTTTCGAGGAGGCTACTAGATGGAAGTTGACCCGTGAGTACAGACGACCCAATATGACATCAGGTCTAAGCTGCACGTAAGCGTTAGATACCAATGACCGAATCCTGCATGACAGGTCAACAGTAGGGCCTTGTGGGCAAGAACGGTGTCAGCGGCATTATTACGAACGTTAAACTACGAACAATGTACAAAGCAATGAAATTTTTAAAAGAATATCTCATTTTTATTGTTCTTGTTACCAAATGCAGTGGATAGTAATTGTTGATAATATGACCAATAAACATGACCTATAGATTTCAATTATTTTTTTTATGTAAAAAACTACTTTTTGTGACCTCAATATAAAAGTTAGACATTAGCTGTCATTGACTTTTTTGTAGGCATTATCAAGCTCTACAACTTTATTCTAGAACTCAATCATATATCTCTCATCGTTAAGGCAGCGTTCGTAAGAAACGTTTTCATTCGACTGTTTTTTCTCCGACTTACTTTGCATATCCGACTACCACAAAAAAGTCTTTTTAATTTTCGAATTAATATATAGCCTATGACACTCACAATGAGCCTATGACACTATAACGTGGCTTCCTATTGGTAAAAGAATTTTCAAAATCGGTTCAGTAGATCCAGAGATTACTCCCTACAGTCTCACAAACTCACAAACTTTACCTCTTTATAATATTAGTATTGATAATGACTGTAATATCTTGGTACGGTATCATTATTATTATTTCCTAATATGTCTGCGTATTAACATCTTCGGTATTGGCATACATGTCTTCTCTCTAAAAACAGAAGATTATCTATGTAAGATGTATCACTTTAAAAAACACACATTTTGCGCTTGCTAAAAAGAAGTTTTCATATCGCTTTCTAGAATGTTCGTTGTCACTGATGTCTCATTTATGAAAATGAACCTGATGTATCACTTTAAGAAAACGGTCCTCAATTGCAAACGGCTACGAATGTATGTAACATAATATAATTCAACTTATCTCAATAATATCTTAATACAACTTAGCTAATTTAATGAGTAGCTAGCTGTATTATATAGGTAGCTAAACTATAACTTAGCTAAGTATTCTTATCCAAGAGTTAGCCATTCCTTTCTAAGAAATCGATATTATTATCTTAGAACTAGATATTAGCTAAGAACTAACGTAAATCTAAAATCTGATCATAACGTTCTTGTTGGAAGTATTATCTTAAGAAGAAGAGGATTTCACCAAGTCCTTTAGCGGAAACAATCGATTTTTACACGAGTGCCCAACAAAAAAGAGGGTAATAGGTATATTCAAGATTTATCTATGTATGTTTTTCGTTTCATTATTCCACAATAACTTATAAAAGCTTGAACCGATTAAGAAGTCTAATATTATTAGATCTTTATGTCATTCCGAGTGTCATACCTTACCTTTCCAAATATTGAAATGTATGTAGTAGCCCAAATGTCAAAATGTCAATAAATTAACATAAATATATCGAGTTGAGTATAAAATGAAAGGTCTGATTGAGTACTTTCCGGAAATATACATGTATCTACATGGATAAATAAAAAAAACACAAATATTTGTAAAAAAAATGGAATAAAGTAATTAATAAAAACATTAAAAAAATAATAGTTTAAAAAAAAACATTAAAAACACGCTTTTATAAATGCCACGTCAATATACATCGTATATAGATACATCAATATTATTTTATTTACACTCTCCATGTACAGGTCTATATACATTTTATACAGGCACCTATGTCATTTACACTATTTTCACTCAATATTTACAAGTCAATATATATCATAGGTTTGTTATAACCTTGAAACCTGTTCGTGTTCAAAGTCCATTACGTGACCTTTCTCATAAGTGCAAATACGACTATGATACGATATTCCATCATGGAATGCCAGTTCCTGCCTTCCGGCTTCATCATCAGACCTTGAAACCTAATCGTGGTCAAAGTTCATTCCAAGACTTTTCTAACAAGTCCAAACACGGCTATGATACGATATTCCATCATGGAATGCCAGTTCCTGTCTTCCGGCTTCATCATCAGACCTTGAAACCTAATCGTGGTCAAAGTTCATTCCAAGACTTTTCTAACAAGTCCAAACACGGCTATGATACGATATTCCATCATGGAATGCCAGTTCCTGCCTTCCGGCTTCATCATCAGACCTTGAAACTTAATCGTGGTCAAAGTTCATTACAAGACCTTTCTAACAAGTCCAAACACGGCTATGATACGATATTCCATCATGGAATGCCAGTTTCTGTCTTCCGGCTTCATCATCAGACCTTGAAACCTAATCGTGGTCAAAGTTCATTCAAAGACTTTTTTAACAAGTCCAAACACGGCTATGATACGATATTCCATCATGGAATGCCAGTTCCTGCCTTCCGGCTTCATCATCAGACCTTGAAACTTAATCGTGGTCAAAGTTCATTACAAGACCTTTCTAACAAGTCCAAACACGGCTATGATACGATATTCCATCATGGAATGCCAGTTTCTTTCTTCCGGCTTCATCATCAGACCTTGAAACCTAATCGTGGTCAAAGTTCATTCCAAGACTTTTCTAACAAGTCCAAACACAGCTATGATACGATGTTCCATCATATACTTCCAGTTCACATCTTCCGACTCCATCATCAGATCAGTTCGACAGTACCATATTATTGTATTGTCATCAGAACTACATACAGCTGCCAATGTTCATGACGCTACGATCCTTGGAAGATGGTTAAATTAGTTACCTTAGATTCCATTACATAGTTACATACAGGTCGACCTAATAAAAGCGTGTTAAAAATACAATAGTTCACTATGAAATCGAAGACTATCGCGTTTGTTTGACATTATAAAAAGGTTTAAAATATAAAATACCGCGTGAATTTTCCAATAGGTCACATTTTTACAATAGGTCACTTTCTGTAACGGCAGTCGTGTTTTTTATTCTTTTTAATATAATTTACTTTTCATCTAATATCACAGACATAAGAGCCTGCGTCGCTCGAGGCTCGCGTCTTGCTAGCGGGAGCGTATAGACCCGCAGCTAGAGACAGATTAAGCGCCCAAACGCTTCCATGCTGAAGGCTCTGAAAGCAGCAGAAGCGCCTGCAATGGAGAGTGTAATGCGGCGTCACGACGCTCAACTCTGCGAAGCGGCAGCAAGACGCCCGCTTTCAGTCTGCTGACGGCTGTCGCCGGAGGCGGTCGTCTCTTCGTCTGATCACCCCGGAAAGTCAGCGAATAAAACGCGCGCGTAAAAGTTGACAAACATTCTGTTTATTGTAAATTATGCCTTTATAGGTACCTAGGTACGTACGTGTTAATGGATTAATAGGAGTGTTTGTGTGAGAATATAATTAATGCGATTTGAGGTAAGTAGCTCATTATATATTTTTGTTTAATAAAGAAATGTATATCTATAACTCCTTAAAACTTAAATAAATATTTTTTTTACTTTCTGTGCTATTGTGTAATGTCAATAATTTCAAACAAATGCAGATTTAATCATTTCCTAAAGAGAAAAGAAAGATACCATAATTCTGTTTTAATTTCGGTTTTAGTGACTGTTTCAGTTTTATTATTTAACTATTTATTGCAATGTTATTTTTCCGTAACTTGTTAATTTGAAGTATGTACAAGCCATTTTTTAATTGGTACGCTTGCCTTAAAACGATTCAAAGCCTAGTTAGGCATTATTGATCCTCGGCAATGAAACTCAATAGTATTATAAAAAACGTATCCCATAATAAAAGGAAAAGATAAGATTACAAAAGTTTAAACTACAAATATTGTAGGAATGGTCGACAGTTTCATGTGACCATTTTTTATATCTCCTATAACTTACGAAATACGCTGAAAACATCGCTGAAAAAAAATAGTCAAAATCACAAAAAATACATTCAATTTGCAGTTTTTAAAGGCCTGTATATATTTAAAGAGAAGACCTCTTTAAAGACCTGTATAAACTTTTCAAAAGAAAATATAACTTTACAAATGTTTAAACTACCAATGTTATAGGAATGGTCGACAGTTAATTACGACCATTATGTAATCTTCTATAACTAAATCGCTGAAATTGAGTTAAAATCATTAAAATTATTTTCAAATTTCAGTTTTTATAGGCCTGTATAGACATGATTTGATTTTAAATAAATATTTATATCGCAATATGTTCTATATAGCGAGGAATCCATGGACAGAATTCAGGCAAATTGCTCAAAAAGGCTTATATTAATCACTCGTAGATATAACCATAATTGTATATGAGATCATAATAATCACTTATAGATAATCACTAGATATCTAAATTATTAAATCTTTCATTACTATTACAGTCAAAGAGTTCTTATTGTTGGCTAAAATTTTGCTAAGAATTTCAACTTTTTCTATAAATCATCAACTAATTGTCTTTTAAATTGAAACTAGGATATGAAGGGTGGCGTAAAAAATAATCAGTATTAAATTACTTACTTACGAACGTTTTGGCGTGATAATTATAATTTGAATTATCATAAAATATAAAATCATATGGTCCTGCAAATACAAAATACAATTGATTATCGAAGAGAATATAAAAGAGTCGTAATAATACAATAATCCAGAAAATGCTAGACACGTAAAGCTAAATGAAAAAAAATCAGAATGAAAATTGTCAGTAACCTAATTAGAATTCGTGATATCATACTCTCTTAATTTGGACTTACACTGGGGTATTTTCCCCTTTCTACATAAAATTTTAATATTTTCAAGTAGTTTATTATAACATACCAATCCATCTAGTTAGGATCCCATTTAAATAATTCCAAAGGAGGACAGGGTAATGTTAAATTATGCCTGCCTCTGGTAAAACGAGAGTGAATTTCCTTTTAAGTCTTAAACTTTCATAATATTACATATAGCGATGATAGATTGAGCATACTGAGATTGTAAATAGGATAAGAGCAAATTTACCGCGTGAAGTTTGTAGCACCCGACGTTTCGGCGTTTGTCCAGGGTAGTCTGGACAACGACGTTTAGGTAGTCGACAGCCTACCCTGAACATTGGCGGTCGCAACATCGCTGAAACCTCAGGGGCTACAAAATTCACGGGGCTAATTAATTTTTATCCTATTATTTATTTATCTTATTGTATTTTTTTATCGATTTATACGTTATTTATCATTTAAAGGCTCACCTTTGAACAGGTTCCGGGCTAGTTAGGTGGCGTTGCCACTGGACTATGCAATGTATTGGTTTTCTGTTATTATAAAATAAAATATTTTTGTGCATAGCTCCTAAGACAAAATTGCTTCAAATTGTTTTAGAATTACGTATTTTTTTATAAATAAAACGTTAAAAAAAATCCGTATGCTGAGAGTTCTGAAATGACCACAACATTATTCAGTACATTTAAGATTAATGAAAATTTTTACCGCTCGTTTTCGGAGACAGAAAATATGTTGTCCTAAAACTGCGGTACACTGCCACCAGAAGGGAATCCCGTAACGGAGAATTGACACGAAATACAATTGACTCGACTTTATCACGAAAACTCCCTTTTGCCCGCCACTGCCTTAATTTTAGATACTTAACTATTATAATTGAAGTGGTTTCGCACAATTTCGACAAGCATATATCGGCAAAATCTTATATTCCTCAAAAATCACCAAAATGCTCGTTTATTTTTTTATTTTTTTTATTGTTTGATTCCTTTGAGGAATCTGTTTTTGCTCACCACAATTTCTTGGATTGATTTTGCATTTCTGCAATAGAATTGTTTCAGAATATTGATTGGAAAATGCGAGTGGAATGCAAATAAACAACTGATATACTCCTCTCTGAGTAGAGAAGAGAGAATAATTATAATCTTTTAATACAAAATTATTGTCTATCATCAAAGTTACTTAAATGTGCATAGTCTCAAATTTATTAAATATACAAAAGTGGATAAAAATAAGTTACAAAATTTATTTAAATATTATATTTTTTAAAACTTATACCGTATTATACTTAATATTAGACATATGCAACATATTTTTACTTTTAGAATTTTCTGCAATGCGTGTTTGCGTATGCCTTCCACCATTTTATTCTTTAAATGATTTGTAGCTTCTTTAAATATTAGTAATATTATCGACGGGTAAAGGTATTTGACGTAATCCACTAAAAGTTAACTTTTAGAATAGAAGATAAAAAAAACTTTTTGAAAAATTTCTAAATATCGTGGATTATTGAAACCTAATAATTTGATTTTCATCAATCAAATATTTTGGGATAATTATTCTTAAATAATTGTTTAAAAACTCGATAGCTTTCGATTTTACGTAAAAATTACGGATGAATGAACGTATACGAGTATACGAGTATATATAGTATATATATAATTCCCTACCTCCTTATATAATTCATTTCTTATTCCCTACCTTTCCCAGCGACTTTCAATGTTAATATTATATTTAATATGAACTTAGTTTATTTTATAATTATTTTTTAAGTAAATATTCTGATATCTCCTTAAAATGTTACATTCGCAGGAAACGATTTATCGGCGTATTGTTTTCTTATTTCTATGTTTATTTATTAATAAGTATATTGTGCGCTGTATGTTTCCCGAAATAAAAAAAATACGTGTAGCACTCGGGGACTGCCGCGGTAAAGCTATTGCATAGCATTTTTAACAACTTATGCAATTATACTTATTTATTTGTTTTATTTATTTTATTTTTTCTGATATCATATAACTGCGCTCTATCGGAAAACGTTGAAATTATTCCGAATCATTTGCGGCTGCGGTAGCAAATGATTCGGAATAATTTAAACGTCTTCCGATAGAGCGCCGCGCACCAATTTTTTATTCGATAAAGCAAAAAACCGGATTATTCTAAGTCGTAGATAAAAAGATAGATAATTAAATTATCTTTAAAATGGTGCAGGTTTCATAATAATACGCCAGATAGTATTTGCGTTTTTGTGTTCGGTTAGACCTAATTTCACAAATTAATTACACTATGTAATATAAACAAAATCTAAAATATTCAACGGTATGAATATTAGGAAAATCTTCTTGTTTAACATATATTTTTTTCGAATCGTAAGCAGTACTCGTTTAGACGTAATTATCAGTTTAAAATCATTAATTTTCGTTAAGAAATTTCTTCATTCGGTCGCCGCGCTGGCCTAGGCCCGCGATAAAAGCTATGCAATAGCTTAAAACATATTTTTTTGTAAAAGTGCTATGATTTCCGAGAAATTCACGAAAAGGCAAAATGACAGTAATTCAGTAGATTTTCCTACATATAGGCGTCAAGGAGTCTTCTGATTATGAATTGTGTATCTGTGGTCGACCCTAAAGCATTTAAATACATATATCTAGGATGATATAGAATATCAGTTTGCTGGTATTCATGTAAATGAGTGCTTATCGAAGAGCTTCTTTATAAACGATATTTTTGGTTAATGTGGAAGAGCCAGCCGTTCAATGGTGTTATATCGGTTGTTGCCATCTTGTCACCCTGGATTGTAAGTAACAGGAGAAAGAAGGTGAAGATTTCTGTTGGAAATGACGCACAATCTTTTTACAGTGGATAGAATCAAATCGAAAAGGTAGTGAAACATGCCTTTGAAGCATTCGTTGATTTCTTACCAGGAAGGTTTAAAGCAAAGGCTTTAACCAACTCGCAAGGAAACCCTAAAATATATATACCAATCAATAATTCGATGAAATAAAAAAAAAAATACGTGTGGCACTCGGGGACTGCCGTGGTAAAGCTATTGCATAGCATTTTTAACAACTTATGCAATTAAAACTATTTATTTACTTTATTTATTTTATTTTTTCTGATATCAGATAAATGCGCTCCATCGAAAAACGTTGAAATTATTCCGAATCATTTGCGGCTGCGAAAGCAAATGATTCGGAATAATTTAAACGTCTTCCGATAGAGCGCCGCGCACGAATTTTTTATTCGATAAAGCAAAAAAACGGATTATTCGAAAAAAATCGTAGATAAAAAGATAGATAATTAAATTATCTTTATAATGGTGCAGGTTTCATAATAATACGCCAGATAGTATTTGCGTAGTAGTCGTTTTTGTGCTCGGTTAGACCTAATTTTACAAATTAATTACACTATGTAATATAAACAAAATCTAAAACATTCAAAGCTAAGAATATTAGGGAAATATTCTTGTTTAACATATATTTTTTTCGAATCGTAAGCAGTACTCGTTTAGACGTAATTATCAGTTTAAAATCATTAATTTTCGTTAAGAAATTTCTTCATTCGGTCGCCGCGCTGGCCTAAGGCCCGCGATAAAAGCTATGCAATAGCTTAAAACAAATTGTTCAATTAAAATGATTGGTTTTATATTTCCTCCGTAAATCAGAAACATCATAGGTAACGGCTTTATATTTTTTACGCTCTCCTTATTGTATGCACTGGTTGATGTTTGTTTAGAGAGATTTTGATATCGGCCAACTCGTCCTATTTTAGGGAAATTGTGTCACTAACGTCAAATAAACCCTCATCACGGAAAAGCTCCAACAGTTTCTCCCGGAATTTCGTGATGAAAATTTTCTGGACTGCTATCCGACTAGCACTATTAAGGGCCCTCTAGACGATCAAGCACGCTTGTCAAGCATAGCGTCGCGGGCTAGGAGAGCATCGTAAACCGCAGGAAATATATATTTTTTTTAATACTTACGAAAAATGCCTAATTTTGTAGTTTCATACCAGAGAGTCACGTCATTCATCGATCAATTACGTCTAATTAACGAGACTCCCTGGTATAAACTACAAAATTAGGCATTTTTCGTAAGTATTTAGAAAAAATGTTTGCATATTTCCTGCGGTTTACGATCCCCTCCCTGCCCGCGACGCCAAGCTTGTCAAGCATGCTTGATCGTCTAGAGATCCCCTTAGATATGCATAGAGCTCGCGCTGTAAGAAAGCTAGTATATTCTGATACCATCTCGACTGCTTCAATAATAACGTGTTTTTTTTTTCATCCAAATATATGTATTTTTTCATGGAGAAGTTTTTACTATATCCGCTTTTGTTGTAACTTACTAATAGATGGCGCTGCAGCACAACAACTTCTATACCGCTCAACCGATCGCCATGAAGATTGATATACATAGACATCTGAGCCCGCATAATATGTTTACCCTATTAACTTTATTGTAACTCGCCGCCATATGGCGCTGCAGCACATCAACTTCTATACCGCTCAACTGATCGCCTAGGAAATTGGTATAATCACCAGTAGATGGAGCTGCAGCACATCTACTTTTATACCGTTAAACCGATTGCCATTAAAATTGGTATATATAGACATTTGAGCCCGCATAATTTTCTCGCGTAATAACCGTATTGTAACTTGTCTTTGTCTATCTGAGCTCCATGATATTCATCGACGGAAACTGTGAAAATAAGGTCTCACGCAGAAGCCAGATGGCAAGATCGGCCATGAGCAAGCTAGAAAGGCTGTGGAAGAATCGGGGTATAAGCAAGCGGACTAAGGTCAGGCTGGTTCGAGCTCTGGTTTTCTCCATCTTTCTCTATGAATCGGAGACATGGACCCTGAAGGCTCGGATACGCACCAAAATCGATGCACTGGAGATGTGGTGTTGGCGTAAAATGCTAGGAATCCCATGGACAGCACGCCGCACCAACAAATCTGTCCTGGAAGAACTCGGCATCCGAGTGAGACTCTCCACCGTATGCATGAGAAGGGTCCTGCAGTACTTCGGTCATGTTGCCAGGAGAAACCCAGAGAATCTGGAGAAAATGTTTCCGGGGGTCAAGTGGAGGGACGAAGAAGCAGAGGCAGATCACCGGCCAGATGGAACGACCTCATCAAAGAAGTTACAAAAGGGTCAATACAATCTGCGACCCGCCATGCAGAAGACAGGTCAAAGTGGAGGAGCCTCGTAGGCAAACTGTTGTCTAGTGGCCACAATCCTCAGTAATGAGGGAACGACGGAGAAGAAGTATTGTAACTCGCTACCAGGCGGCGCTGCAGCTCATCGACATCTATATCACTCAACCTATCGATATGAAAATTGGTATGATTAGACATTTGAACCCGCACAATATTTTCGCGCTATGTACTTTGTTGTGACCCAACACAAGACAGCGCTGCAGACCGTAAACTACTATACCGTTCAACCGATCGCCATGAAAATTTTATAAATGCGAAATAGGAATTTGGAAAAGACCAATGAACCAATGTGAAGTTTAGAACGGGCTATTATGCTTATACAAAATTGCGTGTCTGTGCTTTTGACCGTGGAAGAGTAGCCTCATCGGGAGCCGGTCCTGGTTGTAGAATCAGGTCATGATCACCATAAAAATGCGTTGTCATCAGAACTGAACCAATGTGTAAAGTATCAATTTCATAAAATACAAGGAAGTGGTTCTAAGTCAGCTTGCAAAATTTGACCTAAACAAACATACATAGTAAACTACATAGTACATACATAGTAACTAACATACATTGAAATAAAAGCTTGTAATAAAAAAAAAACGGTTAAGTTAAATATCCTTTGCAACGTCGGTATCCTACATCAGTGATTTTCAACCGGTGTGTTGTGGGCCCCTGGGGGTTCACGAAAAGACCCGTAGGCTATCTAAAATTATATATTTTTAATATTTCTTTTATTTTTTATTTTTCTAATATGCCAATATTTAGAAGAGAGGCATATTTATTATGTGTTATGATATTGATTTCACAAAACTTTATGTTAATCTCAGATGGAAAGAGTTAGATACAGTTTCAAAAATGTAAAACCGTTGAAACTAATGTGGTTTTCACCATTGTTTTTACAAAAAAAATACGTGTGGCACTCGGGGACTGCCGCGGTAAAGCCATTGCATAGCATTTTTAACAACTTATGCAATTAAAATTATTTATATATATATTTTATTTTATTTATTTTATATAAATACTTTATTTATTTTATTTTTTCTGATGTCAGATAACTGCGCTCTATCGAAAAACTTTGAAATTATTCCGAATCATCTGCGGAAGCAAATGATTCGGAATAATTTAAACGTCTTCGATAAAGCAAAAAAACGGATTATTAAAAAAAAATCGTAGATAAAAAGATAGATAATTAAATTATCTTTAAAATGGTGCAGGTTTCATAATAATACGCCAGATAGTATTTGCGTAGTAGTCGTTTTTGTGTTCGGTTAGACCTAATTTCACAAATTAATTACGCTATGTAATATAAACAAAATCTAAAATATTCAAAGCTAAAAATATTAGGAAAATGTTCTTGTTTAACATATTTTTTTTTTGAATCGTAAGCAGTACTCGTTTAGACGTAATTATCAGTTTAAAATCATTCATTTTCTTAAAGAAATTTCTTCATTCGGTCGCCGCGCTGGCATCGCGGGCCTAGGCCCGCGATAAAAGCTATGCAATAGCTTAAAAAATATTTATTGGATGGTTACAGTTACAGCTGTAGAAGAGAATAAGGGGGTCAAGAGAACTAACTTACAGTTTAAGGGGTTGCGTAAGAGTTTTATTTTTTTACCAAAACGAGGTCGCGAGCTAGAAAAGTTTGAAAAACGCTGTCCTACATCATGCAAAAATAAAACAATCACCATATCCACTTCAGCCTTGTCGACTCCCCCGTCATTGTAACCGCCAACTGACGCAACTGTCAAATAAAGTAACTACGTCGAGACCCGCGACGCACGGGGCGACATCAGGCCTCTAAAATATTAAACTTTTCCTGTCCATTTCTATTTCAATTGAAACTCAGAAGCATTAAAGACAGGAAACACTTTCGTTACACTGTGGGAAAGATGTCGTAATAAGAGTAACCGTCTTTAAAATAGCGTAAACTAAAAACTAGGTTATTTTTAATTTGACATTTCCTCGTAACGCTATCCTAGGTTAAAAGTTAACGAGAACAGGTTTAACCTGTTCGAGAATTTTGGCGGCTGTAATGCGATAACCGCTTTTAAATGTCCCGGCAAAACGTCAACAGGAAATTGGTTAGCTCGTCTATTTTGTAAATTAATGGTGTGTTTTAACCATATTATTATAAGCAGTTAACTTGTAAACAAACATTTAAAAAATGTATTTTTAGCAATGTTTGGCGCCTATATGAAATCAAAGACTGTAGTGATTGATGGCATTATAGTAGTAGTAAACGGAGTGGGGGGCTTGTTTACAGCCCTTGATGTCACCTAGATCTATAAGATCTTTTGTAACTACCCACTTTGTGGTTAGGTCAGTGGTCAGCTAGTAGCTTAGTACTTCTTACCAGTCCAAGTAGATCACTGACCTTCAAGTTGGGCAGATCGCTGGGTTCCAGAAAGGCTCGTCCCAGTAAACTGTGTCTTTTCGCGGCGAGGCCCGGGCAGCGACCAAAGATGTGTATGCTGTCTTCAGGTTCTTCGCCGCATATTCGGCATTCCTTTCTATCGGTCAAGCCAAAGGTTGAATGGATGTGCTCTAAGGGTCGTGTGTCCGATGAGGAGACCGATAGTGGTTCTAAGGTTATTCTTGCTCATGTCAAGTAGGGCCATGGTTTTCTTTTGTAGTGGTTGCTCCATCATGGCTTTTGCCTGACGACATCACTGGCTCTGTTTCCAATGGCATTATAAATAAAACAAAATTCAATTTTAAGGCTTGAACTTTGAAGCACCTGACGTTTCGGCGATATTACCACCGCCGTTGTCCAGGGTAGATAGACTTAATTGCTGTCATTTATCAGCTGTTGCTCTGCGGGTAGGCGCAATGCTGCGAATGTCACTGCACAAATTGTAAGATGGTGGGAGGGGTGGGGGAATACACAATACCGACTGTACCACATTTCGCGCCTTTGCGCTCGGCGGCGGGCATTGAGAACTGAATACAAAACATATTTTTTTATTACAACTTTGCAATTGTGCAGGAATGACTAAGTATATTAAATTTAACTTAAATTATTTACTAAATTTAGCAAAAAATTATAAAATCAATTAATGAAAAATACTATTATATGTAACAAAATATAAAAACATTACATTAAATTACATTGGTAAGTTCCTACAATGAAGTTGTTAAAGTATTTTAAAATGTCGTTATGCGCATACATGTTGCTTTTAAGTTAGATACACGATTAGATACACATAGATGGATCTCTTGAGAAATCAATATTTTTATTCGCCTCAAATTGTTTATTTTCCCCAGATGTTTTTATTCGCCTCAAAAAATCGCTCCTTATTATTTAATATAATTTACAAAAAAAAAATGGTATGCATAATTAAAATCTCTTGAATGAACATATTTCTTTTTATATACATTATGCAAATTTACGGCTATTGTATTGTATTGTAGTACATTCTTAATTAACTTATATATTATATAAAAAATGGAATTGCAAATTGTCAATTTCTTTAATAAATAATTATCAAAAGAGTTTTGCATATGTAAACATATACTCATATTATCATAATAATATATTTTTTATTTTTTAATTATCATATTTTATGTATGTACTTTTTATAATAATTTTTATTTATATATACTTTTAATACAAATTCTTGTAACGTGTATGCGATTATCGTGTCTATGTATGTATTATATTAGATGTAAGAATATTTATTTATGAATATTTGAACAATATTCATAAATAAATATTCATATTCATAAATAATATTTGAAATACCTTCCGTTTAATTTGGTCTTTCCAAATTTTTTTAATTTTAGAATAAAGTAACTACCTCCATCCTTGTATTTATTAAATGTAAATACCATTGCAATATAAAGTTTAAAAAAAATAATAAAATAAAATATAAAAACCTAAGAGCGAATATATCATGCTCTTTCGGCAGGCAATATACGATTTCTGTTTGTACCACCGCGATATAGGTTATTCCTAGTGAGGTGGTAAACCACATACTATCATTTCTGAATCTCTTTCTGAGTTAGGAAGTAAATTGGAAAACTGTTTAATTAATTATGAAATATTAGGCTAAGAGAATGTTTTTCTAATTAAATGTATTTTTATGGACTTAAGTAAATAAAAAATAAAAAAATAGTAATAATTACGCACTATGAAGTTTGATAGACTAATGGATGGCATTTTATCTCTGCGTATTGCCAATGATTATAATGGTATTAATTCTGAGTTTAATCAAATTTTTAAAAAAATGTGATAGATAGCACTAATTATTGATTGTTATTGTCGTTATCGGTGGTTTAAATAATTGGGTTTTATAATAAATCAGACCTTTATATCAAACAAACATCCACTATCAATGTTATTATAGATGGCCATATAAATTGCTACTAGTTTAGCCGGACAATGCTACCAGCGCCACCTGCATTTCGCCAGGACAAAAGCCATATATAACCTATGGTTTTAGCTTTCGGAACACTGAATTTCACTAAACCCTGGATATCGGCATTCGCTACATTACATTACATTACATTACATTTACGTCGTGTCCAATTGGCGGCTAAAAACCGCTCTTGGAAGTGTCCAAATATTTGTGTGTTAAGTAGTAAGTATCATTACTACTTTAATCTTTACTTAACATACATATATTAATTTTTAAAAATATATAGTATCTAAGAAACTTTGGAAACTACTAAAAGTTATTCGTCGTAGAATCCTATTACAAAACAAATTAAAGGCTTATTTAATAAAATAATCAATAATTCTAATGGCTACCTACTAAACACACAATAATTAAAATAGTCTGTTAAAAAGTTGAATAATCAAAAAAGAAGCCTAACAATTGAAATAGGGGAGAGTACGCATGAAACGGACATTTTTGAAGAAAGTGTCATAGCTAAGTTGGATTTTGAATTAAGTGAAAGACAATTGAATAACGTCAAATTACGATGTTTTCAGCCTCTTTTTGCATTAAAGAAAAAAATAAAACAATGCCTTTAGATGTACATAAATGTAATTAAAAAAAAATTAAAAAATGTCCGTTTCATGGAACAGTTTCCATGAAACGGACATGGGGTCCCATGAAGTGGACATAGTAATGACAAACCTGTTTATCAGCAGAATAAACAACAGAATTAAAAATGTTATATACTTATAATGAAATACAAATAGACATAAAAACAATTACACATAGTAAATTACAATGAAACATTGTATAGTAATCAAATGGTTTTATAACACATATAATAATCAGATTAATAACAGTTTTTGCAAAAGAAATTTAGTCTTCCTTTTACACCACATGTTTCATGTGCCCATATCTGGCATACTTTGCACCTCAGCCAATCTTCTTGACTGGCCGCATATGCTTTATGGCATAGAGAACATGTGCTGTTTCCTTTCGATGACTTCTCGAGGACTGAGGATTGGTTTTTTCTTACCTTGATGTCGTTTGGTAACATTTCAAACAATGTATCAGAATCTATTAGGCCTTCACTATCACCAGAATCATGTAAATATATTGACAAATTGGATTCTTCTGAAGTAGTGGAAAGGTTTGATGGAAGGCGAGTGCATTTTCGTTTTGCAGTTTTTGCAGCTGCAGTTTTGGCAGTTTTTTTTGTTGCAACAGTCTTTTTGTTAGACTTTGATTGCTTAATTAATGTTTTTTCTACCAATTTATCTTTTTCCGGCGTGTCTGTAATAATTGATGATGAGCATTTCTTTGGGTTATTTCTCATGGTTTTCCTTTTTCCTGCCTTTGGGTACGGTCTTACTGCTTCAGGTGTAAGAATCACGTTCAAATCATTGGTTTTTTCTTTTAGTAAAACAGGTTGTGAAATATGTCCGTCTGAAGGGCCTGGTACAGATTGATCAATAGTTATTGTTTCAAGAGATGGTGTGCTGGGGATTGACGATGTCACACATGTAACTGTGTTGTTTTCGTTTTCATTGTCTCGGTCCGTCACAAATGATGTTAAAAAATCATCATCAGTGAATATATTTTTGTTGAATGGATGAATCCCTGTTTTACGAAACCCATTTACGATGTTATTTGGTGTGAATCCCATCAAGTACGCTTCGTTTGCGAGTTCCGCAACCTCATAGATGGAAACCGTCTTACCTGGATTGGAAAGCATCCAGTTGTTCATGGCAACCTTGTATCTGGCTTTAAATGGTCCATATACACTTACATCCAACGGCTGTAAACGGTGGCTGCAGTGAGGTGGCAGGGTTAAAATTGTAATGTGTTTTTCCCTAGCCATCATTACCACTCCCAATGACAGATGTGAAGAATGATTATCCATGATGACCAAACATGGTGATTCCTCCGTGGGTTTGATAAATTTAACGAAATGTTGCATTGTATCGATAAATAATTCCTCAGTCATCCAGCCACTGGGGTTTGCTATACCAAGGGATCCTTTTGGCCCATTCGAGAGCATAACATCTTTAAAGTGTACTCTCGGAAATATAAAAACTAAGGGGAATTGTTCCACCAGAAGCATTAACAAACCCCACCATGGTGATCAAATTTCCTCTCTCCGCAGACGTAATTTGACCAACCTGTTTACATCCACGGGTTGCTATTATCGTAGGTGGATTCGTTACAGTGTTGCAACCTGTCTCGTCAATATTCCAAATCATATGTGGTTGAAATTTTTTTTTATTATACAAGTGCTCTAATTTATCAAAAAACATTGATAAATTGTGACGATTAAACGAAGTAGCTCTGGACAATGAACTGTTCTCTGGTTTTCTGATTGATAGATCTCTATGTCGATTCATGAATCCGCGTAACCAATGCTTCGAAGCTGCTTGCGATAACTCCCAGTTTGAAACTTCTATATCATTTAACCGAGCATATTGATATGCCAGCTCTCTTGTCTGGACAGTCGTCAAACCATGACACATTTTTGAAGCTGTTTTTAAATAATTCTCCAGCATGCTTTCCTGATTTGCTGAAAATACCTTCCTATTTCCTATATCGGGAGAATGAGTGTAGCTGTCATTTTTTTCCTTCGCTTTTTTTATTATATCAGCAAGATACGACTTCGATATTTTGAAATTTTTAGCTGCGGCTCTAATAGATACTTTTTTTCCAAGACTTTCCGTACAGCTTCTTCGATTGCCACGCTAGAAGGCCTCAATCTTTTACTGGAAGTAGTATCCATTATCAGCTGTAATTTCACAAAATACAAAGTTTTATAAATTTTAGACAAATGAATTAAAATAATGGCTTTAAAACTCTTTCAAATCTCAGTTTTTTAGTTCAGTAATAAAGATGACTTATATTGGGTCAATATATGTTAAACTTTGTATAGATTTTTTTTTGAATAATAAAAGAATTTACAGCCATCAGCAAAATAATCAAATTGAAAAAGAGCACCCATGAAGCGGACACCCATGAATCGGACGTCCGTTTCATGGTACTTTTTGGTGTCCACTTCATCGGACTCGATGAAATATTAAATAAATGTGTGTATTTTTAAGAGTCTACGTGTTAATTTAACTATTTCAACATTTTTATTTACTTAAGTGAATTAATATTCGTGATATTCAAACAAAAATGGAATTACATAAAACACTTACATGTAACGGGGTTGGTACGGCGGACGAAAAATTTACTTTTGTGCAACGAAAAATTCAAACGCGTCTGTCGAGGCCAAACGCAGAAGCGCGACTAGCATACTTCCGTGGAGTGGTGTATTACCAAGGACATTTGAGTAACATGCAATGACGTCGTGCTAGTTCCGACACGAGTCGAGCACTAACTTTTGTCCGTTTCATGGGACGTCCGTTTCATGCGTATTCTCCCCTAGTCAATAAATCGAATATATACGTTCTAAAAACTGTAAATAGTAACATCCAAAGTCGTAAGTAAATTGTTAAATAGTCAAACTAAAGCTAAATCTTACATTTAAATACTAAAAGTACATATATAATTATCTTTCAAATTGGTACTACATCGCCAATATGTCGGAAACCACAATATTCATGCGGTAAAATCCGTTAGTCAAACAACCGCGATTGCCTCCGTGTTCACTCCTTTGGTCATTGCCATTTCGATCGTTTTAAAATCAATTTTCCTATGGCCTTACTTAGGCATGGCTCGAAAAGAGAAAGTGTTTTCACGAGTATCAATGGCCGATTGGGTCATTCCGATGCTAATTGAGTGGGAATCGGTCGTTGTTTATCGCATTATGATCCCTCGGTCGCCTATTATAGAGGCTATATCCAAACTGAGCTCGATTAGTTTTGAAGAGGCGGACGGAAACGCCGAAATCACCAACATTTATGACTTTTCGGACATATTGGGATATTTGCACATATGAGTATTCATCACTGTAATATAAAAAAAAAACGATAGAGACAGGAAGATATTTTTTTTCTTCGCAAACAAAATCAGGTAATATTGGTCTTCGATCGCGGTCGTTTGACAATATTTTTTATTTTTATTTTATTTTATTATTATTAAGGAAACTTACAGCTATTACAGGAGAAATTTAAATTTCAAATTATTTATTGAGTTCAAATTATGAGTACATTCAATATACAAAAGTCTTAACCTAACTAGGCTGCCGCCTGTTCCAAGGTAGACTATTTATTTTAATTATCCTAAGAAATCTATAATATTATAATAATATAAATAAACAAAATCATACTTAATGTAACAGAAATAGAAATATCATAATTACCTAATAAAAATTCGTAAGAAAATGTCATGAAAATTGTCAATATTATTTTATTTTAAAACATGATAAAAATTAATATATATTTATATATGTATTAATAAGTATTAATATGTATTAATAATATACAAAATAAATTCACAAAAAAAATAAATTACATTTAGAAATCATCAATTTATATTACTACATATACTATTATGATTTTATTATAAACTATTATATCTGTCTATTATATCTAACTATTATATCTGATTTTATTATATGTCAATTTTATTTATAGACTACATAACCAATTAAAAGTTTCCACTTAAAGATAGTAAAAATATACAGTCGCCTAGGAATGGGTTAGGAGGGGATAGGAGGAAGTGGGGGGGGATTAAAGTAATAAATTTTGTTTTAATAATATTTTATTTTATTATTAGGGAAATTTTATGGTTTATTTTAATATTTAAGAAAGAAAATAAAGAAGAAAAGAAAAATATATAATATAATTATTTCACTCGTCCTTGAATATTGCCTTTCAGAAGACCCGGAATAAGAGTCTTGAGTTCAGTCGCAGTTGTATTAAACAGGTCAATTTCGCTTTTAGCTTGTTATTGCAGAAATGAGATACTCGATAAATGTAATAATTTTGGGCGTAGTTTGTGCTTATTTGAGGTAGATGAAATAAGTTGAATTGGCGGGAAGGCCGTGGGGGTATATGGAAATTTATAAGCTGAAGCAATTCAGAACAGTCGATAAAGCCATTTAATATCTTGTATAGGAATACTACATCTTAACTAACTCTTCTCATTTCTAATAGTATAAGCCCATGATAGTCACCAGCTTCGTTATAATCTGAAAAAGTTACATAAGACCGATAATTTAAGTTTTTTAAGAACATGTTTTGAATGTTTTATAAACAGGATACAAACAAATTTACCGCGTGAAGTTCGTAGCACCCGACGTTTCGACGATGTTGCAAGCACCGTTGGCCAGGGTATCCAATTTATAATATTAGTTTCACCATTGATTATATATGGTATATGATTGCTTAAAGTCATAGTACGTTTTGGCAACACTTCTGCGCCGGCGACATGCAAATGGCGCTGATAGCATTATCCAACGGAACTAATACTAATTTGTTTGTCCGTCTTTTTACGGACATATTGGGATATTTGAACATTGATCATTCGTCACTATATAGAAAAAAAACTATAGGAATAGGAAGATATTTTATTTCTGCCCAAGCAATATGAGATAATATTAGTTTTTGAACATCGATAACAATCGAGGTTGTTTGACATTATAAATAGGATTAAAACGAATTTACCGCGTGCAGTTTGTTGTTGCACCCGATGTTTCGGCGATGTTGCAGCCATTGTGATTAGTTTTACCATTGATTACCTACATATGATAATATATTTCTCAACGTCATAGTACGTTTGGGCAACGCTTCTGCATTTTTTAAATATAGTGGCAATACTTTAGTCAGAAGGTTTAAATTGATATAAGTGACCGCGGCCAGGCAGGTCTTTTTGTCAAAATTGATCCCCTTGCCCAGGATTGAGTACATCAATATTACAGTAAAAGTAATAAGACTTTTTTTGGATGGAAATTTTAGGTAGTCTTTTTGCTTGGTAATCTACATACCTTTTTCGTAGTATTAAATGCCATAGTTAATTTTAAAAAACTTTCGTTTTTTTTTTTTAAATCTGGAAGCAAGACAAGTAAACACATTTTTTTACCGTATCCCGATTTAAAAAAATATTAAATTCAAATGCAAAATATAGTAAATTCAAATTCAAATAAGCTGATGCATTCCGTCATTTTGCGTAGCCAACGTTCTATACATGTTATAAACTTAAGCTATAGGTTAGCTGATAGACATTGCTGCAAGGCAATAAGCTCGCCTTTTTTATTTAAAATAGTTTTTAAATATTATTATTATTATTATTGCTACGTGCTATGCATGCATACAATATTGGCTTTAACGAAATTGACATATTTAACCACGACAGTATTTTGTTATGCCTGGTACACACTGCCGGGAAATGCCGTTAATAACTGCAATGATGTGCGTTTTTGCTGCAGCCATACATAAATTATCGCGATAATCAACGGCATTTCCCGGCAGTATGGCCCGAGCATAAATGAGGTACGCAAAAAGCTAGAGATCATATTTTATTTTGTTAGCATCCCGCATTCCCACATGAATTCACATGCAAATACACTTTGCATATATACACACTCACATACATACGCATACACACACAACAAACACACATACACATTCACACAGAGATACACACACCCACATAAATATGCTCTTGACCACATAAACCTACACCAATGCCCATAGACCTACACCCACATACACACACATAGCAGACTTCTAAATTTATTTATTTTTTCGTATTATTTGTATTTTGTATTCCTCATTAATTTATTGCATGTAATTTAAAACATCAATAGATTTGCTGTCTTTATTCAGTTTATATTTTGTTACTGTTATACTGTATGTCTAAAATAAAATAAAGTAAAATAAAAAGATACATTTATTTTAAAATAGACGTCAGGGCACTAAAAAATCGATTTATTTTAAAGGGAGGCAGAGGTTAACGATCGTCTCTTCTCGGAGTGTCTGTATGGCGCATGATGTGACCTCTTTCGCAGATAATTGGCTGTTAAATCGCCCATAAATCATAGAAAATTATTTTATCGTAATCCTAAAAGAGACATTTTTACGACTTTTGCCTCCAGTTTAGTTAGGCAGTGATTAGTGCCGGAAGTTAGGCGCATTGTAAATAATATATGTACTCATTTAATAGCAAAAGAGAATGAATAATGAAGCTGTTGTTAAAGTACCAAAATTAGGTAAAGTAATAAAAATATTAAAAAGTCATTGAAACAAAAATGAATCAATGTCAGAAATAATTGATAAAATAAATAACTAAATATGGCTATTTGAGTTTTTGAGTCATTGTAAGGTTTTTTGAGTGTGTTATTTTATGCTTAATCATTGATTATATAGAGTACCTACCTACTAATGGAATGTTACTTGGCAATGCTCGGGTATCCGTTTCCTTTCCCCCACCACTTCTCTTTCTTCCCCCCCACCCCCCCCCCCAAGTAGCCTATATTAATCGCCGCTCTTTCCTTTTTCAAATTTATAACATTTTCATGACGATCGGTTGAATGCTATAGAAGTTGACCCGCTACAGCGCTCAACTTTTATGTGCTCAAATACCTATGTCTACCAATTTTTACGACGACTGGTTGAAAGGTGTAGAAGTTGGCAGCAGAGCCATTTGGTGGCGAGTTACAATGGAGTTAAATTAGCTTGAAAATATCATGCGTTCTCAAATGTCTATGTACCTATACCAATTTTCATGTCGATCGGTTGAACGGTATTGAAGTTAACCGTTTGCAGCGCAAGTTACAATGAAGAGGATATCGTCAAAATCTCTGCCATGAAAAAATAGGTATATGTGCCAACAAACGGTTTCGGGGTCTATTAAGCCATTATGGAGTAACCACATCCAAGAAAACTAAGGTCCTACTTGACATGAGCAAGAACAACCTTAGAACCACTATCGGTCTCCTCACCAGACACACGACCCTTAGAGCACATATAGTCAACCTTGGCTTGATCAACCTATAGAGCAAGGACTGCCAAATATATGTGGCGAAGAACCAGAAGAAAGCATACACATCGTTGGTCGCTGCCAGGCCTCGCCACAAAAAGACACAGTTCACTGAGACGAACCTTTTTCGAACCCAGCGATCTGCTCAACTTTAAGGTCAGTGATCTGCATGGACTGGTAAGCAGTACCGGGTTACTAGCAGACCACTGATCCACCAAGTGGGTAGTTTCAAAAGATCTTATAGATCCAGGCGACGTCAAGGGCTGGAAACAAGCCCCCTACTCCGTTTACTACTACTACTACGTATTGATGTAAATTTTAAATTTGGTAGAGATGTTTCAATACGTAATAATTACGCACTCAAATGTTCATGTAGACTAATACTTATATGGCATTATAATTTCTCCGTAATGTTTCAGTTATGTAATCAGCCTATATAAAAATGCGATAGATGACACTAATAACTGAATGCTATTGTTGTTATTATTTGTTAAATTACTGGGTTTTTAAAACATGGCTCCGGGGCGGTCGCACAGGTTCGGTCGAGGAGTTTGGCCCCACGTTGGGCGCCACTTTTATAACCTCAAATTTCTAATCTACCATGTTTAGAGGAAACACGGCAGAATCCACCAAAACCCAAAAGAATGAATGTATAAGGACGCCACCTTACTTTTAAAGATAAAGAAGGAAACTAATTAAAAAAAATTATACCAGAAAGAAATTTTGAAAAAGAAAAGTTAACCTAAAAAAAGCGATCTCAGAGGGTTGGCTATATGATCGGCACTGGATTTGGCCAACAGAAACCTTTTTCCTCAGACACCTAAAAGACTAAAGCACACAAAAGAAACACAAGGTTATGTAAAATATCCGTGTTTAATCGCCCCGCAGGTCCCCTTTCTTCAGTTCCCGCCTTATCGGCGCGTCACATGTGCTCAGCCAAATTAAAGTAGCAAATTCCGGATATGAAGGCAAATTCCTTGAGGTGGAGGCAAGTCCCGTCACATTTAGCGACGATTTCGTCACTTAATTAGCAGCAGTTCAAATAAGCATAAAAACAGATGTACAAAGGTTCCGCAAATCTACGGTCAATAGAAAAATAATCTGTTAAAATCGCGAGGATCCTATATGACAAGCACCGCAAAAGGAAATTAAATGCTTACCAGATAAGTCACGCACACTTCACATAAAAAATTTAACCGCCAGGCGGTCAATCTCCGGCCTTTTCTCCCTTACGGCGGTTGCCAATCTCCTCAACCGAACCTGTGCGACCGCCCCGGAGCCATGGTCAATCAAAATAGAACGATCTCGAGCGAAAGTCGCCGAAGATTACGTCAAAAACGGCTTGAACGCCGTTAAATAATAAAAAAAACAAAGCCGCGGCCTCAACCGATCACGTGATCACGATCACGGCTTTAGCCGGCTGACAGGCGCGAAGTTTCGTATTTCGCAATTTTAGGTTATAACTGTCAAAGTATGGGAGACACGTACGGAAAACGCGAAAAAACACGAGCAAACATAAAAAACACGGGGAAACCATGAAAAACAGGTGCAGCGAACATAATCTGCACAAAGGCGCGAAAACAAAACAACAAAATATGCGGTTTTTGTTACAAGTCCTTTATAAAACAAACATTCATTATCGATGTTTTTATTTTTTCCAATCCGACATATGACGACACATCGGAGCCCGCGCAGCCAAGAAATCCTGGCTGCCGCAGCCAATAAAACGTGCACTTGTGCACGGCAGCCAAACTGGCTGCCGCATCCAGAGCGCGACAAGGCGAATGTGTGTGGCTGCCCTTAGTCACCGCGCACTTGTCGGCGCAGCCAGACGTATTTTTCGTAGGAGACCACCTCGTATGACTGGTCACGACTGGCTGCGGGGGCTGGTTGCTTGAACTGGCTGCTCAAAATTTTGGCTGTCGCAACCTGGCTGCGGCAGCCAGGCTGCGTAGTGCGCGGGCGCTCTTATATGATATGCTTTATACGGTACCAAATACGGTAGCTGGCTTCCTAACTGTTTAACGACGATCTTACATGCGGCCGGCTTTTTATAACATCACGTGGAAGAATTAAAGCGGTCACCCAATCAAGTACCTACTGACTACGCCCGACGCTGCTTAACTTCGGTGATATGACGAGAAACAGTGTTTCAACGCAGCTACGGACATAACGTTACCGCTACTGACGCTAATGTTACTATAGATGGCGAAATGAATTGCTATTAGTTTCTCCATGCAATGCTATCAGCGCCACCTGCATGTCGCCGGCTCGGAAGCGTTGCTAAAATGTAGAATGGCATTGACCAATCTAATACACTATATAGTTATAAGCTTAATGAATATTTTTTTTTATTTTTAAATGAATAATGTCACTATTTATCTCCCTTTTAGAACCAGTTATTCAGCGTCAAATTATCGTTCAAATAACAGCGTCTTTTGTAAGAATTTCAACAAAACATTTGTCATGTCCATCCCCCGGGGATTAAAGAAAGAATGAATTCAATAGGGGGTTAAGACAGACTGTCTGGAGAAATAATCTAAGTATTAATTATTTGGAATTCCATTTTCATTTTAGGTCGAGTGTAACTAAATTTTTGGCTTTTAATATTGGCTACTGTGTTTGCACAGATAATTAAATTTTGAATGTTGATAATACTAGTTTTTCGACTAGATAAGAAGATAGATACTATCTTGTATGTGTTAATAGACAGATTATAGATATGAAAACCTAAAATCGATTTTTCCATTGATTCGGTAACATATATCAAAAAAATAAGGGAAGATAATACATAAAATATTGATGAGGTGTATTAAATTTAACGTCATTTTATTTATTACGTTTTTACCTCCGTAATCTGCTCATAGTATTAATATGTAATGTTATCGAAGTCATTGCCCTGCTAAGTGACGCTGAGTGGCACATTTATTTAATTGCTGAATGAATCTTGTGCAGAAAAGAGTGCACTGTATACAGTTGACGACCAGAAAATCATTATATATTTATTATATTTTTATATTAATGCATATCTAACATTTTTTTTTAATTTGTTGAGTTGGGCTTTTCTAAGGTCTTTATATATCCTCCTAGCCGTATTCGGCCATAGCGACTGCATTATAGGTTCTAGTGACTTTATTGTACTTTATTTATTTTTATTTATGTATATAATTTAAAATTTATGGTTGGGGGTTTTGCTGGTGCGCCCTTAGATGACTGATGTAGCCGATCTTGGCTTGGAATATCCGTGCACATTTGGCGAAAGTCAAGACACCATTGTGTAATTATATTTTATGGCCGCTGGTGGTCGGGCCTTTAGCTCGTCCATAGCCTCCAGACCCCTTCAGCAATTAGTCAGAATGCGCAACCGATTGGCTTCGCCTACCTGTGCGCAATCCGTCCAGTGGCGCCGGGATGCAATCCTGCCGAGAGAAGTCGGTCCACCAACTCTAAGTCTTACCCGGGGTAGCCTTCCACTTGAGGAGGCTTCTGAATAGGAGCTGAATCGGGAGTTGAGCCGATCCGAGAACAAAATGGATCTTGTGGCCCAAGCTTCACTAAACTGTTCACCAAAAACCGTTGTCCAAACCGTTTACCACCTTTATAATCAGTCAGTCCTTTAAACAAACCCATTCATTATCAATGTTATTATATATATGTAGCCAAATAGATTGCTATTAACTTCGAGCGCACTGTAATCAACGCCACCTGCATGTCGCCGGCGCAGAAAGGTTGCGAAAACGTACTATAGAGTTGAGCAAACTAATACAACATATAATAAATGATTTAGCTTATATACAGGATGTGTTTTAATTAGTGACTGAATCAGACTGTGGGTGAATCAGAACGAGCAAATAAGGAGCTTTTGATATAAAAAATATTGGGTAAAACAAAAAAAAAACAAATTATTTTTGAAAAAGAAAATATTTTGTGTTTTTTCTAAAAATATATATTAACAGTTACTTATTCGCATGCATTGGTTTACCCACTTCGAGGAAGTCACTAATTAAACACTCAGCCTGTAAACAAAAACTCGGCAGTGTATAAAAGGTCATCAGTTTAAGATCTTGACGAATATTTCAGAGTTTTGTTCAGTTAATTTATGCGATCGACTGTATGTGTCATTAATATTGTCACACAGAGACAATCTTGTTGGTAATTTGCGGAGAGCAATAAAAAAATGTATATGGTTATTTATTAAAGACGTCATTAAACCCGGACTCAACGGCATTATGAATTAACAAGAGCCCGTAGGTTCGAATATACTGGGTGTTCGGTGCCTTAGCTCTTTGACTTTCATAAAGAAATCATAGTGTTACGCGACGTATATATACATATATATATATATATATATATATATATATATATATATATATATATATATATATATATATATATATATATATATATATATATATATATATATATATATATATATATATATATATATATATATATATATATATATATATATATATATATATATATATATATATATATATATATATATATATATATATATATATATATATATATATATATATATATATACGTTTAAAGGATGACACTTTGATGAAAAAATAAAAATAATAAAAGCCACTTACATAGCTGGAAGGTTTTCCCGGACTGGATTGGGAAATGCTTATTTTAAATGAGATGTATGCCTGGATGAGCACCACTTTCGACAGTGCAATGTAGGTTTAATGGGATCCCTTTATCGCTAGCGAACGATCGCCCTTCATCCACATCTCAAAAACAAAGCGCATCCTTTTGCAAACCAAAATAAAATGTCTTTATTAAAGACAAATTAAAGCAAAACAATGAAAAAAATCACAATGAATCGTCTCTTAAATGCGGAATGACATAGCGAAAATTCGATTTGAAATTCGAATATATCCACTCTTTAAAAGGACGATATACCATTGCTGGGCTCGCTATCAGCCAGCCATTAAAAGAAAATAAAAATAAAATACTTCATTTGCTCGTTGCCATGAAATAAGATATAAATCGTAATTTCTGGTCGAGAAGTTTATACTTAAGGCTATATGATATTTACAAGAGTTCAAAACATAAGATAAAATTGTATAATATTGTTAATATTTGGTTGGTTTTTTGCAAAATTTCTTTTTTTAAAGAATTCGTTTAAAGGATGACACTTCGATGAAAAAATAAAAATAATAAAAGCCACTTACATAGCTGGAAGGTTTTCCCGGACTGGATTGGGAAATGCTTATTTTAAATGAGATGTATGCCTGGATGAGCACCACTTTCGACAGTGCAATGTAGGTTTAATGGGATCCCTTTATCGCTAGCGAACGATCGCCCTTCATCCACATCTCAAAAACAAAGCGTATCCTTTTGCAATCCTTTTTTCATTGTTTTGCTTTAATTTGTCGTGGCTATGTAAGTGGCTTTTATTATTTTTATTTTTTCATCAAAGTGTCATCCTTTAAACGAATTCTTTAAAAAAAGAAATTATATATATATATATATATATATATATATATATATATATATATATATATATATATATATATATATATATATAATTTACAAAACCTTATCAAATATAAAAATATTATACAGTTTTTTTACCATGTTTCTTTATACATTTGCTAATGTTATACAATTTTATACAAGTTTACCTTATTTTGATATTATTATATAGTCTTTAGTATAAACTTCTCTGCCAGAAATTAAGATTTAAGTATCTTCTTTCATTTCACTATGCATTGGAGGTTTTTTATTTTTATTTCGATTCAATGGCTCGTTGATAACTAACGCAGCCTAATAATGTCATATTTTAAATGTTGGAAACGTTCGAAATTTTTAATTATTTCGAAACGTCATCCTCCATTTATGAAACGGCCTTTGCCGATGTGATCAAAGTGTTTTATTTTAGTTTTTTCGCTTTAATTAGCCTCAATTGGAGGCATTTTGTGTTGCAAAAAGGAAAAAGCTCGATTTTTGAGATATATGGATGATGAGTGATCGTTCGTCGACGGTAAAGGGACCCATAAACTAACATGCACTATCGAAAGTTGTGCACATCCGTAAGTATATCTCATTCAAACATAAGCGTTTCCCAATCCAAGCTGGGATTTCCTTCGCTGCTATTCAAGTGGCGTTTACTAATTTTATTTTACTGCGAATCATCATCCTATGAACGGATTATTTACAAAACCTTATCAAATATAAAAATATTATACAGTTTTTTTACCATGTTTCTTTATACATTTGCTAATGTTATACAATTTTATACAAGTTTACCTTATTTTGATATTATTATATAGTCTTTAGTATAAACTTCTCTGCCAGAAATTAAGATTTAAGTATCTTCTTTCATTTCACTATGCATTGGAGGTTTTTTATTTTTATTTCGATTCAATGGCTCGTTGATAACTAACGCAGCCTAATAATGTCATATTTTAAATGTTGGAAACGTTCGAAATTTTTAATTATTTCGAAACGTCATCCTCCATTTATGAAACGGCCTTTGCCGATGTGATCAAAGTGTTTTATTTTAGTTTTTTCGCTTTAATTAGCCTCAATTGGAGGCATTTTGTGTTGCAAAAAGGAAAAAGCTCGATTTTTGAGATATATGGATGATGAGTGATCGTTCGTCGACGGTAAAGGGACCCATAAACTAACATGCACTATCGAAAGTTGTGCACATCCGTAAGTATATCTCATTCAAACATAAGCGTTTCCCAATCCAAGCTGGGATTTCCTTCGCTGCTATTCAAGTGGCGTTTACTAATTTTATTTTACTGCGAATCATCATCCTATGAACGGATTATTTACAAAACCTTATCAAATATAAAAATATTATACAGTTTTTTTACCATGTTTCTTTATACATTTGCTAATGTTATACAATTTTATACAAGTTTACCTTATTTTGATATTATTATATAGTCTTTAGTATAAACTTCTCTGCCAGAAATTAAGATTTAAGTATCTTCTTTCATTTCACTATGCATTGGAGGTTTTTTATTTTTATTTCGATTCAATGGCTCGTTGATAACTAACGCAGCCTAATAATGTCATATTTTAAATGTTGGAAACGTTCGAAATTTTTAATTATTTCGAAACGTCATCCTCCATTTATGAAACGGCCTTTGCCGATGTGATCAAAGTGTTTTATTTTAGTTTTTTCGCTTTAATTAGCCTCAATTGGAGGCATTTTGTGTTGCAAAAAGGAAAAAGCTCGATTTTTGAGATATATGGATGATGAGTGATCGTTCGTCGACGGTAAAGGGACCCATAAACTAACATGCACTATCGAAAGTTGTGCACATCCGTAAGTATATCTCATTCAAACATAAGCGTTTCCCAATCCAAGCTGGGATTTCCTTCGCTGCTATTCAAGTGGCGTTTACTAATTTTATTTTACTGCGAATCATCATCCTATGAACGGATTATTTACAAAACCTTATCAAATATAAAAATATTATACAGTTTTTTTACCATGTTTCTTTATACATTTGCTAATGTTATACAATTTTATACAAGTTTACCTTATTTTGATATTATTATATAGTCTTTAGTATAAACTTCTCTGCCAGAAATTAAGATTTAAGTATCTTCTTTCATTTCACTATGCATTGGAGGTTTTTTATTTTTATTTCGATTCAATGGCTCGTTGATAACTAACGCAGCCTAATAATGTCATATTTTAAATGTTGGAAACGTTCGAAATTTTTAATTATTTCGAAACGTCATCCTCCATTTATGAAACGGCCTTTGCCGATGTGATCAAAGTGTTTTATTTTAGTTTTTTCGCTTTAATTAGCCTCAATTGGAGGCATTTTGTGTTGCAAAAAGGAAAAAGCTCGATTTTTGAGATATATGGATGATGAGTGATCGTTCGTCGACGGTAAAGGGACCCATAAACTAACATGCACTATCGAAAGTTGTGCACATCCGTAAGTATATCTCATTCAAACATAAGCGTTTCCCAATCCAAGCTGGGATTTCCTTCGCTGCTATTCAAGTGGCGTTTACTAATTTTATTTTACTGCGAATCATCATCCTATGAACGGATTATTTACAAAACCTTATCAAATATAAAAATATTATACAGTTTCTTTACCATGTTTCTTTATACATTTGCTAATGTTATACAATTTTATACAAGTTTACCTTATTTTGATATTATTATATAGTCTTTAGTATAAACTTCTCTGCCAGAAATTAAGATTTAAGTATCTTCTTTCATTTCACTATGCATTGGAGGTTTTTTATTTTTATTTCGATTCAATGGCTCGTTGATAACTAACGCAGCCTAATAATGTCATATTTTAAATGTTGGAAACGTTCGAAATTTTTAATTATTTCGAAACGTCATCCTCCATTTATGAAACGGCCTTTGCCGATGTGATCAAAGTGTTTTATTTTAGTTTTTTCGCTTTAATTAGCCTCAATTGGAGGCATTTTGTGTTGCAAAAAGGAAAAAGCTCGATTTTTGAGATATATGGATGATGAGTGATCGTTCGTCGACGGTAAAGGGACCCATAAACTAACATGCACTATCGAAAGTTGTGCACATCCGTAAGTATATCTCATTCAAACATAAGCGTTTCCCAATCCAAGCTGGGATTTCCTTCGCTGCTATTCAAGTGGCGTTTACTAATTTTATTTTACTGCGAATCATCATCCTATGAACGGATTATTTACAAAACCTTATCAAATATAAAAATATTATACAGTTTTTTTACCATGTTTCTTTATACATTTGCTAATGTTATACAATTTTATACAAGTTTACCTTATTTTGATATTATTATATAGTCTTTAGTATAAACTTCTCTGCCAGAAATTAAGATTTAAGTATCTTCTTTCATTTCACTATGCATTGGAGGTTTTTTATTTTTATTTCGATTCAATGGCTCGTTGATAACTAACGCAGCCTAATAATGTCATATTTTAAATGTTGGAAACGTTCGAAATTTTTAATTATTTCGAAACGTCATCCTCCATTTATGAAACGGCCTTTGCCGATGTGATCAAAGTGTTTTATTTTAGTTTTTTCGCTTTAATTAGCCTCAATTGGAGGCATTTTGTGTTGCAAAAAGGAAAAAGCTCGATTTTTGAGATATATGGATGATGAGTGATCGTTCGTCGACGGTAAAGGGACCCATAAACTAACATGCACTATCGAAAGTTGTGCACATCCGTAAGTATATCTCATTCAAACATAAGCGTTTCCCAATCCAAGCTGGGATTTCCTTCGCTGCTATTCAAGTGGCGTTTACTAATTTTATTTTACTGCGAATCATCATCCTATGAACGGATTATTTACAAAACCTTATCAAATATAAAAATATTATACAGTTTTTTTACCATGTTTCTTTATACATTTGCTAATGTTATACAATTTTATACAAGTTTACCTTATTTTGATATTATTATATAGTCTTTAGTATAAACTTCTCTGCCAGAAATTAAGATTTAAGTATCTTCTTTCATTTCACTATGCATTGGAGGTTTTTTATTTTTATTTCGATTCAATGGCTCGTTGATAACTAACGCAGCCTAATAATGTCATATTTTAAATGTTGGAAACGTTCGAAATTTTTAATTATTTCGAAACGTCATCCTCCATTTATGAAACGGCCTTTGCCGATGTGATCAAAGTGTTTTATTTTAGTTTTTTCGCTTTAATTAGCCTCAATTGGAGGCATTTTGTGTTGCAAAAAGGAAAAAGCTCGATTTTTGAGATATATGGATGATGAGTGATCGTTCGTCGACGGTAAAGGGACCCATAAACTAACATGCACTATCGAAAGTTGTGCACATCCGTAAGTATATCTCATTCAAACATAAGCGTTTCCCAATCCAAGCTGGGATTTCCTTCGCTGCTATTCAAGTGGCGTTTACTAATTTTATTTTACTGCGAATCATCATCCTATGAACGGATTATTTACAAAACCTTATCAAATATAAAAATATTATACAGTTTTTTTACCATGTTTCTTTATACATTTGCTAATGTTATACAATTTTATACAAGTTTACCTTATTTTGATATTATTATATAGTCTTTAGTATAAACTTCTCTGCCAGAAATTAAGATTTAAGTATCTTCTTTCATTTCACTATGCATTGGAGGTTTTTTATTTTTATTTCGATTCAATGGCTCGTTGATAACTAACGCAGCCTAATAATGTCATATTTTAAATGTTGGAAACGTTCGAAATTTTTAATTATTTCGAAACGTCATCCTCCATTTATGAAACGGCCTTTGCCGATGTGATCAAAGTGTTTTATTTTAGTTTTTTCGCTTTAATTAGCCTCAATTGGAGGCATTTTGTGTTGCAAAAAGGAAAAAGCTCGATTTTTGAGATATATGGATGATGAGTGATCGTTCGTCGACGGTAAAGGGACCCATAAACTAACATGCACTATCGAAAGTTGTGCACATCCGTAAGTATATCTCATTCAAACATAAGCGTTTCCCAATCCAAGCTGGGATTTCCTTCGCTGCTATTCAAGTGGCGTTTACTAATTTTATTTTACTGCGAATCATCATCCTATGAACGGATTATTTACAAAACCTTATCAAATATAAAAATATTATACAGTTTTTTTACCATGTTTCTTTATACATTTGCTAATGTTATACAATTTTATACAAGTTTACCTTATTTTGATATTATTATATAGTCTTTAGTATAAACTTCTCTGCCAGAAATTAAGATTTAAGTATCTTCTTTCATTTCACTATGCATTGGAGGTTTTTTATTTTTATTTCGATTCAATGGCTCGTTGATAACTAACGCAGCCTAATAATGTCATATTTTAAATGTTGGAAACGTTCGAAATTTTTAATTATTTCGAAACGTCATCCTCCATTTATGAAACGGCCTTTGCCGATGTGATCAAAGTGTTTTATTTTAGTTTTTTCGCTTTAATTAGCCTCAATTGGAGGCATTTTGTGTTGCAAAAAGGAAAAAGCTCGATTTTTGAGATATATGGATGATGAGTGATCGTTCGTCGACGGTAAAGGGACCCATAAACTAACATGCACTATCGAAAGTTGTGCACATCCGTAAGTATATCTCATTCAAACATAAGCGTTTCCCAATCCAAGCTGGGATTTCCTTCGCTGCTATTCAAGTGGCGTTTACTAATTTTATTTTACTGCGAATCATCATCCTATGAACGGATTATTTACAAAACCTTATCAAATATAAAAATATTATACAGTTTTTTTACCATGTTTCTTTATACATTTGCTAATGTTATACAATTTTATACAAGTTTACCTTATTTTGATATTATTATATAGTCTTTAGTATAAACTTCTCTGCCAGAAATTAAGATTTAAGTATCTTCTTTCATTTCACTATGCATTGGAGGTTTTTTATTTTTATTTCGATTCAATGGCTCGTTGATAACTAACGCAGCCTAATAATGTCATATTTTAAATGTTGGAAACGTTCGAAATTTTTAATTATTTCGAAACGTCATCCTCCATTTATGAAACGGCCTTTGCCGATGTGATCAAAGTGTTTTATTTTAGTTTTTTCGCTTTAATTAGCCTCAATTGGAGGCATTTTGTGTTGCAAAAAGGAAAAAGCTCGATTTTTGAGATATATGGATGATGAGTGATCGTTCGTCGACGGTAAAGGGACCCATAAACTAACATGCACTATCGAAAGTTGTGCACATCCGTAAGTATATCTCATTCAAACATAAGCGTTTCCCAATCCAAGCTGGGATTTCCTTCGCTGCTATTCAAGTGGCGTTTACTAATTTTATTTTACTGCGAATCATCATCCTATGAACGGATTATTTACAAAACCTTATCAAATATAAAAATATTATACAGTTTTTTTACCATGTTTCTTTATACATTTGCTAATGTTATACAATTTTATACAAGTTTACCTTATTTTGATATTATTATATAGTCTTTAGTATAAACTTCTCTGCCAGAAATTAAGATTTAAGTATCTTCTTTCATTTCACTATGCATTGGAGGTTTTTTATTTTTATTTCGATTCAATGGCTCGTTGATAACTAACGCAGCCTAATAATGTCATATTTTAAATGTTGGAAACGTTCGAAATTTTTAATTATTTCGAAACGTCATCCTCCATTTATGAAACGGCCTTTGCCGATGTGATCAAAGTGTTTTATTTTAGTTTTTTCGCTTTAATTAGCCTCAATTGGAGGCATTTTGTGTTGCAAAAAGGAAAAAGCTCGATTTTTGAGATATATGGATGATGAGTGATCGTTCGTCGACGGTAAAGGGACCCATAAACTAACATGCACTATCGAAAGTTGTGCACATCCGTAAGTATATCTCATTCAAACATAAGCGTTTCCCAATCCAAGCTGGGATTTCCTTCGCTGCTATTCAAGTGGCGTTTACTAATTTTATTTTACTGCGAATCATCATCCTATGAACGGATTATTTACAAAACCTTATCAAATATAAAAATATTATACAGTTTTTTTACCATGTTTCTTTATACATTTGCTAATGTTATACAATTTTATACAAGTTTACCTTATTTTGATATTATTATATAGTCTTTAGTATAAACTTCTCTGCCAGAAATTAAGATTTAAGTATCTTCTTTCATTTCACTATGCATTGGAGGTTTTTTATTTTTATTTCGATTCAATGGCTCGTTGATAACTAACGCAGCCTAATAATGTCATATTTTAAATGTTGGAAACGTTCGAAATTTTTAATTATTTCGAAACGTCATCCTCCATTTATGAAACGGCCTTTGCCGATGTGATCAAAGTGTTTTATTTTAGTTTTTTCGCTTTAATTAGCCTCAATTGGAGGCATTTTGTGTTGCAAAAAGGAAAAAGCTCGATTTTTGAGATATATGGATGATGAGTGATCGTTCGTCGACGGTAAAGGGACCCATAAACTAACATGCACTATCGAAAGTTGTGCACATCCGTAAGTATATCTCATTCAAACATAAGCGTTTCCCAATCCAAGCTGGGATTTCCTTCGCTGCTATTCAAGTGGCGTTTACTAATTTTATTTTACTGCGAATCATCATCCTATGAACGGATTATTTACAAAACCTTATCAAATATAAAAATATATATATGTATATATATATATATATATATATATATATATATATATATATATATATATATATATATATATATATATATATATATATATATATATATATATATATATATATATATATATATATATATATATATATATATATATATATATATATATATATATATATATATATATATATATATATATATATATATATATATATATATATATATATATATATATATATATATATATATATATATATATATATATATATATATATATATATATATATATATATATATATATATATATATATATATATATATATATATATATATATATATATATATATATATATATATATATATATATATATATATATATATATATATATATATATATATATATATATATATATATATATATATATATATATATATATATATATATATATATATATATATATATATATATATATATATATATATATATATATATATATATATATATATATATATATATATATATATATATATATATATATATATATATATATATATATATATATATATATATTATTATTATATAGATGAATACGACTAGTGTCGAAATATTCTCAGTCATATAATTTCTTCTAAAATAAGTTACTAGCATCCATTTCTGTTACAGAAACCATCCTCCTATACTTATTACATCCAAGGGCATACAGTAATTCGGCTGCAATAACTAAGAACATCATAAGTTATCAATTGCGGAAACAGGTGCTGCTGCCCTAAGTATTTAAAGAGGACATTAACTATCGTTTAAATGTTTCTGGTCCACCAGGATCCCAGATAAGTAACTTTTCATGAATCTAATTTTATATATTATTGAAAATAATTTTAAAAAATTTACACCCTTAAAATATCAAAATATATATATATATATATATATATATATATATATATATATATATATATATATATATATATATATATATATATATATATATATATATATATATATATATATATATATATATATATATATATATATATATATATATATATATATATATATATATATATATATATATATATATATATATATTTAATAAGGTTTTGTAAATAATCCGTTCATAGGATGATGATTCGCAGTAAAATAAAATTAGTAAACGCTACTTGAATAGCAGCGAAGGAAATCCCAGCTTGGATTGGGAAACGCTTATGTTTGAATGAGATATACTTACGGATGTGCACGACTTTCGATTGTGCATGTTAGTTTATGGGTCCCTTTAGCGTCGACGAACGATCACTCATCATCCATATATCTCAAAAATCGAGCTTTTTCCTTTTTGCAACACAAAATGCCTCCAATTGAGGCTAATTAAAGCGAAAAAACTAAAATAAAACACTTTGATCACATCGGCAAAGGCCGTTTCATAAATGGAGGATGACGTTTTCGAAATAATTCAAAATTTCGTACGTTTCCAACATTTAAAATATGACATTATTAGGCTGCGTTAGTTATCAACGAGCCATTGAATCGAAATAAAAATAAGAAACCTCCAATGCACAATGAAATGAAAGAAGATACTTCAATCTTAATTTCTGGCAGAGAAGTTTATACTAAAGACTATATAATAATATCAAAATAAGGTAAACTTGTATAACATTAGCAAATGTGTAAAGAAACATGGTAAAAAAACTGTATAATATTTTTATATTTGATAAGGTTTTGTAAATAATCCGTTCATAGGATGATGATTCGCAGTAAAATAAAATTAGTAAACGCTACTTGAATAGCAGCGAAGGAAATCCCAGCTTGGATTGGGAAACGCTTATGTTTGAATGATATATACTTACGGATGTGCACGACTTTCGATTGTGCATGTTAGTTTATGGGTCCCTTTACCGTCGACGAACGATCACTCATCATCCATATATCTCAAAAATCGAGCTTTTTCCTTTTTGCAACACAAAATGCCTCCAATTGAGGCTAATTAAAGCGAAAAAACTAAAATTAAACACTTTGATCACATCGGCAAAGGCCGTTTCATAAATGGAGGATGACGTTTCGAAATAATTCAAAATTTCGTACGTTTCCAACATTTAAAATATGACATTATTAGGCTGCGTTAGTTATCAACGAGCCATTGAATCGAAATAAAAATAAAAAACCTCCAATGCACAATGAAATGAATGAAGATACTTCAATCTTAATTTCTGGCAGAGAAGTTTATACTAAAGACTATATAATAATATCAAAATAAGGTAAACTTGTATAAAATTGTATAACATTAGCAAATGTGTAAAGAAACATGGTAAAAAAACTGTATAATATTTTTATATTTGATAAGGTTTTGTAAATAATCCGTTCATAGGATGATGATTCGCAGTAAAATAAAATTAGTAAACGCTACTTGAATAGCAGCGAAGGAAATCCCAGCTTGGATTGGGAAACGCTTATGTTTGAATGAGATATACTTACGGATGTGCACGACTTTCGATTGTGCATGTTAGTTTATGGGTCCCTTTACCGTCGACGAACGATCACTCATCATCCATATATCTCAAAAATCGAGCTTTTTCCTTTTTGCAACACAAAATGCCTCCAATTGAGGCTAATTAAAGCGAAAAAACTAAAATTAAACACTTTGATCACATCGGCAAAGGCCGTTTCATAAATGGAGGATGACGTTTCGAAATAATTAAATATTTCGTACGTTTCCAACATTTAAAATATGACATTATTAGGCTGCGTTAGTTATCAACGAGCCATTGAATCGAAATAAAAATAAGAAACCTCCAATGCACAATGAAATGAAAGAAGATACTTCAATCTTAATTTCTGGCAGAGAAGTTTATACTAAAGACTATATAATAATATCAAAATAAGGTAAACTTGTATAACATTAGCAAATGTGTAAAGAAACATGGTAAAAAAACTGTATAATATTTTTATATTTGATAAGGTTTTGTAAATAATCCGTTCATAGGATGATGATTCGCAGTAAAATAAAATTAGTAAACGCTACTTGAATAGCAGCGAAGGAAATCCCAGCTTGGATTGGGAAACGCTTATGTTTGAATGAGATATACTTACGAATGAGATATACTTTGAATGAGATATACTTCGAACAAAATTTACGATTCGAGTTTGCACCGGACCTCTACATTTTAAGATCATAGGATTACAAAAGTGATTTCTAAGTAATGTCTGTTTGCGTGTATGTGTTTGTGTGTGTGTTGAGTGTATAGTCACTGTACTTAGAAACTGCGGTCCCAATTATGACCAAAATTACGTGCAATATTACGTAAAATTACGTAAAATAGTTCATTATTTCCTGTAGCTGTTCTTATTCCTTTTGCAATGATTTGGCAAGGAATACGACCAAAGTTTTGTTTTACATTGTAACTTCAAACTAAAGGTGCGTTTACACTGGCAAATTTTTGAGCAACAATTGACATTCTGGTGAGTTTTTGAATAATAGTTGTACATCGTCCAATTAGTTGTACAATAAAGATGGCTGTCGTCTTGCTAGATATGTTCGCATCCAAATCCATTTGTTAAAAGCACTAGAAGCCGCCGCCGCATTGAAACCCTCGTTCATGGCCAGCAGTTGCGCAACTGAATGCCTTGTTTAATATAGCTCAACTTAAAGTGGCGGAATCTTTAACAATAATTGCTACTTGTTAGTACCCAAGTAAATTGCTTGATGTCGGTGACGTCATAATTCACCAATATTGCCTAGGATTGAGCGATTTCAGTTGCCTGTATTAAGGTTGGTATCCATTAGGTTCACGCATCAACTCTGCTTCGCGCATCTGCAACCGCTTAAATGAAGACGGTGCGCCCATCAACTCAAGAACAACGAGTGCTCCGCAGTTTTCATTCGAACGTTAAGCGAACATGTCGTCGCCAGAACTTATTTTTTAATTTCTCATCCTTCGGATCCAACAGCACTGTATAATTTCGGTTCTCCTCGATTAGAGCTAGACATTTCTCTTCGGCCCATTCCATAGCGATGGATTTATGTTTACTGAACGCCGAACGTGATGCGCGAGACGTACCGACCAGCGTCTCACTTTGCTCGCGTCCACGCTCGCGTCCACGAACACACTGCACTCCACGTTGTGTTCGCAGCATTTACCGCCACCGCGTGGAGCGCTCGCCACGGAGCGTGCAACGTGCACGCTCCAGGAGCGCGAACGTATCTACTACTGGAGCAGTTTTGATGCGCGAATCAAATGAATATCCACCTCAAAAGCACTTTAAGTGCGACTGCGAAATGCAAAACCGAGGAGGAGAGCCCGGGTGTAGCATAAATCTGATCAGTCTATACCCGTCAATCACTTACTGTTTAACTACTAAAAGCGCTCACTATGTTAACCTGGCCTTTTCCCCGAAACGATTGAATTGCAACAGTAAAGTTTTAATGTGATTTTTATGATGGCCCCGGCGTAAAAGAAGTTTCAGCGGGGAGAGGAGAAACGGCTAAGAATAAGGAAAACAATATGACGGCGGGACAAAAATAGGACCAAAGTAATGGAAAAAGTTCTTTCGCCGGGACCAAAGTATTAAGCCCAGGACGGACTGGCTTAGTACATTCGACAATGTTGATACACTTTTTACCGAACTGCATTCAATTAAGAAGGACTACCAATCTTAGCATCACATCGCATAACCCAATTAGAAGAATAGAATAAATTGATTGTGCTAAAAATAATATTACATAGTGAATATAACACCGGTATAACACTGGCAAGGGTAATGACTATGTATTTGGCGTTCATATACCAGTGTAAAATGTATGCTAGACAGCACCTAGCAGAAACACCAATTAATGCAGACATTCACTCGCATCATACCCGCGGTAGCTCCCTTTTATGCGTACTCCGAATACGACTAGCAAAAGTACAGAAAAGCTACTTGTACCTTAGCAGTAAATTCTATAATCTACTCCCTACAAAATTTAAACAGCTGGAGGACATAAAATTCAATAAAAACATCAAGGAGATGCTGATAGGCCACGTTTTCTATAATCTGGCCGAATTTGAGGGCCATGATTTTTCAAATATTGTGCCTATTTAAATTACTTAAAAAAGTAGAGTCTTATGGTCTGATTATTTTATATGGTCTTATATCTGTACTTTTAGTTTAAAATGCATAACGTAGATTTAATTTGATTATTTAACATTTTACTGACAATTTGAATATTACGATTAATAATTTTACTACGTATCTTTTCGAATTACTAACTACCTTAAATATTAGGCTTCTATTTTGATTATTTATATTTATAGTTTGACAATCTAGTAGTTAATTCCTGACTACCTATGTAGGTTCAGTAAAGAGTAGTAACGAAACTTACTACATAACCCAATTATTTTGATACGTCCAAGAGCGGTCTTTAGCCGTCAATTGGACACGACGAAAATGTAATGTAATGTAATGTATAAAAAAACATTGCATGCAAAAATGGCAGATTTATCATTATAGCGATATCTTTAATAACGACGAATTTATTCCAATCTAATCTTTTCCAATCTATGTATCTAATGGACAAATTCATAAACCACAAATATGTCATAAAAAACCATAATAATTATTGCAGTAATATAAAATCGAAGATTATCGCGGTTGTTTGACATTATAAAATAGGATAGAAAACGAATTTACCGCGTGAAATTTGTAGGACATGAAATTGGAATGAAATTTGTCGGGTCCTACAAATTTCACGCGGTAAATTCGTTTTCTATCCTATTTATAATTATTTCAGTAGTTCACTTTTTGTAACAGCAGTCGTGTTTTTTATTCCTTTTTATATATTTACTTGTTACCATATATGTTCAAGGATAAACAAGAGGAAAGAACATATTAGGTGGGTATATAGGGTTATAAAAGGTATAATTACAAATGTTAAATATTGAGAAAAATAATATTATTACACTATGTTTCAACGTGAAATCATTGGGAATTCACCGACCAGAATTATGAATTTCTCAAGTGGAAAGAAGTTCACCAAGTGGAATAATGGCGTCTCGGCAAGTAAGAAGCCGTGGGAAATTATTATAACTACCGTGGTATAAAGGGAGATTTACATTGAGTTTGTTTTGGGCGTCAGTGCTGGCACCGAGAACTGACTCACACTGTTTACATACAGTCTGTCAGTCGTGGCTATTTTTTTCACGGCGCTCCTGGACGGTCTGCGCACCATGCGGCATAAGCCAATCGATTGTGCATTCTGACTAACAGTCGGGGGAGTCTGGAAGCAGTACTGTTTCCTATAGAAATACTGCACGGTCGATAGAACGATGAATCGTTAAAACGTCCTGCGGTGACGGGTTCGCCCGTTGTGGTTAACATCTCAATATGTTTCCTATAGAGCGTGGGTGGTTGCGGACCTTACGAAGACTGCTCTTGAAACGACCATCGGCTACCCGATCCTGGGTGAACAGCTGGGCAAAGAATGCCGTGGTTCGCGATAGATTCGGTATACACCGTTTCACCGCTTCGTAAGGGAGAGGACCGCGCAAGCGACCTCGAACTCGTAACCAATCGAAAGACCGGAGTAATCTGGTCGCAATTTGATGTAAGGACGTGAGTGTAAGCCCGCTGGGTAACACCCAGTTATCTCGCGGTTGAGGCGTTGGCCTCTTACGGGCATGTCGCGGAGCTTGACGGTGGACTGTTTTGTTCAAGTCTTCTGCGTTCACTGCACGGGAGATGGAACGAATAATCGTTAAAACTTCCCGAGGTGAAGGGTTCGCCTGTTGTAGTTGACAACTCTAGTTGCATCACATATATACGCAACTTCTATACCGTTCAACCGAGCGTGCCATAAACCCGCCATGAATGCCACCCGGGCAATACCGGGTAATATTAAACTAGTAAAATATATAAACAATGATACCTTACCGAAAGTGTTTTTGCATGTTATTGTGTCTTAAGATAAAAGCAGCGACCCATATAGCGACAGCACAACGTATCTTATTTACTTATTGTATAATTTAAGTAATTGTAGCTAATTTTAATATAATTTAACTAATTGTATAATTTAACTAATTGTAATGTATCCCAACAAAACACTTGTACTAAAAACTTAAGTTATCGGTTAGCTGCTAGAAATTGCGACAATGCAATAAGCTAGCCTTTTTATTGAAATAAGGAGTTTTATTTTTAATGTTTTTATTACATATTTATTTATTCGAAAAAGTAATATTACTAAGCTACGAGTACAATCAAGTTCTACGCAACTGGACGTAACCCCTATATTAACGGATAGAGAAGAATTAGAATTCAAGTCAAATGCGAGTTTTCCTCGCTCGTCGAGGATTCTGTACTTTATTAAGGAGGGTGTTCATTAGAAAATTTATTTATTATTTATTTATTTAAGAATTAATTAGTATGAAACATTGATTAGATTATAAAAAATAACAGGAACCGAATGACAAAACATTAACCTTTTGCTTATTTGTTTCTGTCACCCAACTGGGACTAGCCCGTTCTAGGGTGGACAGGACTCCAATATTGCAATCAAGTTTGCTTGATTGCTTGGTTGCTTATAAATATACAAGTTTTAGTAAAAAGCTAATGACACTAAATTGCCCTAAAATGTGGTCTTCAGAATAAAATTAAAAAATAATAATAATAATATATATATATATATATATATATATATATATATATATATATATATATATATATATATATATATATATATATATATATATATATATATATATATATATATATATATATATATATATATATATATATATATATATATATATATATATATATATATATATATATATATATTTACTTCAATGTTTTATTTTATTATAATTATATATTTACATATTTTATTTTTATGCATATTTTTTCATTTCATAATTCAATGTTTTTTTTCCATTTTCGCTTTTTTTTCTTTTTGTTTATTTATTACTACTTTTTTTTTTTTTGATTATGTTTTCTTTTAAACTAGTATTTGTTTAATATGTCTGCCCTAGAACAAGTGTTCACACTTAGTTGGGCGACATGGGACCGATCTTCACTATAAGCGTGACACAACTTGCTGTGGGTTTTATTTAAGTGTAGATATTAAATATAATTTGTTACGCTTGTTGCTTATTATGTACATTGCTTTAAATAAATAAATAAATATGAGAAAAGAAAGAAACAGTCATTAATATTTATTAATATAAAATTACCTAGTCTAAAAAGTATACTTCATTGTCAAAGTCAAATAATTTTTGGTAGTTAATTCAATGTTAAAATATACTCAACATATATGTTTAAAAATATGTTAATAATTTATGCACCTAAGTTTTATTATACTATTATTTCTAACATTTGATATACCTATGGTTAGTCTGTCATGATTCGATAACCATTTCTTTAATTTATTTTTGAATTCCCTAAATGTCAAATTCATTTTTATTTCCATATTGATCAGATTGTAAAATCTCGGCGCAATAAAAGAGTAATGTCTTTTTCCAAATGATGTTTTCCTTCTGGGTATTATTAAGCTATTTTCTAAAACTTGTCTCGTTGGTCGCCGGTTCTGAATTATTCCTAAATTTGAGTTACTGACTAAAAATAACTATTGCTATTAACTATTAAATAAAGAACATATTAAATAAGAACATAACATAACTATTTAATATTCTAACTATTAAATAACATAACAATTAAATAAGAACAAAGAACATAACATTTAAAAACCAATTATTAATTACTTATTCTTATATGATAGTTAGTACTATATCGTATTAAGATGTGCCTAATTAATTAAATATATTTCCCAAAAAATAATTTCCATTGCTGTGAATTCAATGTTAAATATAATTGTAAATATGTCCAGTCGGTGTACTATTGATAGTGCCGTATAATATTTTATTCAAAGCTTCAACAAATAAAATCACTTCAAATCAATTCAAATAAAATAGTTTTATCGTGAATACCTTGGCTGAACGTCAAGAGACAATAATAGGGGAATATATTTTTAAGCTATTGCATAGCTTTTATCGCGGGCCTAGCCCAGCGCGGCGACCGAATGAAGAAATTTCTTAACGAAAATTAATGCTTTTAAACTGATAATTACGTCTAAACGAGTACTGCTTACGATTCGAAAAAAATATATGTTAAACAAGAACATTTTCCTAATATTCTTAGCCTTGAATATTTTATATTTTGTTTTTATTACATAGTGTAATTAATTTGTGAAATTAGGTCTAACCGAACACAAAAACGACTACCACGCAAATATTATCTAGCGTATTATTATGAAACCTGCACCATTTTAAAGATAATTTAATTATCTATCTTTTTATCTACGATTTTTTTCGAATAGTCAAAGAATAAAAGAATAATATCCGGTTTTGTTGCTTTATTGAATAACATTCGTGCGCGGCGCCCTATCGGAATTATTCCGAATCATTTGATTCCCCAGCCCCATATGATTCGGAATAATTTCAACATTTGCCGATAGAGCGCAGTTATCTGATATCAGAAAAAATAAAATAAATAAATAATTATAATTGCATAAGTTGTTAAAAATGCTATGCAATAGCTTTACAGCGGCAGTCCCCGAGTGCCACACGTATTTTTTATTAATTATTTTCCCACGGATATTTTTAAGTCCACTCTAATAGACCGTCAACGAAAACCAAATGGCCACTTCTTCGTACAATTATAATCAGGATGCAATATGAATTTAAAACGATCCCAATTATGTTGCATATATTCCACGTGGGTAGGTAGGTGCTCCATCCGTATAATCTTTCGGTCAGTGACTGTTGTGAATGTCAATGTCGATGATGCTCTGGTCATTAAAAAAATGTAACATAAAGAAGGGAAAAACGTAGAAAAACAAGTACTTAGGGAATAAATACTACAAGATACAATTATACCCCATATTTCGTGGTAGGAAAAGCTTATAATTTACCAATATGTTTAAACAGAATAATATTAATAATTGCTATACATATCGCTGCTTAAAAACTAAAGTGCCACAAATCAAAATTTTGTTTTTTTCAGGAGAGCAGTTTTAAAATTTTCATTTAGTTTTTTTGCTTTTTTGGCACTCTTACTTACAATAATTTTGTGTCATTTTATTTGATTCGATGCGTATTTTAATTCCCTATCGCTTGTTTACTTCAATTTTGTGGTAACTATATCCCAAAGAAGATTAGCAGCACATAAGTCCCTTTAGTTTATATTTTTTTTCAAGCAAACAAATTAATATTTTAAATAAAAGGCCACAAGTCGAAAAAAAAAATATGTTTCATTAAAAATTTTGGTCACAACCTTGTTGGATTGAGACAAACTTATATCTTAAAAAAAGAAAATAAAAAATTCGCACATCGAAATTACAAAAAAACAAACATATTATTATACATAGCTTTTTATTACAAAAATAAGGTTTTGGCACCATACAAAATAGGAAACAAACAAAAATAACTTATTCTAAAACCTCATCAGGCACAATTATCACTAATTATGAAAAACATAATAATCATAGCTTCTGCAATTGTAATACTACCTATAGGTAATATGGATAAATGCTCTGTACTAGTATAAACAAGAGATCAATATTTTAACTTAAGATAATAGTAGTTTTTATATACGGTTTCTAAGTAATTACTAAATAACCGTTTCAAATATAACTATATTTGTTATATAAAATCTGTCTGTGTCCATGGCTACTATTACATTTAAATATTAGCATAAAAAGCTTCGTAATACCTTGGTATCACATTTTTTTCTATCAGGTTCAGAATGCCCTGTTTTTTTGTCTCAGAAACCATTTCAGTGTCATGGTTATCACGGTATTGGTCTTCGCTTGTTTTTTGGTCAAAGTAGACACTGACTTAAACTCTGCGTCGTCGTAAGAAGTCTTAAAAAAGAACTTGTTTGTGTTTTCTTGATAAATTTTTATGACTTTTATGTCGGTCCATCTCAGCTTTTCTCCATCTTCTGTAACGGTGTAATTACCAGCAGTCAGAGATTTTAAGTCGTAGAAACTGTCGTGTGCCAGTTCGTGGACGGTGTAAGGTGTGCCTTTCTTCTTTGCCGTTTTAATTAAAGTAATGTACTGATCTGGTACATAAATGGCCGAAGATTTCAGTGCATTTGAAATATTCCTTCCAATAACGGAGTGTACAGAGTCACCCTCGTTTTGGGTATGGTTTAAAATTCTTTGTGTTCGGTTACTCATTCTGCAAGAGAAAATGAATTCATAAAAAAAACGGTTATAAGTATAGTGAGTAAAATTATACATACAAAGTAAATTTATTATCATATTAAACAACATAAAATATTAATTATCCATCATAAAGCGAAGTATTCCATTATTAAATAAATTTTAATTTTTGTGAAAGCCTTTTGTCTTAAAAGAAAACACCCCAAGCACAACAATGTCTGAAGCAAAACAGACGTTTCACAGAAACAACTCTAAAGCTTATAACAAAAATAACATAATTGGGCATTTTTTATTTGCTAAATGGCCACTTTTCAAAACGTGGCACTTTTGATTTATAAATGATTGTGTACTTACTTGTGCTTTATATGCGGAACAGACGCATTCCGAAATGTGGCCCTGTTGCTCATAAAATTTACACTCAATACAGGTAACTTTTCGCGATGTGGCCGTTTAGCAAAAAAATGATGTGCACTCGCGCCGACTGTTGGGTCGCAACTAAAAAGATGGCTGCTTTGCTCTGAACTTAGATTCCAATTCTTGAAAATGCCAAAAGGGCGTATGCGTAAATTTGTTATTTAAAGGCCGATTTCGACGAGTGTCTTTGTGTTATATGAAAATAAGGGCGATTTTGGCCTCATTTTTTAAATAAAAGTAATTTTGGAAAATTTTGATTTGTGGCACTTTAGTTTTTAAGCAGCGATATATGCAGTCTGTTGCTTTATAAAGTGCACACTTAGAATTTAAATTTAAAATTTCTAAGTGTCAACATATTTTAAAATTTTCTCACCTCTAAATAATAATTCAATAATAAATTTATAATAATATAGTGCAATTCTACAGTCTGGATTCACTCGCGGTTATCACGGGACGCGTCCCGAAGGATCTTATCGGTCTGAGCTGTTCACTTTAAATATTCGACCAGCATGTCTATGGACAAAGTCGACCATCGAAAACAAGCGAGCTGTCGTTACTGGCTGGGGGCAGATCGACTTTGCTGAAGATACATCGGACGACTTACTGAAGATGGTGGTGGATTTGATTGACCAGCCGACCTGCCGAAGACTATATGCAAAGACTCTCAGAAAGAGGTTACCGCAAGGTATAACGGACGATCAATTGTGCGCTGGAAGCTTAGAAGGAGGACGATACTCTTGTGGAGGCGATAGTGGTGGACCACTGCAAGTGACGATAGCTGACAATCAATGCCTCTTCAACATAATCGCCGTTACCAGTATTGGAAAGAGCCCTTGCGGAAGTGCCAAGGGACTTGGCATATACACTGCCGTGAAGAGTCATGTGAAATAAATGGCGTTTTAGGAGTATGTCTACTGCGGAAAATTGTCCAAAAACTGACGGGGATTTGTCAAAAAGGAAACTATCACGATTTTGTATAATGTCGGAACAAGAGACTGTATGCTGTATTCAACGCAGCCCCATGAGCAACAACACGAGATCATCAGATAACCAGGATAAATCCAATAATGCATCTTCTATATCACCGCCTACTACAACAACTACCAATAAGTCACCGGTCATCTCTACAATAGCTCCAGAAAAACCTTAAACATCGCCACAAGCCATAACTACCAATTTCATAAATGACAGTGTGAAAAAACGAACTAAATCCGAAAAAAATAGCTCTGCAATATTGAGCACAAATTTAACAATGACAGCCATTGCTGCGTTGGCGATTAATTAATTTATTTTATTTTATCTGCATCCAAACTTTTCTCTGGTCGTAACGGTCTCCGTTCCATCGGGTTCAGAAGAGGGAGGAAGAGAGAGTGCACCCGTGGTCGCGCGCCCACCTGTGCACTATAATATAGCCTGCGCACTTGACTGCTTCCGAACAGTGGACTCGACTAAAGAAGTCACTAGAATCTACAATGCAGTCGCTATGGCCGAACACGGCTAGAATGATATATAAAGTGTACAAAAAACTGTAGTGCAACTAACCCTCTATCCATTCAAAAAAAATTTTTTAAACAAATCTTGTTTTTTTAATATAGTTTTTGCTTTGTTTAGGACTGTATTTGTAAAAACCTTGACAATTTAAATTACTGAATGTATTTCAATGAAATATAATTTTATATAATCTTTAGTATGTGAATGTAATTGACTTCAATAAAAAATAAAATATTTTTTCTTAAATACAATCAGGAGTGCTGCATTTTTAAAAATACTACATTATACTACATCACCCTAGCCTAATGCCATTATCTACCTGTTAAAATCTATCAACCTCATTTCATTGGCTACCTGACAAAACATAATAGAGAAAATTTTAACAAAAAGGAAAACCAACTCCATTTTTTTTTTTATAAATGCAGCAGCCATGTCATGGTGATACTTAGAACGGGCTATCATAATTGAATACGTATACAAAATTTATTGCTGTTGACCGTTGAGGAGTTCCCTCTTTGGAAGCCAACCCTGAATGCTGCAGTCCATGGTGAAACTTAGAACGAACTATCGTAATCAAATACATATACAAAATTTTGTGTCTGGGCTGTTGACCGTTGATCAGTTCCTCGTCGGGAGCCAACAACGGGAGTATGGCTGGTATTGCTAGCAATCTTGCCGGGCAATGTATTGCAGCGAAAATGTGGCCCGTTTAGAAGGACCTTAAGCATTTCATAATAAAATCCCGGAATTTCTTAGCTGCTATGTGAGCAGCTTTCATTATTTTTATCTCTACATCAAATCATCATCCTATAAACGAATTCGTCCTATATTTCTCCCTATATTTGTATTAATAAAATCACTCTAACAATGATGGTAGCAATCAAGGTGGAAATTTAAAATACTAGCTTTCTTACTGCGCGAGATATATCTATATAATTCATGTCTAATAGAGCTAGTCCGAGAGTAGCCCGAAAAAAAATAATAACAAAATGTTGGGAGAATCTGTTGGAACGTTTCCGTGATAAGGGTTTATTTAACGTTAGTGACACAATCTTCCCTGAAATACAACCAGTTGGATGCTTTCAAAATCTGCTTAAACAAACACCAACCAGTTTCAATACAATAAGGACTGCGGAAAAAAAAATAGGGCTTTACCCATGATGGAAGGGAAATTACCCTCTACTAGGGAAATTTAAGACCAAATATTTTGTATGAAACTTTTGAGGACATCAGGGGAAGAACGATGAGGGTTATGTTTTTGTGTAACTGTGAAAAACGACTTTAAAGATTTGAGGCAAGGATACAAAGTTGTTCATGATCAGGAGTCATATGTTATTTTAGTATTATTTGACGTCATATTTAGTTAGGGTTGATATTATTGTTTAAGAACATTATAATATGTGTATATAATACATCAGTATTCCCTACAATCGATTCGATTCTCATCGTTTTTCCCCAACATGCTATTTCAAAAATGTCCATTTTTGCCATAATATTTCCTATTTCCATCATCAATAATATTTCCTATTGCCATAATATTTCCTATTTCCAAAATGAAGAAAAATGGTACATTCATTGTTCTTCTCCTGGTGTCCTCATTTATATTTAATTTATCGAAATATTAACCCCTATTAATGACTATCTTTAGAGTTTTAGGATTTTCATTCGTGTTATTTAATGCATTTGCTGAAAAACCCTTGCAGACAGAAATTAACGAATAAAAAGAAATCGACAAAAAAAATCCCTAAATAATCCCATAAAAATTTTACCTATAATACGTAAAAGAAAAACGAAAAGAGCGCCTTACAGTTGCACTGGGCTTAATATTATAGTTTCTTTTAATTTCGTTCTAATGCAATTTTTTTATTTATTTTCAAGTATAGTTATTTTTTTATATGACGATATATTTTTGTGAATATTAGATATATTCGGCGTTTTTTCTGTTTTTGACGTGGTTTCATTTCAAGGGAACAAATGGATCACGACTGAAATTATAAAATATTTTCTTAGTAAATTTTCAATCATAAATATAGTTTAGGTAGGTACTTCAGTGATCAGTGATGACTACCGTTGTATGATTATACTAGCTATTTATTTTTATTTATTTATTTAGGAAAAACACAATACCATTAAATACAGTACATTATTATATTTTCTCTAGAGGCTTTATTGTAAACAGTATCAAAATATAAACGCCTAACTAGGCCTGGTCCCGTACTAAGGCAAGCGCACCGAGTAATAAATAAAGCTTGCGCATACGTCAAATTACATAATTTGAAAAATAAATTAAGTATTTAAAATAAACGGGAAAGGGTCATCAGATACATGCGATATGTAAAATGATCACAAAATTTGTTTTCATTTATGGTTATTTGAACCATTTTTCTTGAATTTTAAAAACGTTAAAAATTAACTAATAATAATAAATAAGGTGGAAGTAAATTAAATAAAAAATCTAAAAACTAAGACATCGATACGTCAATTCGTCTTTCAGTTTAGCAGTCTGTGAAAAATAATAAGACAACAAAATAAATAGTTTAAGGAATTTCAGTAGTTAGTGATAAAGGTTAAATAATAATTATTGACGGAAAATAACCATTCAATGAACAGTGAAATAAACAATTTGAAACAGTTAGAGGATAAAATAGGCACGTTATAAGTTGAAGTATAATTTTGAATATAATCGAATTAAAAAAAAACACAAGAACAGAAGAGGTGTGTCAAATATTTCATTTAACTAAATTTTTGACACACCTCTTATTCATGTACATGAGTATTTTTTCGGTTTCTGTCAACCTTCTGTAGCAATATATCTTCATTAGTGGTGCCAGAATACAGACAGAAATGCCAGGTGACACAAAAAAATATTTTTAAATATCGGCGAGAATAATGCGTTCTTGATTTTCCATCATGCTCCTTTAGAGAAAATCATATAACGTGTGCTACAGACATACGCTATTTATTCATCCAGAAAAAAATACATTCAACATGACCACTTCACAACTCATAAATGTCACTGAAATGTTTTAAAACACTTCACGATCTAAACGACTCAATTACAACTGAGTGATTTATGCTCTTGTGCCTCATTAAAATATAAGATGAAAGGAAATTGCTCCAAAATCACATAAATACGTTTTTTATCGTCGCAAATTGTGATAAAAGTCCAGTTACGTGCGATTAATCATATTTTCATGTAGAGAGACGATCTCTTTGATCCGTTAGAGGATTGACAATGAATGGACTGCAATTAAATATTAAGGAAAACTCTACTGTTAGTAACATTTTTTCATGAGTTTATTTGGGAAAGATAAGAAAGACATTTATTTATCTATAGATTTTATTGTAATATTCTTACATTCACTCGTATATTTTGTTTTGAGGTATTATGCTAGCCTGTCGAGAGAGAGAGAGAGAGAGAGAGAGAGAGAGACAGAGAGAGAGACAGAGAGCGAGAGAGCGAGAGAGCGAAAGAGCAAGAGATCGAGAGAACGAAAGAGGAGGTCGAGAGTGCGAAAGAGCGCGGGAGCGAGGGAGCAAGGGTGCAAAGGTGCATAGGAGCGAGGGTGCAAGGAAGCGAAGGTGCAAGGGAGCAAGAGAGCGAGGGGGTGAGAGAACGAGAGGGCGTAAGAGCGAGGGAGCGAGGGTGCAACGGAGCGAGGGAGTGAGGGAGCGAGGGAGCGAGGAAGCGAAGGAGCGAGAGAGCGAGGGAGCGGTAAAATATCTCAGCGACTTAAAACTCACTTAACCTCTAGAGCCCCAATTGGCCGATATCGGCCACAAAACGATTCAGCGTGACGGCCCCGTTTTAATTTAATTTTAATTTAATTTGTTTTTTTTAAATTATGTTTTATTATGTTAAAATGTTTTATTTTAATTATGGGTACAGTGGTTTGGCAGTAATTAATGTTCTGGCGAGACAGTGTCATAATTAATTTTTTTACAAATTTTTACTAAATTTTTTTGAGACATCAACTTGTCAATCGGCTGAGGGGCCGAGGCCTGAAGGGTTAATCTGCCCGACATATCTGTTCATTCTTTAAAATTTAATTTGGAGCTCCGATAATTATATTACAAAACTTGATTCTGCCAAATTTGTGCAATGGTGTACATATTGAATTAAAAAAATAGCATTAAATTTTAAGCTCCGTTACGTCCACGACTAACGGTTTTTAAACACCGCCATATCCGTACCGACCAATCGCAGCAATGAAATTATAGAAAAACTGACATGGCGCTTTTTGTCAAATCTTTAGCTGATCCCACCAGATCCAAATTTTAATATCAAAACCGATTATATCCCATTTTCCGACAAAATAATACGCTCATTTTACTGCCTAATCTAATAAATTTTAGAAATATGCACTAATAATTTTACTTGTCAATACTGTGTGACAGACCACCCCTCACTAGACTCCAAATTGTTCGCTGTGAGGTGGTGGCATCAACTTACGAGTTATCTCCGTATCGAAAGGCGGTTTTGAATGAAGTAGAAGGCATTTATTGATCAAAGGTTTGATATTGCCAGTTATAACGCTTCCCGAACAGGTTATGTTGACGCGAGTGTATAGATGCGCGACTGCGGTTACGAGGATATATGGATGAGGATTGTATGTGTGCTCCTAGTATCTTGCACTTAGCACGGCTCGAGTCTGTGGGATTTCAGACTGATGCTTCGTGACTGGGAAGATAGGGAAAGGAAACCAAGGAGCCGGATTCGTTGACACACCTCGTGAGAAGGGTACCGAATATGCCGTCGCAACCTTGGGGGAAGGTGATCACTCGGGAAATGATATGTGACCGAGAAGCCGGGACACCGAAGTGTGCCGTCGCTATCTGGAGACATGACCACTCGAGCAATGATACTTTGGTTGCTTTTTCGCCGGTTTATATAGGCCGTGAAATGATGCAATTCGAAATATTCCGAGTAAAAGTATTGTTTCATCGTGCTGATTCATCGCTGTACGAGTAAAAATAACAGCTGAATTGTATCAGTGGATTTCACTGGAAATCGATGCATTTGTTGATCGCATGTAATAGACTTAAGGGCCATTACAACTGCATAAATTTGTGTTATTAATATTTATTCCTTAAGTCTGGTTAATAAAAAAAATATCCTACTGTAAAATATACCCACCTGGATCTGACGTAGTTTAAAAATAGACGACACCTGACTTCATATATGTCCTGCACGCTGGCAATAAAGCGCGCGAAAGATATGAATCTATTATCTGATGGATAAAATTATATTAACTTTATAATTTGTGACGCTGTCCTTACAACACATTTAAATGATATTCAAATTGATATATTTTCAGGATCACAATACAGATTTTTAAAAGATGTTTTCTTTTTTTTAAGATGCAGCAATGGCTTGGAATCTGGCGATTGCAGCAGGAGATACTGGCCGCTATAAACAATTATTTGCTCGTCGATATAGTGATTTTATTCGGGTTGATTCTTGGCTAATTGCAAAAAATGTTAAAAAGACGCAAAAATGCGCGATACCTGCGATATCCACCGATATAAAGTGACAATAATGGTAGATGTAACGTAAAACATATGATTTCTATAGCTCAATCGAACACCACATTCAGCAAACTTCAAACCACAGTCGAACCGACGCCACAGAACCAATTCTTCCAGTTCAACCAGACAGATATCCAGCAGCTCTTATTCCTGGACAATTACTCGTATCCCGGAAATGACACCCTCCTGGACGTGCCGCAGATCCCTGCGTACATCCGGAACACTGCCATGGTGTTCTGCGTGATCATCATGTGCCTCGGTGTGGTAGGAAATGTGATGGTGCCCATTGTGATTATGAAGACTAAGGACATGAGGAATTCGACCAATATCTTCCTGATGAACCTGAGCCTGGCGGATCTCATGGTGCTGCTGGTGTGCACACCGACCGTGCTCGTCGAGGTCAACACCAGGCCCGAGACATGGGTGCTCGGAAAAGAGATGTGTGAGTTTTTTAAACATTTTTTCTTATTCAATGCAATTGAAAGGTCACTGGAAATAACATTTTCAAGTTTATGGCAATTCCATTTTCAAAATTTACTAACTTACATATAACATGCAAGGATTTGATTGAGACATATTCGGTTGAGAGATATAATAACATTGTATAATATTATTAATATTTCATTGTTTTTTTTGGAAAATCTTTTTAAAGAATTCGTTAAAGACTCTTTTTAAAGATTTACCCCATTTGCATACATAATTAAATTTTCAAGCCACCACCCATCTGTAATTTCTTTTGTTATACATACGTTTATAACATAAACCATTCTTGAGTTGTGTATTATGGAGAAAACGTTGCAACCGGCGGCAATACTTTAACTTGAACTTTCAATCAGGTCAGCCTCCTTCACAAAGCTTTGGATACTTGCCGGGAAATTTCGGGGAACACAACGGATTTTTCATTTGAGAATACACATTTTTAAAACAAGCTTTTATTAAAATGCGCTGTCCAGTGCCAACCCTGAGTGCAACAGCCTGTCATAGTGGAGCTAAGAACAGGCTACCATAATTGAATGCTATACAAAATTTCATTTCTGTGCTGTTGACCGTTGAGGAGTCCTCTCGTCGGGAGCCAAACCTGGGCGCAGCAGCCATGTCATGGTGAAACTCAGAATGAGCTATCATAATTGAATGAGTATACAAAATTTCGTGACTATGCTGTTGACCGTTGAGGAGTCCCCTCATCGGGAGCCAACCCTGGGCTCAGCAGCCATGTCACGACGAAACTTATAACTGGCTATCATAATTGAATCGGTATACAAAATTTCGTGTCTCTGCTATTGGCAGTTGAGGAGTCCTCTCGTCGGGAGCCAATCCTGGGTGAAGAATTAGGTACTGCCCACCACAAAAATGCATTGTCATCGAAACTGAACCAACATGTACAACTTCATAGGATAAGAGGAAGTGGTTCTAATTCTGTATGCAAGATTTGACCTAAACAAACATACTGGCAATCATTGCAAGGTAAATAGAAGCTTGAAAAAATATATAAAAATATTTTTCGTTTGATGTTTCCTTTTGGTGTCCCTACTTATTGCATTACATTACATTACATTACATTTACATCGTGTCCAATTGGCGGCTAAAAACCGCTCTTGGACGTGTCAAAATATTTGTTTTTTAAGTAGTAAGTCTCATTACTACTTTAATCTTTACTTAACATACATATATTATTTTTTTTTTAATATGTAGTATCTAAGAAAATTTGGAACCTACTAAAGGTTATTCGTCGTAGAATCGTATTACAAAACGAATTAAAGGCTTTTTTAATAAAATAGTCAGTAATTCTAATAGCTATCTACTAAACAAACAATAATTAAAATAGTCAGTTAAAAAGTTGAATAATCAAAGCAGAAGCCTAACAATAGAAATAGTCAATAAATCGAATACATACGTACTAAAAACTGTACATAGTAACATCCAAAGTAGTAAGTAAATTGTTAAATAATCAAACTAGAGCTAAATCTTACATTTAAATACTAAAAGTACATATATAATTATCATTCAAATTGGTACAATATTTGCAGTCATGGCCCTCGAATTCGGTCAAATTATAGAAAGGGTGGCCTATCAGCATCTCCTTAATGTTTTTTTTTAAATTGTTTGTCCTCCAGTTGTTTGATAGTGGTAGGGATTGTAGAATTTAGTGCTAAGGTATAAGTAGCTCTTCCGTACTTTTGCCAGTCTTGTTCAGGGAAAGTCTTGTTCGGGGTGCCTTGAGAGCGAAAAGGCACTTTTTCTTTTAAAATATGCCTACCCGTAGAAAGGACTAGTTTTTTAAATAGAGATTTCCTCGAGAGCAAATCGTGCGTAAGTCAGGCTCAATTAATTGTTGAAGTTACTCATTAAAATGGGCTTGTCTTTGATTAGTAGCCGGGTGGAATCGCATCATTAATTCCGTGAGCCCCAATTACTTAGCATACCCTGTATTACCCAGACAGCACCCCGCCACGAACCAGGAAAATACCGGCCTATTGAACAAACAGGCTCATTTGGGACGCGATCTATTGGATAAATACAGTTCCCTCTTTTTATTAGTATAAAAAAGCCTTCCTGACTTTAAATTTGAAGAACTTGACTGTCAAATAAAAATTTGACAAGCGTTTGAGCGAGTTGCGCTATTTATCGGTAGGTAAAATATCGCTAATCTATACTTCTATACTAATATTATAAAGAGGTAAAGTTTGTGACGTTGTAGGAAGTAATCTCTGGATCTACAAAACTGATTTTGAAAATTCTTCTACCAATAGAAAGCCATGTTATTTGTTAGTGTCATAGGCTATACATTAATCCGAAAAATGAAAAAACTTTTTCGTGGTAGTCGGATTTGCAAAGTAAGTCGGAGAATAAGCGGTCGAACGAAAACGTTTCTAACTAACGCTGTCTTAACGATGAGAGATATTTATATGATTAAGTTCTAGAGAAAAGTTATAGAGCTTGATAATGCCAACAAAAAAGTCAGCGACAGCATATGTCTACCTTTTATATTTAGGTCACAAAAAGTAGTATTTTATATTAAAAAATAATTTAAATTATTGGGTCCTGATGTTTATTGCTCATATTATCAACAATGATGAATTCTTATCAAAATAAGTAAATTTATCGTCTCAAGCGTTTAAAACAAAAGATTTTTCTCTTTTACTGCATATAATTTTCCTTTTACTGCATAAATAGTTAAAGAGATAATACGCTCACAAATAAGACACTCACAAGAAGACACTCACAAATAACGGTATTATAGTCAAATTGGCATGCAAATACATACATACATATGCAGTAAAAATATAACCCTTCTTTTGGCAGTCAGGAAATAAATCATAACACTCATAATTTCATCACAGGTAAAAAGTTTTACCGCCCAACGAAGTGGGCAAGGGTCAGCTAGTAAACGATATTAGCGATATTTTACCTACGCTTGATAGCGTATCGTGCTTAGCGCTTTTTATTCTATTTTTCAAAAATAGTTTTTCATTCTATTATCCTTGACGGATGCCAGTTAATACAAACTCACCCTGTATAATTATTGTAATTAGTAAACCTAAAACTTTAATTTATTAATATCATCATTTAAACAATCTTTTGCATAGGAAATTTACAATTCCCATAGAACCCCATTAGAAAATTGCTTATTTGAAGTTTTACACGTTCTAATTGCATTATTTTTGCGTAATGCACCATGAGCAATGTAGATATAATAATTACAATGTACAATAAATTGACATAGTTTCAAATGCCTACCTAATTTACCTTTCTGTGATTTTTGGATATTGGTTAGGTATTACGTAACTTTTGAAATTAGTCCGATTATGTGATTTTATTATTTTTTGAATATATTTTTAATTGTTTGCCTACTCGGTTAGCTAATCTGTCAGCAATTTTGTTTTAAAAAGTGTTCGCCTAAAAGGCAGGCAATGAATAATTGTAAATGTTCGCGTTGGTACTGTACATTGCTAAAATAAAATTAAAATTGAATATTAGCATACAATGTACGTAGTATATTCTCCGTTGCAGGGTCCGTTGGCGATACCAGCCTTCGTGAAAAAACTTTAGCATTTATGACATCGCATAGGAATTCCGGATTTATTTGAGCAAACGGAGCAATCCCTTGTCAACCCTCTATCAATCGTGTTATCAGCTGAAGCAACATCCCCATTGGAAACTATAGATTCCATCGCAGAGCAACAACAACACCAACATCAACATTCTGAGCTGCGGTTTTGAAGGAACCTAACGGGTACGTGCAGCTTGAGCCTGATGGCCTACCTGTGTTTTTTACGGTCGGCCCAACTCACGGCTCCGCTGTCATCCGGTAGCCTCCTCGATTAGGGACTAATAGGGCGGTGTCGACTACAACGGGCGAACCCGTCACCCCAGGGTGGTATAACGATATGTGATCGCTCTATCAGCCGTGGGATGAACGTAGAAGAATTAGATACAAGACAATCTACTGTCTAGCTTCGCCAACAAGCCCGTTAGAGCCCAACGGCTTACGGCGAGGCGCCGGGAAAGGTACCCAGCGGGCAGCTTGGCCCTTTAACTATTTGTTTTGGTAGGATACCTCCGTCCTCCCGACTGGTTACGGGTCCAAAGTTTCTTACGCGGTCTCAACGTATTGTCTTACAGAGGTAATTCAATTTGAATTTATCGCGGACCTGTGCGTCCTTTGCCCGTAATTCCACTCGGGATCAGGTGGCCCAAGGTCATTTCAAGAGTGGCATGACAACAGGTCATCATCCACCCCTGCTGCTAAGGAGACGGTATATTTTCATAATCTCCAGACTCCTTCAGCAATTAGTCGGAGTGCACAACCTATTGGCATCGCCGAATGGTCCGCAAACCGTCCAGTGGCGCTGGGATGCAATCCCGCCAGGAGAAACCGGTCCACCAGCTGTGAGGCCTGAGACGCGAGAGTCTTACCCGGGATAGCCTTCTGCACTAAGAGGCTTCTGAATAGGAGCTGAATCGTAAGTTTAGCCGGTCCGAGAACAAAATGAATCTTGTGGCCCAAGCTGCACGAGACCATTCGCTACCCCTCGAGGCTTTTTTGCCTCTATTAGGGACTAACCTGGAAAGACGTCTGTGAACTCTGCCTGCTGCTGTAGGTCCAGTAGTGGGCATTTGAAAACTTAGGTTCGATTTGGGGCAGTGGCGTAGCTATTAATGTGTGCTACTAATAGGTGGTTCAGCGCACCAGGGCCCACGGTGCTAGGGGGGCCACCAGGCCTTTGGTTGTTGGTCTATCTAAAATAATTACAATATTTGACGATATCTTGTTTATTCAAATAAAACTAAATTTGCATTGAAGTACCCGAATGCGATTAAACGAAAGTGTTTACTGGAATTTTGGTGGTTTGCAACTTCTCGGTTAACTTACGTTTACTTTCCTGAGACACGACACACGATGCTCCTTTGCTGTCCGCACCGTTAACTGCGTCTTCAGTTCAGTAGGTGAAGGCATACGGGAGCACTCCTGCGGGATTGAGTAACCTGGATTCCCTTTCAAAGCATGCGCCTCCTTATCCCACAGGAATAATAAGTGGCTCGGTTGTTTTTACAAGCCATATTGTTACGAGCAGGCACTTCCCTCGAAAAGATCATTACTGTAACTTGTGCTCGCACGAGATGATCCATCATTTATGCAATGGGCTTAGCCGCTTCTGTTCGTTTTGAAGTTACAGGAGTTGGAGTAGGAATTACTGTTACGCACAGTAGAATATCAGTATCGATATCAATTTATTCATTCAGAATATACAACAAAATAATTATAATAATCACGTACAGCTAAAAAGCGTTTACTATGCTCTTTGTCAAAGCCTTCTGTGTTATGGGATAATTGGCTGGGGTGGATGCGCACAAACAAATTTTTGCGCATGTTGCACAAAAATGCATTTTAAAAATTGTTTCGCGGAAACCGTATCGATATCTTTCAAAGGCACTTTTTAAGGAGTACGAGGTTCTGGATACTATACAATTATATTTAAAAACTGCATTATCATATTTAAAATTTAATACAAAATTGATCGCTACCCAAAAAATAATCAATACTAGAAACTCCTGTAATGGGAATGTAATGATACCCAAAATGAAAACCACGTTTGGACAACGATCATTTCGATTTTGTGCCTCAAGATTTTTCAACGCCCTTCCGGAAAACATTAAAACTGAAGAAAATGGGAAACATTTTAAAAAACTATTGACAGCATGGTTTTTAAAAGAGGAAAATCAACACATTCAGAATGAATTAAAAATAATTATTTAGTTAATAATTGCGATAAGAATATTTAAACATACGTTTTTTTTTATATTTTAATTTTTCAACAAATTGTACCTATTCATTATTTTATTTTACAATTCCATTTTAATTATATTTTACGATTATTTGTTTGATTTAAGTTTATATATTTATATTTCTGATGATTATTATTATTATTATTTAGCACTACTTTAATTAGTTTTAATTTAATTTACATAATTTTAACATTAAATATTGAGATACTTTCCATTTTTATAAATTGACAAAAATACGACATTATATCATTCTAAAATTTTTCATTTCTATTAAGCAATTGATATTTTAAAAAGTGACAATCAATTTGCATTTTTATTAATTCTGATTATTCTAATGTTAATTTTGTTTTATTTATTATTTGGATTAGATTTAGTTTTATTTTATTTTATTTTTATTTTAAAAAAGATTTGAATTTTCTATTTTTAATTTATTTTTTTGTAGACTATTTTAATAATTAGTTTTATTTGATTGTGTCTAGAAATATATGCATTGTTAATAAATAGTAATCATAATGCACAAAGAAAATTGCTCAAGTCTGCCTTAGAACAGGCTCAGGCCTAGTTAGGCGACTTTCGGTCATAACCATGTCTCAGTCACAATAAGAATCAGTTTTCTGCTATTGCCTCATTTACATACAGTGTGACATGGTAAAATGTACTAGTTAAATTTTGTAATACCTACTCTAAAAAAAAAAAAAAAGCTAAATATCGCATATTAAATCGACTGCCATAGCCACTCGACTGATGGAACACATCAAAGCTGTTTAAAAGGTTTAACAAAAAATCGCCGATCTGCGAACACATATTGGATAGCGGAACTAGCCACTGGGTGCAGTTTAGACATCCCGTTGTGCTATCCAAAGAACATTTTTTTCCCATATGATCCGGGGATCCATTGAAATAAGAAAAACCCCGAACCTCAATAAAGATGACGCTTTTAAACTCTCTACTACGTGGAACCCTCTCCTTAAAATTTAAAAGGTTTTTTTTTTAATTTTTAGTACTTGAACGTACGAGATACAGGCTTGTTGTGCGGTTAATAATTTATTTATTTATTGATAACTAGCTGACCCGTGCTCACTTCGTTGGGCGGTAAAACTTTTTACTTGTGATGAAATTATGAGTGTGGTTCGATTAGTACTGAGTGCTATGAGATATTAGCGCGTGACCGAGTTGTATTTGCCAGTGCCAGTCGGCTTTGTAAACACTACCACATAAATCTTCTTCTTTGTATCTTTCAGTAGACAGAGGCTTTTTTGTAAGAAAAAGCTTTTTACACCGTATCCAAAGAAGCAAACAAGTCGTTTTAGGTAACTGTCAAAAACAGACTGGTAAATATCGGTAGTCATTTTAAGAAGATATATAAAAATATGAAACAAAACATAATAAAAAAAATAAAGCACGACTGTCGTGTCTTTACTATTGTATTTATGACTAGCTGACCCATGCACACTTCGTTGGGCGGTAAACATTTTTACTTGTGATGAAATTATGAGTGTGTACCAGCCGGTTAGTACTGAGAGCTATGATTTATTTCCTGACTGTCAAACGAAGGGTTACATTTTTACTGCATATGTATGTATGTATTTGCATGCCAATTTGACTATATTACCGTTATTTGAGAGTGTCTTCTTATGAGTGTCTTATTTGTGAGTGTCTTATCTCTTTAACCATTTATGCAGTAAGGGAAATTATATGCAGTAAAAGGGAAAAGTTTGATAAGAATTCATAATTGTTGATAATATTACCAATAAACATGACCTAACGAATTAAATTATTTTTTTAATATAAAATACTACTTTTTGTGACAAATATAAAAGTTAGATATATGCTATCGCTGATATTTTTGTAGGCATTATCAAGCTCTATAACTTTTCTCTAGAACTTAATCATATATCTCTCATCATTAAGGCAGCGTTAGTTAGAAACGTTATCGTTCGACCGCTTATTCTCCGAAATACTTAGTAAATCCGACTACCACGAAAAGTCTTTTCATTTTTCAGATTAATATATAGCCATGACACTCACAAATAACGTGGCTTTCTATTGGTAAAAGAATTTTCAAAATCGGTTCAGTAGATCTAGGGATTACTTCCTACAACGTCACAAACTTTACCTCGTTATAATATTAGTATAGATAGTATAGATATAGCACAATCGCTTGTTATTACAACTTTTATTAGTCGCTCGGTACCGGGACCTTAATACACCCTTAGTACAGAATGAAGACTATTTCCTTGTCAGATCACCTGTCACAATTCTTGGGTATCTTAAGCAAAGAGCAGCGACCTCGCACGCATACCTACACTTTCTTCGGGATTCCCAAATTGGGTCCTTTCCTTTCACGGTCTAGTTACCAAGTTCTTGTTAGCTTCGTTGTGACGAATTTATCGCTATATGGGAGAGATATATGGCGAGTGCTTTTTCCTGCCCTGGCGTCGCGATGCCGTAATGTCTTTTCAATATTTTACCTCACTCGAGAGCTTTATTCCTGGAAATACGTGTTTGTTTGTTTGCTTACGCGATAGCTAACGTAGTAAACAGTATTTTATGGGTAACCGAATAACTCCGCGCACCCTACATAATGCCTAAAATGTGGACCGTTGTCTCAAAGTGATACATCAAGTTTATTTTCAATAAGTTTCAAAATTTCAAAATTTATTGAGTTCAAATTATGAGTACATTCAACATACAAAAGTCTTAACCTAACTAGGCTGCCGCCTGTTCCAAGGCAGACAATTTATTTTAATTATCCTAAGAAATCTATAATATTATATTTATATAAATAACCAAAATCATACTTAATGTAACAGAAATATCTTAATTACCTAATAAAAATTCGTATGAAAATTGTCAATATTATTTTATTTTAAAACATGATGAAAATTAATATATATTTATATATGTATTAATATGTATTAATAATATACAAAATAAATTCACAAAAATTGAAATAAAATATCATTTAGAAATCATCAATTTATATTACTACATGTACTATTATGTTTTTATCATAAAGATTCAATTATTTAATAAGGTGTTCAATATCTGCATTTGTACAATTTAAGAGGTAGGCACTCAAACTATTTTTAAATTTATATGAAATTTTAATGTCTTTAATGTTTGGTGGTAGGCAATTATAAAGGCAGGCAGAAATTGATGGTAGGCAGTTATTAGTAAAAAAAAAATTTTAAGACAAGCTTTTATTAGAGCTCTGTCCCTAGCCAACATTGGGTGCAGCAGCCATGAATGGATTATAATTAATAATTACAATATTAATTTTATTCAATCAAAAATTTAAATTTACAATTGTATTAGTTGGAGAATCTGCCTAACTAGGCCATAGCCCGTACCAAGAAAAACTCTATGTGTGGCAAAGATTTATTCATGTGCACATAATATAAAAATAGATAATACAAAATATGATAGAATATAAAATAGATAAGCGAATTCAAATTAAACTTATAATTATATTTAAAATATTGTTATAAAGGGTCCGCCAAATAACTTTTTTTTTGAAAATGCTATAAAAAAAAACTACTGAATAGTTTTTTAAATTTCTTTTTTTATTTGAAAGTACAATCCCTCCGGTTAATGATATAAAATAATTTCATTCAAATGGCTGCCTCGGCTGGCCATGCAGTAGCCTACACGATGGGTCCAATTTTTAAGTACATTATCGATTGTGTGCAGCTGTATTTCACCAATGGCTTCACGAATATTGTCCTTTAAAGCGTCAATTGTCTCTGGTTTGTCGGCGTAACACTTATCTTTGACGGCACCCCACAAAAAGTAGTCCAACGGTGTCAAATCGCAGCTCCGAGGTGGCCAAACGACATTTTCGATTGCGATTTTCAAAAACAAGGCGCAAAACATCAAGTGTAGCGTTGGCTGTGTGGCACGTAGCGCCGTCCTGTTGAAACCAAATGTTGCCAATATCCTCCTCTTCAATTTCTGTGAACAAAAATTCGTTCAACATGGCCCGATAACGATCGCCATTGACGGTAACGGCCACTCCTTGCTCATTTTCGAAGAAAAATGGCCCAATTATGCCTCTGGACCAAAATCCGCACCAAACAGTGACTCGTTTTGGGTGCACCGGCTTTTCAATGAATGCGTGCGGGTTTTCTGTGCCCCAAATGCGACAATTCTGCTTGTTTACATACCCGCCAAGATGGAAATGAGCTTCATCTGAAAAGATGATTTTTTTGGCAAAATCCGCATCTTCTGCAAGTCGATCGCAGGCCCACTTAGCGAAGCGAAAACGCATTGGATGGTCAGTTGGCTTCAACTCCTGAACCAATTGGACTTTGTACGGCGTCATACCAAGGTCTTTACGCAAAATTCGTCTCAATGATGTCTGCGAAATGTCCAATTGTTGAGAACGACGGTGAACTGATGTTGATGGCGATTCACGCACACTTTCGGCCACAGCAGCAATATTCTCGGGTGTACGCACTGTTTTTGGCTTTTCACGCGTTGGTTTATCGATGAGGATGCCAGTTTCTTTCACTTTTTTCACAAGGTAACGAACATACGGAGCTGACGGTGCTTCTCTTCTTCCAAAATCCGTACGCAATTTTCGCACACATTCTGCAACATTACCATGATTTTCAAAGTAATGTCGCAAGATTTCCCAGCGTTGTTCAAGCGTATACACAACCATATTCGTTCAGCGGAAGGATAAAACTAATTATCTGTCAAATCAGACATGAGGTAAGTGTTGCCATACACGAATTCAGCACTAGTTGAAAAAAAAACGTTACATGGCGGACCCTGTAGCATGGTCATGGAAATAAATATTAATATAAAATGTCGTAATATGAAGTTTGTAGAACAAATAAATAAATAGTATTAAAATATAACGTGTAGTGCAATGTATGACAATAAAATGATAATGCAGACCTTTACTTTAAAATATGACTTATTGCCTTTTCCACCTCATTTCTACCAAGTTGAAGTAAATGTTGTGTAATTTTAGATTTTAATTGGATTGACTTAGTGTGTTGGCATGCTTTTATAGATTCTTTTAGATGGTTATAAATTTTTGGTCCTATAAAGCCAAAGTGTGTTTGGGCGAAGGATGTTCGGGTTTTCTGTAGAATGTGTTTACAGGTTGTGGTGCTCCTCGTTGAAATTTTATGCTCAGCTTTAACGTGAATATCTCCACTTTTTAAGTAGTTAAGAAAGACTGTTTTTGCATATATCTGCCTGATATCTAATATCTTCAGCTCTGCAAACAAGTCGTTTGAGGGGTATTGAATGAATGCGTTTACAAAATTTCGTGTCTGTGCTGTTGACCGTTGAGGAGTCCTCTTTGGAAGCCAGTCCTGTTTGCAGCAGCTCTGTCGCGGCGAAACTTAATACGGGCTATCATAATTGGATGCGTATACTAAAAAAACATTTCTGTGCTGTTTACCGTTGACGTGTCTCCTCTTTGGGAGCCAACCCTGGGTGCAGTAGCCCTGTTACGGTAAATTTTAGAACGGGCTATCATAATTGAATGCGTATACAAAATTTCGTTTCTGTGCTGTTGACCTTTAAGGAGTCCCCATTGAAAGCCAACCCTGTGTGAATATCGCGGTGAAACTTAGAAAGTACTATCATAATTGATTGCGTATACAAAACTTTGTTTCTATGCTGTTGACCGTTGATAAGTCCGCTTGTTGGGAGCCAACCCTGGGTGCAGCAGTAATGTCATGGTAAAATTTAGAACGGGCTATCATAATTGAATGCGTATACAAAATTAAGTGTCTGTGCTGTTGACCGTGAAAGAGTAGCCTCGTCAAGAGCTGATCCTGATTGTAGGACCAGGTCGGGAGCTAATGAGCCCTTGCTGAGTTGGCAACGAACACCCATTTGTTCAGGGTCGGTCACACTCCCGGGTCAACACCCATCCGGCGGCCTCCACGCATGAAGCGCGAGCCCTGGTAGGACTCTGGTCTGAGGGCTAGTTACCCCAGGAGTCAATATTCTGGCGCTCCTGGATGGTCTGCGCACCGTGCGGCGTAAGCCAATCGACTGTGCATTCTGACTAACAGTCGGGGGAGTATGGAAATAATACTGTTTCCTACAGAGCTTAGGGAGCTAATGGGCCCTTGCTGAGTTGGCCACGAAGACCTATTATGTTTCAGGGTCGGTCACACTCACGGGTCAACACCCATCCGATGGCCTCCACGCATGGGGTGCGAGCCTGGGTAGGACACTGGGTCAACCAGTCTCCCCTGGGAATCAATCCTCTGGCGCTCCTGGACGGTCTGCGCACCGAGCGGCGCAAGCCAATCGATTGTGCTCTCCGACTAACAATCGGGGGAGTCTGGGAACTGTATTGTTTCCTATAGAGCGGGGGTAGTTGTCTACCTTACGGCGACTGCTCTTGAAATGACCATTGGCCATCTGATCCCGGTTCAGAGTCGGGCAAAGGACGCCTTGGTCCGCGACAGATTCGGTGCACTCCGTTTCACCGCTTTGTAAGGGAGAGGCCCGCGCAAGCCACCTCGAACTCGGAACCAATCGAGAGACCGGAGAAATCTGGTCACAATTGGAAGTGAGGGCGCGAGTATCTCGAGCCCGCCGGGTTTATTCCTGGCTCACTCGCGGTAAGGCGTTGGACTCTCACGGGTTGTGACGTAGCTGGACGTAGAATTGTACTGTCCAAAGTCTTCTACGTTCACTGCAGGGCGACAGAACGACTAATCGTTAAAACGTCCTGTGGTGACGGGCTCGCCCGTTGTAGTCGACACCGCAAGATGTTTCCTACAGAGCGGGGGTGGTTGCTGACCTTACGACGACTGCTCTTGAAACGACCATAGGCTACCCGATTCCGGGTAAACAGCCTGGCAAAGGATGCCGTTGTCCGCGATATATTCGGTTGACACCGTTTCACTGCTACGTATGAAAGAGAACCGCTCAAGCGACTTCGATCTCGTAACCAGTCGGGAGACCGGAGTTAACTGGTCGCAACTGGAAGTAAGGGCGCGAATGTCGACTTGCTGGTAACATACCTGGCTATCTCGCGGATAAGGCGTTGGCCTCTTACGGGCATGTGGCGGAGCTTGATGGTGGACTGTTTATTCCTTAGTCTTCTGCAATATTGACTACAAATTTAACAATGACAGCCATTGCTGTGTTGGCCATTAATTAATTTATTTTATTTTATCTGCATCCAAACTTTTCTCTGGTCGTAACGGTCTCCGTTCCATCAGGTTCAGAAGAGGGAGGAAGAGAGAGTGCACCCGTGGTCGCGCGCCCACCTGTGCACTATAATATAGCCTGCGCACTTGACTGCTTCCGAACAATGGACTCTGAGAAGACTAAAGAAGTCACTAAAATCTACAATGCAGTCGCTATTGCCGAACACGGCTAGAAGGATATATAAAGTCTTCTGCGCTCACATCACAGGAAATACAACGATAAATTTCGTTAAAACTTTCTTAGGTGACAGGTTCACCCGTTGTAGTTGAGAGCTCTAGTTGTAGGACCAGATCATGCTCGCCATAAAAATGCATTGTCATCGGAACTGAACCAACGTATAAAATTTCAACTTCATAGGGTAAGAGGAAGTGGTTCTAATACAGCTTGCAAGATTTGACCATTGCAATAAAATATTGCAACGTTTTAATTGCATTCAAAAGAGTAGAAATTTTGTAACTGAGTTTTATAATAATAATTTTCACTATTTGCCTATTAATTTGTCTTATATTATTTTTAATGTTATAAATATCAAAATCCAGACAAATAGCGATAACCAACCAGCGAAAAACACCGTTTGTGTTGTTGCGCAGGCTTTCAAGAGGCTGGGTCACTCTGCGGTGACTAAAATGCAAATGGGTGTGCATTTATTTATTTATTTATTTATTTCCCAAAATATAATTAAACTGATGATTCCAAATCGATAATTATTTTTCTAGGCTTTTATTCTAGGTTATAACTATTATTCTACTATAGACTATTATTATAATTCTACTGTTAATAATATTATTATTTTTTTACTCCATTACTATTACTAACATTATTATTCTAATATATAGACTATTATCCTAGACTATAGCATACGAGACTGAGAAATACGCTAGAGCGTAATATTAAACGATTCTACTTACATACATATATCTAATGATTATCTAACCTTTCTTATTATACTAGTTACTACTTTTAAACAATTTTAATACTACATACTATATATTTATCTAATTACTTGATTGCTAAGAAATGCCATTACCGTACTTTGCAGTTGTGCTAAGTTCACCGTCCAAATATCCAATTCTCGCTCAGCCGAACATAGTGCATTTAGGGTACGAAGCGTCCGCACCGTGAAGCAGTGCTGAACGATGTTAGTTCTAGCTCGCGGTAACGCGAACAATACGTGAGTCCTAGCACGGTAGTAATTGGCGGGTACAAACAGACCGATTCTTCTAAGCATGGTCGGATTATCGACGAACCCCCTAAGCAGTTTATATATGTGGCATATTGACAGCCAATCTCTTCTTACGCTTAGTGAGTTGTACCCAACCATCCCCAGAATAAATGCCGTAGGATATAGAAAGGGATAATATCCATGATGTTTAAAGTACAGGAACCTCAGAAAGCGTTTCTGTATACTCTCCAGCCTGGATATGTAGCTATTTTCGTAAGGACACCATATTGCCGCGTTGACTTCTAATCTGCTCCGAATTAGGGAATTGAATAGGAGGCGCATGATAAATGTGTTGTTGAACTGTCTCATGCTCCTCATTACAAAACCTAGCAATTTGTAAGAATTATCAACTAGGGTGTAGATGTGCTGTCTGTACGTCAACCGTGAGTCAAACGTCACCCCTAGGTCCCTTGTTTGATTTACTCGTGATATCACTGTCATAACTATGGACAAGCGTGGCGTCTCCTCGCGAGTACATCATGATAGAACATTTGCCGGTATTGAAGTATAGCTTGTGGTTTATGTTCCAAAGATACATGGCGTCTATGTCATCCTGCAGTAATGTACAGGATTCTTTACTGCCCGTTCTTGCGAATAATTTTAGGTCATCCGCGAAAATCAGGCAGTTGGGTTTTGTATCCACGTCTGGCAATGTATTCACGAGCAAATTAAACAGTAATGAGCCCAGATTTGGGCCAGATTTGGGCTCACCCCAGAGTGTGTAAAGTACAAACCGATGTTGATGTTCCATATTTAACGAATTGCTGGCGGTCTCTCAGGTAACTGGCGAAGAACTGCAGGAGTGTATGTTAGCAACCCACTGTTGCCAGTTCCCTGAGAAATATGTCATTATCGACCCGGTCGAATGCTTTTCGAAAGTCCAAATAGGCTACGTCGACCTAACAATCCCTCTGGGAGTCAAATTATTCCGCTAAGTATTCAGTGAACACTGAGAGGTTTGTAGTGGTCCACCACCACAAACTGGATGTTTCAACGTCCTGGCAGAAAACCATGCTGAGCGTCTGATAACTTTCTACTTATCTGCCTATACAAATATTTGTGGATAATAGTCTATTGTGGATAATAGTCTATCAAGCGTGCTTGTCATGACAAGCACGCTTGATATGGTACGAAGCCATATCAAGCATGCTTGTTAAGCACGTAAATGCTTTGACAAGCAATTTTGACTAACTAGGGAGCCCATTAGAATTGTAATAAGAGAAAGAGCACCTGTTCACGTGCCGCACGATTGCAGAAAAACTGCTCGTCACGTACGCAGCGTGACGTATGCGAGCGGAGGGATATTTTCCACTCGACTTACCCCCACTCGGAGTGACTCGGGGCGTGTGGCAGCAATTTTTAAGGAGGCAAAGCCATTCTGCGGCCGGGCCAAAGCCACGCCAAACGCCTATAAGTTATGACACCAATTGCACTTTATTGAAATCTGCGACGGTTACAAATCGCCGTATTTGTCACCATCCAACCGACCCATTGTCGAGCACGTATCGATTCTTGATTGCGAGGGGTTCAGCCATAAGGGATGTGCGGTAACATGCGTGATAAGGGCGTTGAATACATTCTCTGTTGATGCCCAGCGGCGCCATGCCAAACCCTATACGAGCACAGACAAAAGATGATTAAACAGAGTTGTCAACTACAATGGGCGAACCTGTCAACTCAGTAAATTTTAACGATTGGTCGTTCCATCTCCCGTGAAGTAAACGCAGAAGACTTGGACAAAACAGACCACCGTTAAGCTCCGCCACATGCCCGTAAGAGGTCAACGCCTTATCCGCGAGATAACCAGGTATGTTACCCAGCGGGCTTACACTAACGCCCTTACTTCCAATTGCGACCAGATTACTTCGGTCTCTCGATTGGTTACGAGTTCGAGGTCGCTTGCGCGGTTCTCTCCTTTACGAAGCGGTGAAACGGTGTAAACCGAATCCATCGCGGACCACGGCATCCTTTGGCCGGCTGTTCACCCAAGATCGGGTAGCCGATGGTCGTATCAAGAGCAGTCGCCGTAAGGTCCGCAACCAGCCCCGCTCTATAGGAAACAGTACTGCTTTCAGACTCCCCCGACTGTTAGACAGAGTGTACTGACTGAAAAAAAAAAAAAAAAAAACTGAATAAAAGGGTTCTCGGGGTGGTACGGGGGGGGGGTGGCTACCTTTTTGTCGTTGCATGACATCCCGGGCAGATAAGACGACCACCGTCGTTATAACTGCCCGGGCGGTGGGTGGGTTCTCCACCCTTACCTGCCGCCTTGAAACCACTAAACTGTTAGTCAGAGTGTACAATCGATTGGCTTACGCCGCACAGTGCGCAGATCGTCCAGGAGCGCCAGAAGTTTGATTCCTAGGGGAAACCTAGAGCCCGAAGGCCAGAGTCTTGCCCGGGCTCTCATTTCATGCGTAGAGGCTGCCGGATGGGTGTTGACCCGTGAGTGTGACCAACCCTGAACAAAATGGGTCTTAGTTGCCAACTCAGCAAGGGCCCATTAGCTCCCCACAAAAGATGAATAGAATAAAACACAGTAGGACGGTGTCGACTACAACGGGCGAACCCGTCACCTCAGGCTGGTATAACGATATATAATTATTCTTTCAGCCTTTGGATGAGCGTAGAAGACTTGGGGACAAGACAATCTACTGTCAAATTCACCAGCAACCCGTTAGAGACGGACGCCTTACGGCGAGGCACCGGGAAAGGTAACCAGCGGGCAGCCTCACCCCCTAACTATCAGTTTGGCAGGATATATCCGTCTGGAATTAACCTTCAGGATATCTCCGTCCTCCCGGCTGGTTACGGGTCCGAAGTCGCTTACGCGACCTGTACCTGATGTAATACAGCGGTAATTCAATTAGAATTGATCGCGGACCTGGGCGTTCTGTGCCCGTAGTGCCACACGGGATCGAGTGGTCCAAGGTCATTTAAAGAGTGGCATTACAACAGGTCAACATCCACCCCCACTGCTTAGGACTGAACAGAAAATTTTTCATAGTCTCCAGGCTCCTTCAGCAATTAGTCAGAATACACAACCGATTGGCTTCGCCGATTATCTGCCGTATATCCAGCGGTGATTCAGTTAGAATCTATCGCGGACCAATGGCACTTTTGCCCGGCCCTGAATCCAGGATCAGGAAGCCATTTGATCATTTCAAGAGTGGTTGATGACAGGTCAACATCCACTTCCACTGCTTAGGAGACAGTATATTTTCGTAGTCTTTAGACTTCTTCAGCAATTAGCCAGAGTCCACAATCGTTTGGCGTGCTCAAACCCCCCAGTAGCGCCGGGAGGTGTTTGTTTCTAATAATCTATACTAATATTATAAAGAAGTAAAGTTTGTGACGTTGTAGGAAGTAATCTCTGGATCTACTAAACCGATTTTGAAAATTGTTTTACTAATAGAATGCCACGTTACTTATGAGTATCATAGGCTATATATTAATCCGAAAAATGAAAAGACTTTTTCGTGGTAGTGAGATTTGCAAAGTAGGTCGGAGAATAAGCGGTCGAACGAAAAGGTTTCTAACTAACGCTGCCTTAACGATGAGAGAAATATGATTAAGTTCTAGAGAAAAGTTGTAGAGCTTGATAATGCCTACAAAAAAGTCAGCGACAGCATATGTCTTACTTTTATATTTAAGTCACAAAAAGTAGTATTTTATATTTAAAAAATAATTTAAATTGTTAGGTCATGTTTATTGGTCATATTATCAACAATTATGAATTCCTATCAAAATAGGTAAATTTATCGTCTGAAGTGTTTAAAACAAACGACTTTTTCCTTTTACTGCTTATAATTTTCCTTTTAGTGCATAAATAGTTAAAGAGATAATACGCTCACAAATGAGACACTCACAAGAAGACACTCACAATTAACGGTATTATAGTCAAATTGGCATGCAAATACATACATACACATGCAGTAAAAATATAACCCTTCTTTTGGCAGTCAGGAAATAAATCATAGCTCTCAGTACTAACCGGCTGGTACACACTCATAATTTCATCACAAGTAAAAATGTTTACCGCCCAACGAAGTGTGCATGGGTCAGCTAGTCATAAATACAATAGTAAAGACACGACAGTCGTGCTTTATTTTTTTTATTATGTTTTGTTTCATATTTTTATATATCTTCTTAAAATGACTACCGATATTTGCCAGTCTGTTTTTGACAGTTACCTAAAACGACTTGTTTGCTTCTTTGGATACGGTGTAAAAAGCTTTTTCTTATAAAAAAGCCTTTGTCTACTGAAAGATACAAAGAAGAAGATTTATGTGGTAGTGTTTACAAAGCCGACTGGCACTGGCAAATACAACTCGGTCACGCGCTAATAGGATGACCATAAATTATGTTTTTATTTTTTTTTATTCTACACACGAAGCCAGCTAGAGTCTATACATAAGTAAAACCAGGTATCTCATTATCTTATTGTATGAAATAATGATTATTTAACGTTTTAACTCATTCTTTACCATTGTAGGTAGATAAATTCGAAGCAGATTAGAAGTCAACGCGGCAATATGGAGTCCTTCGAAAATAGCTACATATCCAGGCTGGAGAGTATACAGAAACGCTTTCTGAGGTTCCTGTTCTTTAAACAACTAGGGTTGTCGACTACAGCGGGCGAGCCCGTCACCTCAGGAAGTTTTAACGATTAGTCGTTCTATCTCCCTGGAGTGAGCGCAGAAGACTTGAGGACAAAACAGTCCACCATCTAGCTACGCCACAAGCCCGTAAGGGGCCAACGCCTTAACCGCGAGATAGCCAGGAGTGTTACCCGGCGGGCTTACACTCACGCCCTTACTTCCAATTGTGACTAGAGTTCGAGGTCGCTTGCACGGTCCTCTCCCTCACGAAGGTCGCCATAAGGTCCGCAACCACCCCCGCTCTATAGGAAAAAGTGCTGCTTCCAGACTCTCCCGACTGTTAGGCAGAGTGCACAGTCGATTGGCTTACGCCGCACGGTGCGCAGACCGTCCAGGAGTGCCAGAAGGTTTATTCCCAGGGGAAGCTGACCATATGGCCAGAGTCCTACCCAGGAGGCCGTCGGATAGGTGTTGATCCGTGAGTGTGACCAACTCTGAACAGAATGGGTCTTCCTGGCCAACTCAGCAAGGGCCCATTAACTCCTGTACTTTAAACAGCATGGATATTATCCCTTTCTATATCCTACGGCATTTATTCTGGGGATGGTTGGGTACAACTCACTAAGCGTAGGAAGAGATTGGCTGTCAATCTGCCACATATATATATACTGCTTAGGGGATCGTTGATAATCCGACCAAACTTAGAAGAATTACTACCGTGCTAGGACTCACGTATTGTTCGCGTTACCGCGAGCTACAACTAACATCGTTCAACACTGCTTCACGGTGCGGACGCTTCGTACCCTAAATGCACTATGTTCGGCTGAGCCAGAATTGAATATTTGAACGGTGAACTTAGCACAACTACAAAGTACGGTAATGGCATTTCTTAGCAATCAAGTAATTAGATAAATATGTAGCATTTAGTATTGAAATTGTTAAAAAGTAGTAACTAGTATAATAAGAAAGGATAGATAATCATTAGATATATTTAAGTATAATCGTTTAATATTACGCTCAAACGTATTTCTCAGTCTCGTTTGCTATAGTCTAGAATAATAATCTCTATATTGTAATAATAATGATAGTAATAGTAATGGAGTACAGTAATATAATATTATTAATAGTAGAATTATAATAATAGTCTATAGTAGAATAATAGTTATAATCTAGAATAATAGACTAAAAAAATAATTAACGATTTGGAATCATTTGTAAGGTTAATTATGTTTTGGGAAATAAATAAATAAGTAAATGGGTGAAATTTTACAAAATGAGCATATATATGTATATCAATCAAACATGCAGGTATCGTCAATAAAATTTAAAAATTGGTTAAAAAAAACCATTTGGATTAAGTAGACAGACTAGATTCAATGGGATTTAAAACTATATTTAACTTTATGTAGCCTAAAGTATAGTTTATCAATAAATAAGATCGGTTGTCACCCATGTCTTTCCCGGCAAGAAGACGGCACTCCCCCCCCCCCTCCTGCGCCAAACCCCTAAAACTCCCCCTCCCCCCCACGTAACCCCCCTATACCTCGCCAACCCCCCCTAATCCCCCTCCAATCCCCCTCCAATCCCCCCCCCCCCCGATAGTGATTGTATTAAGTGACCATGATAACAAAAGTAGCATGTTGTATTATGGTGTTGAATTGGTATTTTTCCAATCATTGTGTATTATTTTCTTAAATACGGCGGTTTTTTTGCATCGCTTGCATACGAGATATTTCAACAAACCACCAAATTTCCAAAAATAATTATACATACAGTAGTCACTTTTTTGTGGCGGAGCTAGACGGTGGACTGTCTTGTCCAAGTCTTCTGCGCTCACTCCAGGGAGATAGAACGACTAATCGTTAAAACTTCCTGAGGTGACGGGCTCGCCCATTGTAGTCGACAATTCTACTTGTAACGGGCAGTCGTGTTTTTAACACGCTTTATTAGGTCGACCTGTATGTAACTATGTAATGAAATCTAAGGTAACTAATTTAACCATCTTCTAAGGATCGTAGCGTCATGAAAATTGCAGCTATATGTAGTTCTGATGACAATACAATAATTAGGTACTTTCGAACTGATCTGATGATGGAGTCGGAAGATATGAACTGGAACTTCATGATGGAACATCGTATCATAGCTGTGTTTGGACTTGCTAAAAAAGACTTGGAATGAACTTTGACCACGATTAGGTTTCAAGGTCTGATGATGTGATTTTTACGTGCATTTATAAAAGCGTGTTTTTAGTGTTTTTTTTTAAACTAATAATTTATTTATTCCTTATAATACATTTATTTGTTAAATAATGCGAGCTTAAAATGCTAGTATTTTGATTCCAATGTTTGCAATAAATTTAGGTCGTTTTTGATTGAATATTGTCGATTGAATATTGCACAATGGTTACCCGACATGGGGGCCTTCGTAGTCTGCCGTTACACATGATAACAGTTGAATATCGTAGTCGGCATTGTCTCTGTTGACATTGAGATAGTTTTCTAATGTATTCTGCTACATAATCTTCGTAACTTATATGCAGAAATGTGGATGACGTTTCTCGACTGTTACATATAGGACACACTTAAACTTCGATTATATGTGCGTAATATAATAGGTAACAGGAAATGTCTCATTTATGGTTTCTTTTGTAAACACTCTTTTAAGAACAACTATATTGTATTCCTCTTTATTTAATTATGTATATAGAGTAACGATTGTCTATGTATACTAATATTATAAAGAAGTAATGTTCGTAAGTTTTAAAGTTTGTATATAGAGGGTAATCTCCGAAACTACCCATTCGATTTTAATTCTTTTACTAACGGAAAGCTCCATTATCGACGAGTGCTTAGGCTATATTTTATTTTTAAAAATATTAGTTTTCGATAAGAAATCATGATATTAGTAAATCAAGTCGGAGGAAAATGACCTGGTGAGTTGCTTTATTGGCGTGCGCTGACGAAACGGTTAGATATATGTGAAAATAATATATGACAAAAACATTGACCACAGAGAGGTCTATAATAAATTCAGCGATAGCATATATCTAACTTTTATATTTAAGCTGCAATAACTGCTTTTATATCTCAAAAAAATAAGAAAAATAAGTAGGCAGTGTTTGTCGAATACATTAGCAATAAAATAAGAATCCTTATCAAAATAAAATAATCCATTAACATGGGTGGTTAATAAAGATATACTTAGGCATTTACTGTAAGTTTTTGGTGGTATGATTATAGAGATATTATCGCGTGGAATTAGTAACGCGTGCAAGCACCCCGAAGTACCTAGCTGGCGGCGGCGGTGGCTGCTAGCCCAGCAAGGGCAGCGTTCAGCGACAGGTCGCGCGGGTGGCGAGGAACAAAACGCGTACGTCTACAATGTAGTTAGCGTGCATCTGTGGGGGGACGTCTAGCACTATTTATCTAAAGGTAGCGGCTAAAAGGCAAATAAACGCCACCCTACTTAAATTAACAAATCGATTTGAAACTTTACGCGAAGCGAAGCCGCGGGCAACAGCTAGTTGTTAATAAACGGCCAAGCAACATAAGCTACCTATAGTCCTAACTGATTGTAGTTTTTTTTTTCAATCGGTCTTTTTATACTTGATGAAACTGTTCTTTCTATTTTCTTATACCTGACGGTTTGGTACCAAACGGTTTGGTACCTAACGGATTGGTACTCAACGGTTTGGTGCTTAACGGTTTGATTCCTGACGGTTCGGTACCTAATGTTTCCGTACGGCTTGGGCTCGATGACCTATGTATTATCTTTTGTCCCACCCCACTTCATATCTTAGGTATTTCACTTCATATCATAGGCACTTCATATCACACCCCATATCTTAGGTGGCTCGCACTTTATGTGTGCAGGCCGCCGGATGGGTGTTGTCCCGTGTGTGTGACCAACCCTGAACAGAATGGGTCTTCGTGGCCAACTTAGCTAGGGACCATTAGCTCCTAATACATTATCATCATCATCATCATCATCATCATTTATTCATTCCATAAAAGCATTTCACAATACTGAGGAACATGTTAAATTTTACAATCATAATTTACCGGATGATAAAACCGCTTTGATTAATTAAAAGGAAAAAAAAATAATTATAATCAGAGGTGATTACTTAAAAATAGTCAAATTTACAAAATAATCAAACAATAAATAATAATCAATTCAAAGAAAAAGAAAAATTCTGAAACATGCGTAATTAAAAACAATGTCAATAAAATCTAAAACTTAGTGCGAAAGTATAGTCATAATATGGTTATTTATAATCAAGCAATTGTGGACGCAATATCATAAAAGTCGTCCAGTTTGTAAAGGGCATGTTTGACTAACTGATTTTTCAAGCAGATTTTATATGCTGCCATCTCAAGTCTTCTCGTCGATGACGGCAAAGCATTGAACAATTTAAAACTAATTACTAACAAGATAAAATATTAGGTCATTAAAAAAACCGATACAACTAGTATGTATATACAAAATCAACCAAAAAATACACAGTCGTTTTCCGCGCACATTTTGCCTCAGAATGTCTGGCTTTCGAAGGGTTAAGGTCTGTGTTAAAAATATTGTAGAATAATATTATTATTGATTTTCTTTGCCGGAGTGGATTTCTCTCGCGAAAGGAAGACCATTGCTATTAAGGGTAAGCCCAACTTAGGTTAACCGTAGCTTTAGCGTCGTGACCGCAAAACCAAAACACTCTCTACTAATTGACTTACCGCCCGCAGGTTTAGGCGACGCCGTAAATTTACTGTCACGCTCGATTGTGCCTCATAATTTCTTGAGTAATTATCTTCACAATTAGAGCGAATGTGAATCCTGGGCAAGAACCTATCTTATCCAGCAGGAATCGTCGTTAAATACTCATTAGGTAACTCTCCTTTGATCGTTCACTGCCTACCGAGCAGGACTCCTAAATGATACGCTTTTTGTAATGTAATATCATGTTACATTTGGGAGCCATGAATCCGGGTCACCAACACCACGGGGCAATCACTTGACAAACAATATTGTTTGGACGTTGTGAGGTGATTGCCAGCTCTCTCAGATTTGTGGAACCACAATTCCTGGATATTGCAGCAAAATAATGCATTTTATAACACATCGACACTTATAGACGGCTTTTAACAAAACACTTAATGAATATCTTTAATTAAGCACACTTTTCATTAGATAGGACACAGTGTGGCTTTTTGCGTTTCCCAAAACTTAACGTACCATCTCGTGTAAGACTGCTGTCGATCCCTGGTCACAGTTTGGATTTCTACTCGCACTCCTTAGCCGTACATAGAGCCCATCTCTGGAACGCTTTATCCACACATGCATGGACAGCAACGAGTTTGTATTGCTTCAAATGCAGGCTCAAAGAACACTTTAACAAGCGCTCATAATTTTCTTTCGTCTTCTTCTTTCTACCGTCCCTGCATCATTATAGGTTTATTCCATTTTAAAGTATAAATTTATGTTTATATTTTTGCAGCATTTTTTATGTTAGATATGTACATTTTATACCACCTGCGCATATGTGACTTTAATAATAGTTTTATGTTATTAACACGCTTTTATTAGGTCGACCTGTATGTAACTAACTATGTAATGGAATCTAAGGTAACTAATTTAACCATCTTCCAAGGATCGTCGCGTCATGAAAATTGGCAGATGTATGTAGTTCTGATGACAATACAATAATATGGTACTGTCGAACTGATCTGATGATGGAGTCGGAAGATATGAACTGAAACTTCATGATGGAACATCGTATCATAGCTGTGTTTCGATTTATTAGAAAAGTCTTGGAATGAACTTTGACCACGATTAGGTTTCAAGGTCTGATGATGAAGCCGGTAGATAGGCACTGGCATTCCATGATGGAATATCGTATCATAGCCGTGTGTATGTGAATATCGTTTCATAGCCCAAAAGCGTGCTTTTAGTGTTTTTTTTAAACTATTAATTTATTTTTACCGCTAAAACATGTTTTGCCATTTTAGGCTAAGGTTAGCTATAAGATATTGCTTCAACTCTATAAGTTGTTAAGAGTTTTATTACTGCTATTATTATTTTGATGATTAATGTAATATTTTGTATTGTCTTGAATAATTTCCGGTATTTATTTGAGAGTACAGTATGAGACAGTTAATTCGAATCGTTTGCTTACCTTTCGCACCGAGGGCTATAGAAGATTCATACCGCTTGAAAAATATATCGGCAAGTCCGTCACGCTGGGTGCCCCTCCGCCCGTTTCGCGAAACAAATGATCCATTTTCAATTTCGGAAAGAGTATCCCCCCCCCCCCCCCTCTCCCACTTCGTATTGCCGGTTTCAGGCCTCCCTGAAATGTAATTCCTGCATGAAATGATGCGTGCCCGGCAGCCTCTGCGGCTTATCGCTCCGCCGTTTGTGGAGGAGTCGCGATACCAACATATTTCCGCCATTCTCTCCGACCAATTCAACGTTTTCCAACGTCGGCAAGGGGAGGATAGATCGGGAGCCCAATTCAATTTACTTCACGTCTTCGGTCATATGTCATGAAACCAATCATTACTGGTATGCAACTAGACTAGAGGGCGTAGAAATTCGGCGAAATTTGGTAGGCATTATGCGAGGGGCCCCAATGGGTTTCCTTTCCATTGCTTCGCGGTTTGAGATAGGCCCCTGGATCAACTAGAGTTGCCGGCTACAACGGGCGAACCCGTCACATCAGGATGTTTTAACATATTAGATCGTTCTGTCTCCCGTGAAGTGAGGGTAGAAGACTTTGAACAAAAACAATCCACCGTCTAGAAATGCCACATGCCCGTAAGAGACCAAAGCCTTACGGCGAGATAACCAGGTTAATCAAACAGCAGGCTGACACTCGCGCCCTTACTTCCATTCGCAAACAGATTACCCAGGTCTCCCTACTGGTTACAGGTTCGAGGTCGCTTGCGCTGTCTTCTCCCTTACGTAGCGGTGATACGGATCTACCGAATCTATCGCGGACCACAGCATCCTTTTATTTATTTATTTATTTATTAATATTTCACACACATTTGGTAGTAGTCTTTATTCATAAAAAAAGATACAAATTACATGTCACAGTTCCCCACTAAGGCTATTGCCTTTTCAGTGGGTAACTAACAATGATGTGTCTATATCTGACTTATATTATCTATTACCTATTATACTTTTATTAACTATTATAACTTTTTACGTTAAGTAGATGCATTGACTTCCTAACCTAACCTAATCTGACCTATATCTTCTATCATAACTATCTGAATATACACTTATAAATATGCTTTTCCACTAAATTAATATGCCTACTTCCTAATCTACCCTAACCTATACTAATTATCCTTGTATACTTACTTTGTTTACAATTACAATAACAAATGATTACACTAATAAAATGATTCATACTAGATATCTATACTTATGCCCTAACCTAACCTAACTTATCTTAATTAGCTTGGTTTACCCTAATTATTCTACTTGATGTTAATGCTAATTTAATAAGCACTAGGTTAATAAGATTAAAATCTACTTTGCTGGAATGATGCCCGTACTAAGGTAGACTTTTATGTATACTTTTTTCTTTTTTTCTTTTTTTTATTTACTAAGTTTAACTTAATGTAGCATTGTTTAATATGGTATATCTATATTAACACAGATATTACATATACTTATTCTATTTTAGTAACATGATATACATAATAATATTAAATAATCATATATACACATACACATATAAACATCTACACATATACATACACATATATACATTTATACACATAATCTATACATATACGTATGTTTTACATCTATATGTATATATACATAAAAGTAGTAATTTTATGTAGTTAGGTAATCTTAGGTATCCTTTTCCCGGTTGTTCACCCGGATTCGGGTAGCCGATCGGTCGCTTCAAGAGTGGTTGCCGTAAGGTTAATAACCATTCCCTCTTTATAGGAAACAAAGCCGTTTCCAGACTCCCTTGGTTATCGGTCGGATTGCACAATCGATTGGCTAACGCCGCACAGAGCACAAACCGTCCAAGAGCGCCCGAAGGAATCATCCTTGTGTTAGGATCGGCCCTTATAATTTATACTTATAACCCTTGTGTTAGGATCGGCCCAACTCACAGGTCAGCACCCATCCTGTAGCCACAAAGCAAAAGAGCGAGCCCAAGTAAGCTTACCTGGGTGCTGACCTGTAAGTTGGGCCGATCCTAACACAAGGGTTATAATGCCCTAACTGCAATGGGCCCATTAGCTCATACATTACGTTATATATTTGTGATTGTCAACTACAACAGGCGAACCCGTGGAAAGTTTAACCGGCGAACTTGGCGAACCCCAGGAAAGTTTAACGATATAGATCTCCCGTGAGGTTAGCATAAAACACTTTGAGGACGATACAAATCTACGGTCCAGCAAAGCCGGAAGTTAATGGGCCCTTGCTGAGTTGGCCACGAAGACCTATTCTGTTCAGGGTTGGTCACACTCACGGGTCAACACCTATCCGACGGCCTCCACGCATGAAGTGCGAGCCTGGGTAGGATTCTGGCTTTATGGTTAGTTTCCCCTGGGAATCAACCTTCTGCGGTGCCGTGCGGCGTAAGCCTATCGATTGCGTACTCTGACTAACAGTCGGGGGAGTCTGGAAGCAGTACTGTTTCGGACCTTATAGCGACTACTCTTGAAACGGCCATCGGCTACCCGATCCTGGGTGAACAGCCGGGCAAAGGATGCCGTGGTTCGCGATAGATTCGGTCTACACCGTTTCGCCGCTTCGTAAGGGAGAGGACCCCGCAAGCGACCTAGAATTCGTAACCAATCGAGAGGCTGGAGTAATCTTGTCGCAATTGGAAGTAAGGGCGTGAGTGTAAGCTCGCTGGGTAACACTCCTGGCTATCTCGCGGTTAAGGCGTTGGCCTCTTACGGGTTTGTGGCGGAGCTAGACGGTGGACTGTCTTTGTCCTAGGTTTCTGCGCTCACTCCAGGGAGATAGAACGACCAATCGTTAAAACTTCCTGAGGTGACGGGCTCGCCCGTTGTAGTCGACAACTCTAGTTGGTCCAGCTAAGCCACGAACCCGCCACAGTCCAACGCCTTACGGCGAGGCACTAGGAAGGCTAGCCATCGGGCCACCTCACCCTCTCGCTACCAGTTTTGGCTGTCTGGAATTATCCTTCAGGATACCTCCAACCTTCCGACTGGTTACAGGTTCGAAGTTTATACTCTTTATTATGAAATTTCACAATGGGCAGGTTTATTGTAATATGACAATCACTTCCAACCAACCCTACTATGAAGTGTTTATATGTATGTAAGTGTCCTGTTATTGCATTCGATCGACATAATTAAATGCAAATCCGTTAATTTTATCCCAGTGGATAATGGTAACACAGCCAGGAATGGAACCCGGGAACTTACAAAGTAAGATCAGGCGACCTAACGACTATGCCACCAGGCCGCTTGCGCGGTAACTACATGTTATATATTCGGAGGATATTTAGATTAAATCAATCGCGGACCATTGGCATCGTTTTACCAGCTCTGAATTCAGGATCATATATCCAATTGGTCTTTTCAAGAGTGGTTGACGACAGGTTTCCATAGTTCCATATTTCAATAGTCTCCACACTCCTTCAGTAATTACTCAGAGTGAACAAATTGATTGGCTGTCGCCGCGCGGTGCGCAAACCGTCCAGTAACACCGGATGGCAATCCCCAGGGGAAACCGATCCACCAGCCGTGAGGCGTGAGACGCGATCACACGAAGATGCTACTGAATAGGAGCTGAATCTTGAGTTGGGCCAACTCGAGAACGTATTGAATCTTATGGCCGAAGCTGCACGAAACCATTCGCTACCATTACGTTGTACAACGGGCGAACCCGTCACCGGTACACCGATATGTAATCATTCTTTCAGCCGTGGGATGAGCTAAGACAAATCTACTGTCTAGCTCGCCATCAGCCCGTTAGAGACAGACGCCTTACGGCGAGGCCCCGGGAAAAGTAACCAGCGGGCAGCCCCCTAACTACCAGTTGGTAGTTGGTAGGATATCTCCGTCTGGAATTAACCTTAAGGATACCTCCGTCCTCCCGACTGGTTACGGGTCCGAGGTTACTTACGCGACCTCTACTGTTGTATTACAGTGGTAGTTCAGTTAGAATTTATCGCGGACCTGGGCTATTTTGCCCTTAGTGCCACACGGGATCGAGTGGCCCAAAGGTCATTTCAAGAGTGGCATGACAATAGGTCAACATCCACACCTGCTGCTTAGGAGACAGTGTATTTCCATAGTCTCCAGACCCCTTCAGCAATTAGTCAGAATATACAACCGATTGGCTTTGCCGACCGCAATGTGCCGGGATGCAACCCCGCCGGGAGAAACCGGTCCACCAGCTTTGAGGCCTGAGACCTAGAGTCTTACCTTGGGTACCCTTCCTACCCTTCTAAAGAGAAGCTGAATCGTGAGTTCAGCCGATCCGAGAATAAAGTGGTTCTTGTGGCCCAAGCTGCACGAAACCGTTCACCACCCATTACGTTGTACAGAAGAGTTATGAGCACCTCAGTCAAATGAGAGAAATAACTGTAGCGGGCTTCCGGGCGGAAACTAGAAAGCGGAGATATGCGTACGCGGCGGGACGCGAAGCGAATCAATCGTCGGATGACAGATGCCGCCATTTTCTTGCTTTCAGATTTATGAAATTTAGTCTGACGACATTTTCCCTGCGACGCGTGGGCCATTTCTTATCTCCGGGAGGGTATTCGACCGAAGACGTTCAAAATAGATCAATTATCATCAGCGTGTAACGGTTAGCAACATGCATAATTTAACGACTACTTTTAATATAACACGTGTAACATTTTTTTCTAACGAATATCGTCTGACCTCATTAACAACATAATTAAGACGAACTTGCTAGGACGGGAGCAAAGGGAACGTTATACGGCCCTGAACCTTGCTGTGGCGTACCAAAAAGCCTTGCAAACCTAATGCTCAAACAAATGTGTTTAGAACAATCCGTCAACCACTGGAACAACACGCCAGGGTTGAATCATTCCAAAGCGCTAATAAAGGCTTACGACCGTAAGACGGCCCGTGAGGCCTTATCGCTAAATAGGAACAATCTACGCATACTGGTGAGGGCGCTCACGGGGCATTGTGGCCTGAACAAACAGATGTTCAACCTCAAACTCAGAGACACAAAAATGTGCAGGTTCTGCCAAGGGGCAGAGGAAACTCCCCAGCACCTCATGTGCGAGTGTGGCCCGCTGATGCGTAAAAGATACACCCACTTGGGTGGTCATTACCTCCAACCTGAGGAGGTAAAACAATCTGGCGCCAAAAGCCTGCTGCGGTTCTTAAATGACACGAGGCTTAGCGCAGAACTATAGTAGGTGGCGAACACAATAGATCAGCAATGGTCGCAGTGTTACAAGGCTCATAAAGACCTTAGAAAAGCCCCACTCAACAAATAAAAAATAAAAAAAACATAATTAACCAGAATTCGTGTTGTGTCTTTCGGCTTCAGTAATAAATTATTTGCGTGTTTCAATACCACGAATGTACATTCTGACGTCAATTTGAACATTTAAACGTCAAAATGTTGGCTAAACAGCAATATTTCATGTATTTATTCACTCTCTCACTCTATCAACCTACAACGGTAAGCGTCTCTGTACACATTAATAAAATAGATATTAAATTGTTTAAAAATATTAATTATCTATTTTTATCTACTCTCTGTCCTGCTGAAGTAAAATCGACTCATAATCAGGAGCCTGGTCTTTGCACAGCATCATAAACAGGGGACCAGGCCACTCTTAATAAGCGCTCATAATTATCATATATCATGGCTATTTTGAGTAGGTACTTTGAGTAATTTTGCTGAAGGCTTACAAGGCTTACAAGTTGTAAGTATTATATTATTATTATTATTATTATTATATTATACACTAGCAGCTAAAGGCTGATGCGTGTATATCACATGCACTTGTTTTTAAACTTGTGATTGTTTTGCACTAAGAAAAATGTCGAGTTTGTTTTTAAAGCTATGGACAGAGATAGCACTGATCACTTCCTCTGGCAAAGCATTCCAAGCATCCACTACACGATTTGTCAAAAAATATTTCCTGGGGTTCGATGCTTCAATTGTCTTGTTTAGCTTCAACGAGTATCCACGCAGTTGCTTATTGGTGTTCAGGGTATACATGCTCTCTAGGTTGGGCACACTGTAATAACCGTGAAGCATTTTATAACTTTCTATTAGGTCTCGTCGCTGCCTACGTTCCTCTAATGTCGTCAGGCGAAGTTCTTTCAGTCGTACTTCTTATGGTTTGTTCCTCAGCGATAGCACCAACTTTGTTGCTCTTCTCTGAACTCTTTCCAGGTGTTCTATATCCTTCCGAAAGTAAGGATTCCATACCTGGTAGGAGTATTCGAGGAGCGGGCGAATGTAGGTTTTATAGAGCTTGAAGAAAAGTTCACTGGTGATAGTGGAAAAAGCTTTTCTTATTAAATATAGAAGTGAGTTTGCTCTCTTAACTATTTCGATTATGTGGGTTTCCCATTTGAGGTCCCAGGAGATAGTGATGCCGAGGTCTTTCTGGGTCATAACTGGCTGTACTGTTTTCCCCTCAATCGTATATGCTAGCCGTGGATTTCGAGATCCGATATGTAGGACAGTGCATTTATCTGCATTGAGAGAAAGCAGCCATTCCTTGGTCCACTGCACTGTAGAGTTAAGGCTGTCCTGGATGTTCTGGTGAGCTATGAGTGGGTTCGCGAAAAACTTGGTGTCGTCAGCAAATAGAGCAAAATCTAATTCCATAATTGCTTTTAGGTCAGTCAGGAATATACCAAATGCTATAGGACCCAGCACTGAACCTTGGGGGACTCCACTGAGGACTTTATGCCGTTCAGAATGACATTCTCCAACTCTTAATGTCCCTTAACACATTGAATGCCAACATTTACATTTACATTTACATTTTCGTCGTGTCCAATTGACGGCTAAAGACCGCTCTTGGACGTGTCAAAATAATAGGGTTAGGTAGTAAGTCTCTTTACTACTCTACTGAACATACATAGGTAGTCAAGAATTAACTGCTATATTGTCAAACTATAAATATAAATAATCAAAATAGAAGCCTAACATTTGAAGTAGTTAGTAATTCGAAAAGATACGTAGTAAAATTATTCATCGCAATATTCAAATTGTCAGTAAAATGTTAAAAAATCAAATTAAATTAAATTAAATTGCAATATTGCGCAATATTGCGTAGTTGGCAGGTGGTTTAGGTGCCGATTTAATATTACGTAGGACTTAAAGTTAAAAGAAGTAGCTGTGCGTCTAGTTAGCGTATAGAATAGGCCATTATTATTGGTTGGCGCTATAAATAAAAAAGGGAGTAAAAAAAATGTAGCTTGATATTAAGTAGTGCAAACATGACACATTAATCACAGCAAGTTTCAGTCAAAGGAATTATAATTTCACAAATTTTTTTTGTTATCGAGTAACTTAGAAATCTTCACTTGTAACACAATATTAATTTTCAGAAAGATAAAAAGTCTACGGTCTAGTCACATCAAAGTTTATATGGGTATAAGTTTATATAGTTTTTGTGGGACATTAAATTTATATGGGCGGTGGCTTGTATTTCACGGTTGTAATTATGACGTCCGCGATGCATGACCCAGACCGTTTTTTTAATTTGCTGGATTTCTTTTTGCATATTGTAGTATGTGGGTTCTTAATGGTTCCGTGTACCTATATTGGGTGGTGTTGGCCAAAAATCTATGTCATCTGGCCAGATGATAATGGGCAGGCCTGCCCAACTCACGGTTTACCTCCTATTTGGTAGCCTCCTTGCGGAACTGGGCAGTTGGTGCACCAGCAGCTTACAAATAACCAGAGCTGTCTGAACAGGTACGTTTCCTATGCAAGCGGAGAGTATTTGTCGACCTGACGTCTTCAACCCTTGAATTCATCCGTCAGCCACCCGATCCTTAGTGACCATGGCGTGCAAAGGGCGTCCCGGTCCGCAAAATATTCAAACTGAATAAGCCCTTACGTCAGGTAGAAGCCGGCGCAAGCGACCTCGACCCCAAGACCTGACCGGGGATGGAGAAATCCGGCCAAATCTGATAGTAGGGCCGTGAGGTTGGCCCGCTGGGTTCACATTACAGTGCCTCGCGGTAAGACGTCGGCTTCTTACGGGCGTGTTGGTGGAGCAAGACTGTGGTGTAGAATGTGTTATTGGGAGTTAATGGGCCCTTGCTGAGTTGGCCACGAAGACCCATTCTGTTCAGGGTTGATCACACTCACGGGTCAACACCTATCCGACGGCCTCCACGCATGAAGTGCGAGCCAGGGTAGGACTCTGGCCTTATGGTTAGTTTCTCCTGGGAATCAACCTTCTGGCGCTCCTGGACGGTCTGCGCACCGTGCGGCGTTAGCCAATCGACTGTGCGATCTGACTAACAGTCGGGGGAGTCTGGAAGCAGTACTGTTTCTTATAGAGCGGGGGTGGTTGCGGACCTTACAGCGACTGCTCTTGAAACTACCATCGGCTACCCGATCCTGGGTGAACAGCCGGGCAAAGGACGCTGTGGTCCGCGATAGATTCGGTAAACACCGCTTCGTAAGGGAGAGGACCGCGCAAGCGACCTCGAACTCGTAACCAATCGAGAGACTGGAGTAATCTGGTCACAATTGGAAGTAAGGGCGTGAGTGTAGGCCCGCCGGGTAACACTCCTGGCTATCTCACGGTTAAGGCGTTGGCCTCTTACGGGCTTGTGGCGTAGCTAGACGGTGGACTGTTTTGTCCTCAAGTCTTCTGCGCTCACTCCAGGGAGATAGAACGACTAATCGTTAAAACTTCCTGAGGTTACGGGCTCGCCTGCTGTAGTCGACAACCCTAGTTGTAGAATGTGTTGTCATTAAGTCTCTGTGTAATCACCTCACGGTTGAAAGAACGATATAATATATATCGTTATACCAGCCTGAGGTATCGGGTTCGCCCGTTGCAGATGTACCAAAGTACCACTGCACTGTGATTAGGTTAGTTGCAAGATATTGCCGTATAGTAAAAATATCGCATTTTTGTATCCTATTTTCTAGTAAAAATAAAGATCCTAATATTATTATTTTTATCAAAACAGAAAAAAGGGTTTGAAGCGACTCTTCTGTGATTCATTTTTTTCTGTGATTCTGTAACGCGTTTTACATCGGCCATGGGCATTATACCGCGCAATTGACTGAATTAATTCGGTAGGATGTATTATTTTCATCTTTTGGGGTAAACACACGTGTTGACAGGCTCCAAGGAGAGTTTGCTCGCCTAATCTGCGTGGCTTAACTCTGTTTGCTCCGGTTAAACTTTCCCAGCGGGGCAGCCGAAAGCCAGACAAACGGGCCATTGACGACTATTATGCCAAGCCATGCTGAACGTTGTGACAATATTAAAAAATCATTGAGTCTATGGCGTTTCAAAAGACCGAAACCTGATTCGTACCATGAAGTATAACCGTCCCGCTTACACATTTAGTTATTAATGTTAGCTGAGTCTTCTGAAATTGAATCTTTTTGTATATCCTTCCTGGTTTCTCATTTACATTAAAATCATTTTAAAAATACGCTAATAAGTATGAAGCTTTCACGTCCGTTAATTAACATGACAATTAACCCATAACTTCCAAAATTAACCACTCGTTACAGTGTATCACTGGTTTTGAAGTAAAATTTAACCAAATTTCATTATTTATTTATTTTCTTAATTAAATTTTCCTTTTTTTTTCTGAAATTTACTAAAAAATCACTGTCATTTTCAATATTTAAAAAAATATTAGATGATTAATCAATTTTTGACATTAAAATTGACACACATATGTTACTTTCAAAATTCGTAGTCTAAACATGATAAAGCCATGTGGACTAGTAGTCCACATTGTCGATGTCTTCCACGTCCTACTCATAAGAAACGGAAGATGAAAAAATAAAATAAAAAACCATGAAATTTTAAACTTTTATCTAAATGTTCATATAATATTTAGAATTGAAAGATTTGTAATTAACTATTTATTTTCATAAATGAATATGTTGTTTTACGCTTCCACGTGTAAGCCCCTCCCTTCCCCACTCCTAGTAAGCCCCCCCCCCCCTACTATTATAAATTGCAAGGATATTATATTTTTTATGCAAGGCAATTTGTGCCTTGCAATGAAATCTTATGTACATTGTATGGATGTATATAAAAACAGTAATAACCGGAAAAAAAGATACGAAATAAGAGCCCATATATCTAATTATTTTTATTATTGATAATAATAGTCCCAAAAACAATGCCATCTTGTTTTTATGTGGCTCTCTTCAGTGGAGAAACAATTCGTTTCCAGTGGAGAAATGAAAAAATAAAATAGTATGTACTATTATTGCCTTTTACTTTTAGCATCTCTTTTGACGTATATGAACACGGCCCGATGACATAGTGGTTAAGTCGCCTGATCAACCACTAAAATGTTTATCACTCCAGCATTTAATAAAGATCGTGATTTTGCAGATCGGGATCATTTATTCTAAATTCATTATCATAATACTAATTTCTACTCATGGGAGCTAATGGGCCCAGTGTAGTTGGGAATTTAGGACCCATGTGATTGGGTCGACCTTCCGGTATCATCCATCTGGTATCATCCACGCAGAAGCGCGAGCCCGGGTAGGACTCTGTTCCTGCAGGCTAGTTCCACTGGTAATCGTCCTTCGGGCGCTTCTGGACGGTTTGCGCACAGTGCGGCCTCAGCCAATCGACTTTGCATTCCGACTGATAACCGGGGGAGTCTGGAAACGGCTTTGTTTCCCATAGAGAGGAGGTGGTGGTTAGCCTTATCGCAATCTCTCTTGAAACGACCAATCGGCCACCCGATAACGGCCTAACAGCCGAGCAAAAGACGCCGTGGTCCGCGATAGATTCGGTAGACACCAAATCACCGATACATAAGGAAGATGACCGCGCAAGCGACCTCGAACCTGTGACTAGGCGGGAGGCTGGGGAAATCTACCCGAAACTGGAAGTTACAGTATTAATAAGATGATCAAACTCCATTGACAGGAATGGAAAAATGTGGCTGAAAAAGAAAAACCACCAAGAAGGAAAAATGTGGCTGAAAAAGAAAAACCACCAAGAAAGAAGATGTGTTATTGTTGAGGAACAGTAAAATAAACCCTACAAATACAAGTGACGACTTACAGAGAGAGCTAGCTGTTACTGGAAAAAGTGTACATGCCTCGACAGTGCGGCATCGTCTGCTATAAGTTGTTCGAAAAGCTCGAAAGCCCCTTAAGAAGCAACTCTTGACTGGTTTGGGCACAGAAATATAAAAGGTGGACGCAAGATGACTGAAAAAAGATGTTGTTTTCAGATGAAAGCTATTTTTTTGTCCAGGGCATGCGTCATCAGATTGTTCGCCGGACCGATGGTGAATCAATTTTACTAGCTCACATTCAGCAGTCAGTAAAACACCCCGTGAAGCAACACCCCGTGAAGTTTTGGAGCTGTTTCTCCTTTAATGGTACAGGATCATTAATAGCCATCATAGGAATGATGAATAGCGAAAAATATATAACGTTTCTGCAAGATAGAATGGTCTTTGAGGTCTCAAAAATAAATTTGGAAATCCCCATTTTTCAACAAGACCTGGCACCTTGCCATATATCGACGAAAAAGAAAAAAATCTTCGCTGACACTGGGATGAACGTTTTGGATTGATCTGGCAACTCACCAGACCTCAATTCAATTAAGAACTGGTGGTCCATCTGCAAGAGAAGCCTCAGCAAGATAGACTGCACAACGAAAACCAAATTGATCCAGTCAGTGATTTAAGTACATCGGGATCAAAAAATCCAAAATAACTGCAAATTGCTGGTATAATCAATGCCAAAATGCAATAAGATGATGCTGCAAGCCAAGGGTTTATCGTATCTTATTGTATTTTATGTAAGAATAAAACACATTTTTTTTAAAAAATTGTCTTGTCCACATTAATTTGCACAAGGGTGTATAGTGCGCTGCCATACTGCCATACTGCAGAAAAGTATAATGAATGTTTAAAACTACGTTTGCCACTTACACCTTGCTTTTTGTAGTAAAATACTAGATACCAAATAGCACTAAGGCGTTAAGCAATTTAATACGCTATAATCAATGGTAATAATATCAAATATTCCCAATTAAAAGTCATTCATCAATACCGATAAAATCCCTCCGTGCATGGCTTGTATCATAACAGATAGTAGCGGGCGATGCACAGCCAAATTATAAAAATTTCCACGTATTTATCAGACAACTGTGCAGATAACAGTGCCACTTGGACGCACGCCAAATGCATAGAAAATATGCCCCATTTGTCCCCAAAGCTGAGATGCCAGCGGGCAATTTGTAGATCGACACTGTTTGCACTGTATCAACAATGATCGACAAAAATGGTGTCAATGATTAGCGCGAATTCGTTCATACATTTTCTAGGTTGAGTTTTTTTCGTTGCGATGTATGTAATATCATTGATTATATAGCGTATTAGAATGCTCCGCGTCGTACTACAATTTGGCAACCAGGATTTTACTGCGAAACGCAACGTGTAGATAGCATAGTTTCAAAAACTGATTAATCTTTTCTTACTATGTCTTTGAAATACATGTTTTGAGGATGATATACTACGCGTTAGTCCAATATCTGCTAATATACGGACAACTAGGCTGGAGTGGTATGGCCAAAACAAATCTGGATCCTCTGATAAAGGCCCAAAAGGCCTTGATTAGGGTTATAGCCCGGAAGCTATACCGCTACTCCAGTGACCAGCTCTACAGGGATTTTATGGTGTTGGATGCAATACAGCTATACGTACGGTAGGTCTTGATATGCTACAGGAAAGAACTCCAACGGAACAACGGCAAGCCGACCAGTAACGCCCATAGGGCATAGACACGACACAAGACATAAAGACAGACATGTACAACCAAGAATGAGAACAACCTTTAGACAAAGACACTATATTTACTTAGCAAAAAAACTCCATAACATATTTACCACGCAATTAGACCAAGCTACAATCATTCAAAATGACGCTCACTACAAAAGACTGGTAACATTATGGTTGTTACACTCGACGAGGGAGCACTGTGAGTCGTTAGTAACTAACGTTATTAAATAGGTACACAGGTGATTTACATTATATTACTTATTATTGTTATTATTATCTCATTAGCATCATAACTGTATTCATATATCTCCCATACATATTATATCTCATTTAATTTAATAAATATATTTTTAGTGTAATATATATACTAAATTAGTTATACAATATACACTTGTAGAATTTCCCAACATTACAGAAATTACCTATACATCCGACAGATGAACGCAGTACTAAATATCACCTCAATACAGGCTCTGCCTAGTGAGGTGATAAAATCCCGCCGAAGCCGCACTTTTAGCAAATTTCCAGGGTTCTACATTTTGTATGTACGATAAATCATGTAAAATATATTATAGGAAATTTAATCATGTAATACTAGGGATAAATAAAATAAAGAATATGGCGACTTTCGTGGTATAACAATATGGAGGCGCAATCTAGATGGCGCTCTAAACTAAAAATGCGACAGATGGCACTAATAATGTGAATGTTGTTGTTGTTAAGATTAGTTTAACTATTTGGTTTTAACAATTAATCAATCCTTTATAAAAAGTGAATTATATTAAAAGGAATAAAAACACGACCGCTATTACAAAAACTAAACTATTTTATTTATAATTATTTGTATTACGGTGTTTTTTTGACACTAAACACGATATAATTATGTAATTTTTTTGACATTTAGAGATTTAGACATTTAGACGACTATTTACTTTATATTTGGTCAATTAAGGTACCCTATGACACTCAAGATGACATAACGATTCTAACAATATCGCATAGTCCTAAATCGGTTTGAGCATTTAGAATTTATGGTGGAATAAAAAACGGAAAACATACATAGATGAAACCTGGATACATTACACTCATTTTTTGTTGGGCAGTCGTGTAAAAAACGCATATTACCGCACCTTACCGCACATTTGGACGGATTTCTCCATCCTCCAGTCTGGTCTCAGATTCGAAGTCGATTGCGCTGCCATATCTTACTACCATATCAGGGAGCTAATGGGCCCTTGCTGAGTTGGCCACAAAGACCCATTTGTTCAGGGTTGTCACACTCACGGGTCAACACCCATCCGACGGCCTTCGCGCATGAAGTGCGAGCCCGGGTAGGACTCTGGCCTTGGGGCTAGTTTCCCCTAGAAGTCAATCTTCTGGCGCTCCTGGACGGTCTGGGCACCGTGCGGCGTAAGCCAATCGATTTTGCATTCTGACTAACAGTCGGGGGAGTCTGGAAGCAGTATCGTTTCCTATAGAGCGGGGGTGGTTGCTGACCATACGGCGACTGCTCTTAAAACGACCATTGGCTACCCGATCCCGGGTGAACAGCCCGGCAAAATATGCCGTGGTCCGCGATAGATTCGGTTTACACCGCCTTGTCAAGTCTTCTGCGTTCACTTCACGGGAGATAGAACGACCAATCGTTAAAACTTTCTGAGGTGACGGGTTCGCCCGTCGTACTTGACAGCTCTAGTTACCATATCTTTAAGCCTTACGACCGTGAGGCCCTATCGCTAAATAGGAACAATCCACGCATACTGGTAAGGGCGCTCACGGGGCATTGTGGCCTGAACAAACACATGTTCAACCTCAAGCTCAAAGACACAAAAATGTGCAGGTTCTGCCAAGGGGCAGAGGAAACTCCCCAGCACCTCATGTGCGAGTGTGGCCCGCTGATGCGTAAAAGATACACCCACCTGGGTTGTCACTACCTCCAACCTGAGGAGGTAAAACAATCTGGCGCCAAAAGCCTGCTGCGTTTTTAAATGACACGAGGCTTAGCGCAGAACTATAGTAGGTGGCGAGCACAATAGATCAGCAATGGTCGCAGTGTTACAAGGCTCATAAAGACCTTAGAAAAGCCCCACTCAACAAATAATAATAATACTATATCTTACATTTTGCGTCATTCTGTCATGACTGACTTCGCATGTATCAAGAGCTGCAGAGATGTGGGCTTAGTGGAGTTATAAAACGATCGACATTTTTTGCGATCGACAAGGAATTTACTTGAATTTACATTCTCTTATATATAACCAGATGTGTAAAATATTTTTATCAAAATCAGTTTAAGCTGGCTGAATCGTTTTGCCATTTTAAGGCAACCTATTATACGCAATTCCATTGCTTATATAGGGTATAAGATAAATCAATTCCATAGTACGTTTTCGCAACTTATCTGGGCCAGCCACATAGAGGTGGCGCTGTTAGCATTGGCGGATAAACTAACAGCAATTTATTTGGCCATCTATAATAAAATAGATAATTAATATTTTTTAAAAGGACTGATGGATTATATAGAGATGATGGATTATTATGGATACTGATGGATTATATAACAATAATAGCAATAATAACATTTAGTTATTAGTACCATCCATCGCATTTTTATAAAGGCTGATGACATCACAGAAATAGCACGGAGAGATTAGAATACCGTATACCTATTAGTCTGTTTGAACTTTAAAGAGCCTAATTATTTGTACGATGGTACGACACATTAAACTATATAATAGATGCGATCTGCTATGTAATATACCGGTAGGTACAATTCGAACTCACATAGCATATCTGGTAAATAAATAGTTCCTTGGATTAATTTACATGCAAATATAATTAGGGAAATATACCGACGAGTTTCAAGAGTATTGTATCCTACCATTACTAGAACAAAATCGGACGGAAATAATATAGTTATTTACCTGTGCGTACAATTCAAACTCACATAGTATATCTGGTAAATAAATAGTTCCGTGAATAAATTTAGTTGCAAATATAATTAAGTAAATATACCGACGAGTTTCAAGAGTGTTGTATACTATCATTCCTAAAACAAAATCGGACGGAAATAAATATGGATAAATATTGTGTTTTCTGTAATAAATATGTCTTATGTTTTTATTTAAATACGCTTGATTATCTGAATGTATTTGTTTGAACTTATGCACCAGATGACTGACTACGAACTGTATACCAAATTAAAATTGTCAGATTTATGTAAATAGCAATAAAATAATAAGGCCTATAATTTAAAAAAAATCCTTATTTTAATATTATTATTTTACTTTCAAATAAGATACCGTATAGACAAGGACGCCATTTATTGGGCTACTGAGAAGAGCAGTATATTTAATATATCTTGGAATCCACATGAAGATACTTATACCGTCATGCTGGAAAAGGTACAGAAGTGTTTTTTGAGATTTCTGTACTTCAAGCAGTACTGATATTATCCATTTTTGTATCCGACTGCATTTATCACAGGCATGGTTGGCTATAATTCTCTCTGTCTCAGAAGAGAAATGCTGTCCATGTTTAAATGAGAAACCATGTCCTATGTTTTCAATCTAATTCGTGGTAAAACTGATAACCCTAGCTTACTAGCCAAGGTGGATCTATTCATACCAAATAATTATCCCCGTGCTCGATCGCACCATCTTTTCGCGGAGCCGTTCTCGCGCACTAACCTTACGAGATGGAACTTGTCGGCGCGTGCTTTGCGGCGCTTAAATGAAATTCACTCGCGCTTTTTACCGCCAACCCTCACTTGTTTAAATTGCGAGCTATTAATTATTTATTCTTATATGACAGCTAGTATTATAAGTGTCATTCTATTTGTATAGTTATAATAATATCTTTATTAATTTTACTTCTCAATGCCTTGGTTTTACTGTTTTGTTGATTAGTAATAAGTGAATAAACACAATAAATAAATAAAATAAATAAAAAATCTTTTGTATTATGAGTTCTATCTACACGTTGCGATTTATGATCAAATCTTAGCTGCCAAAACGTAGGATGATATTGAGCAACCTAATAATCTATATATTCAATGGCAATTTTTATATTTCAATTCATTTTTTCAGTCATAATTTTAAAATCAAATCGTTATCGTGTTGTGTGATTTTACATCCAGATCAATATCAACAACAGCTGATCAATTTTCTGTTTTCTTTGTCGGAATGATGCGAATTAATGCAATAGTGTGTTTGCACAAAACCAACAGGAAAAGTAATTTTCCTGATAATGCCATACTCTTTCGTTCGAAAAATCCCAGACTAATGTTGGCTTCGTGCCACTTGCGGATTAGTGGTGAGCTTGTGCAGACATTTGAACCCCATTCATTGGTTTGGACAGTCTTTTTAAAATGTAATTTTTAAATTGTAATTACGTGTCATATCTGAAACGGAACAAGGTGACAACTCTAAATTAGGGTGATTTACTCCCGTATATAAAAAAAAGAAATTACATGTTCAATGTTTGATCGAAATCAACCCATAACAAAAATCCCTCAACGCGGTAAAAAAATCAGGTTTGTCACCCCAAGACTTTCCCGGCAATTAGACAGGCTCCACCGCCAACACCCCCCTTCCCCCTTTTCGCTCCTCCCCCGGGAAGGGGCAGCCCCCCTTCCCTCGCGCGCCAATTCGTAGTATATTTGTAGTATTTTCCGTGGTATTAAAATGGTATTTTCCAAAAATTATATAATATTCTCATGAACATGTCGGACTTTGAATGTTATTTGTGTCACTTGTATACAAGATACTCCAATTAATGAGACATCTGTGTGCCTAATTTCAAGTCCAATATTTCGAGGTTGCAGTATATCTAGCGCGCCCTCTGGTTGACCGATTTTAACTACAATCTTTTCAAATCTTGCCAATGACCAAATGATGCCTGCATTTCAAATTTCAGCTCAATCGCATAAAGCGTTCGTTCGCTATCGTGAAGGAATACACACACAGAGAGAGACACACATACAGACTTCCGTCTATAAATGGTCTTAATTGTCTCGGAGGTGTCAGAATGTATATTTTAGTCTTCACTGGGTGAAACTGGGAGAAAGGCGTTTTTTTGTTTGTTTCTACTCTTTATTGCGAAGTTTTATTAATTCAACTAGCTGACCCGGCGAACTTCGTACCGCCTAAGAGTGAATAAATGTCTAAATTTTAGCTTAACTTAATTTAGGATTTTATTTACTTGACAATCATTTGTTAGTGTTTTTAATTCGTTCATTGCAACGCTTGGTAATGAACGATATTTTTTGTCTTTCTGTCAGGAGAGAAAACGAATAGCGCCGACGGTTTACCGACTCTCGAGCAAGCCACGTACAACTGCCCATGTGAAAAACACGGACATTCAAGGTTTATTCCACACACTTTTAAAGATTGTCCTTGCGATTTATTAATAGTCATTGTAAATACAAGGCGAACAGGAAACTGGAAACGCCTAAATTGAAACGGCAAATCGGTTCGAATCAGTGGTATCCTTGGAATCAGAACATCCTCGCCTTTGAACGTTGTTCATCAGCTTCTTAACAGCTAGTCTTGTTCCATTGCACAGTCTTAGTTGGTTCAAATTGCGTAACATGATTATCACAAGCCGACCTTGAGTTGCAAATTATGCGGCGGCATTCCTGGCAAATCCAATGAATTCAGGAATTCCGTAGAGTAATTGACGACTTCATCTGGATCGGTAATGGAATCGATCGACTTATATGAATGCAATTGTCCATCTATTTCACTTTAAATTGATAGGTTCAAATTGTCTATTTCCTTATTTTTCGCTCCCAAAATGGCTCGTTTGCTCAACCAAACATGGTTTTTGTAATTTTTACCAATATTAGGGAACACTTTCGTGATCAATTCTTCTTTCGAACTTGTGAATTGACAAAAATCAGGTGGAAATGAAATAAGGCCAGTGGAAGCGTCAATTGGTATTTTTCCATTACCAATGTCTAATAATTGTTTGGAAAACACTTTCGCCGATTCGTCATTTTGTAACGCGACGCGCATATTCGTTTTTAACTTGAGAGTTATCACGTATCTCCACAATTTCGATGACTTCAAGCATGCGTTAATTTCATCAGCAGCTGTTGATCGTGGAATGACTGGCAGCGTTTGGCGAAAATTACCGGCCAGCAGAATCGGCCAGCAGTTTGATCGAGTGCCTCCAATGCTCGTTTGTGAGCCATCGTACACTCATCCCAAATTATTATTTTGCAATTCTGTAGTACTTTTGCCATTGCTGATTTTTTGGAAATATTGCATGTCGGTTCATCTATAGTTTGCAAATTCAGTGGCAGTTTGAGCGCAGACTGAGCTGTTCGTCCTCCTTCTAACAATGTGGCAGCGATCTCAGATGATGCTACAGCAAGCGTTATTTTTTTTTTTTTTTTTGGTAGTAGTCTTTATTCATAAAAAAAGATACAAATTACATGTCACAGTTCCCCACTAAGGCTAGTGCCTTTTCAGTGGGTAACTAACAATAATGTGTTTATATCTGACTTATATTATCTATTACCTATTATACTTTTATTAACTATTATAACTTTCTACGTTAAGTAGATGCATTGACTTCCTAACCTAACCTAATCTGACCTATATCTCCTATCATAACTAGCTGAATATACACTTATAAATATGCTTTTCCACTAAATTGATATGCCTACTTACTAATCTAACCTAACCTATACTAATTATCCTGGTATACTTACTTTGTTTACAATTACAATAACAAATGATTACACTAATGAAATGATTCATACTAGACTAGCGACCCGCCCCGGCTTCGCACGGGTGCAATGCGGATACTAAATACAGTACAGAAAAACTGTGAACGTTGTATATAAAAACATAGCGGCCCGCTCTGGCTTCGCACGGGTATAAAATATATAGCTTATGTGATTAAAATCGATCCAGTAGTTTTGATTTATTCATTACTGCCCGTGGCCCGCACGCGTTAAATTTGGAGTAAAACAATCCCCCTTTCCCTATACCATGAAGATTTCCTGCTATCTTTGGAATATCTAAATTCATACACTACATTTTTATTTATTTACTTTTTACATTTTTAACTATTTATTTTATTTTTACAACATATTACAGAATGTCTTTATAAACAACGTTCACAGCTTTCTTGTCATTAGACAATACAAACATGTTTTCTCTGGAGGTCACTCTTGAAAGAGCGACATACAGTTGTCCATGTGAAAAACAGTCAACGCTCAAATCTAAGCCTGCAACGTTGAAGGGTTGACCCTGCGATTTATTAATGGTCATTGCAAAAGATGTCTTTACCGGAAACTGTAAACGTTTAAATTGGAAGGGTAAATCCGATGGTATCAGAGGGATTCGGGGAATCAATACATCTTCTCCGGTACCACATCCTGTGAGTATTGTGCACTCTATTATGAAAGTTTTCAATGATTTTACCAGCAAACGCGTGCCATTGCAAAGTTTAGGTGGATTCAGGTTTCTTAATAAAATAACAGGACAACCTACTTTCAATACCATTTTGTGAGGAGGGAGTCCAGACGGGTTCAACGAGTTTAGAAATTCTGTAGGAAAATGAACAGCTTCTTCCAAATCGAGAACAGTATCGACCGAGTAGTATATTTTCGTCGGCGAATCAATCTTTGAAAGAATCAAGTTATTTACTTTATCTACTTGTTCGTTAGTTGGTGACAGAATCGCTCTTTCTTTAAACCAAGATATTGTCTTATAACTTATGTTATCAATGTCAGGATAGACATTGTTGACTAACTCTTGGATGTTGTCTATCAAAACGCAAAGGTTTTCTAGGTCAATCCTTCCCTCACTTTGTGTTAACTCTCCATTGCCAACTTTTAGCAGCATCTCTGGAAATAGCCTGTTCTCACGTGAAGATGACGAAACCCTCATATTAGTTTTAAGCTTTGATTTATTGACATGTGGCCAAAGGTTGGATCTTTTTAGGCAAGCATTTATTTCGTCAGCACGTGTTCCTCGAGTCACAACTGGTAGGATTTAAAGGAAATCTCCTGAGAACAGAATTGTACATCCACCCATAGGTGAATTTTTGTTGCGCAAATCGCGCATTGTCCTATCCAGTGCTTCCACAGACGTCTTGTTTGACATGGTAGCTTCGTCCCAGACTATTAATGAGCAGTCACGCATCAATTTTCCTGTATTGCTCTGTTTAGAAACACTACAGACGCTGTTATTATCATCGGTGGCGATTTTCAGCGGGAGCTTGAATGTGGAGTGTGCGGTTCGGCCTCCTTCCAAAAGCGTAGGGCAATGCCGGATGACGCAACAGCTAACGCAATTTTTCCGATAGATCTCACTTTTTTTAAAAGCAGATTGATTAAAAATGTTTTTCCTGTACCTCCTGGGGCATCAAGGAAAAACAATTTCCCTTCATTGTTATCAATTGTTGATGGTAATGCAGTGAATACTTTTTCTGATCGATGTTTAATCGTGGCTCATCTTGAGCTATATTTTGTAAAAGTCTCGTTTGATCGTATGATGTTTCTCTTGTGTATTCGGCACTGTTAGTTAAATCTGAGTTAGTAGTATAAGCTGGCATCGGCAGCCCAAAATCCTTGATCGATTTACCCGAAAGTAATTGCACTACTTTGTTCAATTCCAATAATGCTTCGTCAAATATGTTTTGATCATATTGTACATCATCTGAGTTTAACTCTCGCCGTCGCCGAATCAGAATATCACTGGCCATATTTTCTTGAAATTTATTCCATAGATTAACAGAATCAGTTACTTGACAAAACACTACTATGACGGCAAATAAATATCTTAATGATGTAGCTGAACTACAAACAGCTGCTTCTGATAATGTGTTTTCCCAGTGAGAATCGTCTTCCAAGAGCCCCATAGCTTTGCATGCTGCTTGATAAGTATTGTAAACAACACCTTGTACAGTTCTTAGGTGTGCAAAGGATGTCGGGCCTTTTACAATATGCAATAACATTCTCAGATAAAAGCATTCGCTGTTGTTGGGATGAACCACGTAGACTCTGCCAAGAGCATCCGTTTTTTTTACTCCGGGGAAACCATCAACCGCAGTACCTTGTTTTCGCCGTTAAAAAGTTTTAGAACTCTGGTTCCATGTATAGTAACCTGGAACTCTGTCATACGTCAGTGTTTTCGCGAAATCATCTTGAGCACATAACTTGAAGAATGCTGTCAATGTTGTATCCCGCGGGTTATTAACAACTTCTTGTATATTGTTCTCTGTGAAATATACTCTTTGTCCATTTTCTAAATGAACTGCAAGGTGGACAATTGTGGGAGCCCGGTCGTGCACTTCGAATGATAAAATCCTCCATACAGCTTCAGCGCTGCAGATGTAACGTCCAGACTGATATTTTTCCACTTCATTTGGTGATTGTATGCTGAAAGTGGCTTGATCACTGCCTTTATTAGTGTACTTAGTAACATATTGAATTGACTTTATTGAATTGCACAACTCTACGTTGATGTGGGCATCAAAAATTTTCAAAAGGAGCGGATTATAGGGAACGATCCATCGGTTATCAATATCATGGTTTCGGACGGTAGCATTTTGCCCACCCTGTTCTGGCGATTGTCGACGATATTTGGGATATCCGTCATCGCTAGTACTTGTTTGAGTTTGGAACGACTTCGGAAATTTTTTGCTGCATTTAGAATCTCGCATACATGGAGAATTCGGGTTTAAAGTCCCGCAAGGGCCGTGTACCATATGTTTCTTTACGATTTAGTACAGGATAGGATCTTCATCTTTAATCGGTAATTCAGCTGAAATAACCCTGTCAATTTGGTTTGGTCTAATTTTGTTCACTAACCACACCAACAGGTGTACATGTGGCAAGCCACGTTTCTGCCATTCTATTGTGTACATATGACAGCGCGGCGGACCGAATATATGAGACTTGTTAATGAGGTGCAGGAGTTTCTGTACTTTTAAATGGAAGACTCTGTTAACTATATCGTATCTGTCTTGTGGAGTTATTAAATTGGTGTTAATATTTTCTTTGATTTCCGGCCAATTTGGGTTACATGTTGCAGTTATAAATAAATCAGGTTTGCCGTAATTTCTTACGTAAGTCATGGCGTCTTGCGATTTTTCGTGTAAATATCGAGGTCCACCTGTGAATGATGAAGGTAGTATAACCAACTGCCCAATGCCGTTGCGGTGTTCATTCGCCTGTAAAGCATCCTGAAGATGAACGTAATTTTCAGCTCTTAATTTAGTTTGATTATTACGGATGTAGGCCAATCTCTCAGATTCAATTTTCGCATATTGATCTACCAAGTATTGGTTTGTTAACATTCCATATCTAAGCAAAGTATTTAAATTGTTACGTCTTGTCATTATACGGTAGCAATAGTAGTTCATACATGACACTGTTTTACGCAGAGGTGTACCACCGATTGGGTCAACTTGAGAAATATTAATGGCATAACCATTTTCTCCACGACATAGCATCAAAGGATATTGTAAGCTGTCATAAGATCTGTGTAACTCTGAAATTTTTTGCAAATTATCATCACGACTATGCAATACAATATCTCTTTTGTCAAATTGCTGTCCAGCTATCACCACTGCTACTTCACTCGTGGAAGGCGCATTGTATCGTCCTCTGTGTTCTCCAACAGGAACTTTATTTGCATGGATTACGACATTAAAGTCAGGAGTATCTGCTGGAACACTCTCAATCGCAGTTTTGAAAGACTGTATGTAGCAATTATGAGAATGTAACATATCTTGGAGAGATCTAATCAAATCTCTATCAATTGGCTGTGCAACACTTGTACACCGCGTAGATGCTTGTGTATCTGGATCTGCAATAAAATATATTTGCAGAAATTTGTGATCATCGGGTCGAAGTGGTAGCAAGCTCCCAGCTAAGTGGTACACATGCCCTTGAATTTTAAATGTAGGCATGAACCCACGCTCAACGACTTGCTTACTTTTAAAAGAGGTCATTTGAAATGCGTTATTATAACGGCGTATATTGCGCATGAATTGCTTGGATTTCTGATGATCACCCGTAAGAAGAGAGTGAAGTGGTTCAGGTGGAGGGAGAACTTCTTCTAATTTGACTTTTCCTTGTAAGCAACACATGCCTTTCGATTCGTCCTTGAATTTCAATGCCAAGCAATGTTCACACACTACTGACATAGTACCTATTGATACTATACGATCGTCCTTGTAAGAAATCGAAGGATCGTAATTCATGGCAGAATTTTCTTTATTCACCCATGAATTAGTAACTCGTGCTGATGATTCTCTGGCTCTCTGTATTCGATGTCTTTCCCTATCTTGGCTGCGGTGAACCTCACGCTCTACTGAAGATTCTCTCTCTCTCTCAGCTCTAAAAAACAAACGATATCTATTCTATTCAGTTCTTTTTTTTTTTACTGAAATACCTCAACTTAAACAACGATTTTAATTATAAAAAATAATTTGCTATTCGTGCGACTAAAAAAAAAGATAATCAACAATCATCAACAACAAAAGATACCTATTCTATTAAGTACTTTTTCTGAACTTACATATCTCACCTTAAATCACGATTTTTGAAAATAATTTCCCTAATATTAAATTGATCTAACTGTAAATTTTAATCAAGATCTTAATAGAAAATTGCAATCCATAAATTATGGTTTTATTTAATCTCATCTTATCTCACCTTATGTAGGTACTTATAATTGCTATAAGTGCGATTTAAAAATTAACCTTAGAATCACAATTATTTATCGTAACTTACTTATAATTACTGATACGTTGTCGCGCTGAAAAGCACGTTTTTATTACCTAAGTATTGCTATTTTCCTCGCTGGAGAGCTCCGATATAATAAACGCGTCCGATCGCTGCTAAATTCAAAGTGCTATAGGGAAAACCGCGGCCTCAGACGCGCTATTTATAGGCACGCTCTTGCCGCACCGGGCGGCCGGCCGGTACCGCCGCAAACGCTACGTCCCGCAATTTTTAAATCTGTAATATCTTCGAAAATATTCACTTAAATCATACGGTGTAAAGGGCCATATAGATCTATATTAAATGAACAATGTATTCAAGGTATTTAATTGGTTAAGGATTAATGCTGTATTGGTTAAAATCGCTTCAAAAATTAGCCATTATTTGTCGTAAAAAGTAAATGACAAAAAAAAGTTATTGTGGGTTATCCATAAGAGATAGACATATACCATCTCAGACTTTTCTGTAGACCTTTTCAATGTGTACAATACTTAGTACATTATTTTGATAAAACTCGTAGAGTTTAGCCTGCGTTTGCAATGTAAGCGGAAAAAATGTAATTATTTACGACATCACATTAGAAACCTCAAAAATAGCAGTACTTCTCCACTATTTAATGGATGTTATTATACATATAAACCTTCCTCTTGAATCACTCTATCTATTAAAAAAAACCGCATCAAAATCCGTTGCGTAGTTTCAAAGATTTAAGCATACAAAGGGACATAGGGACAGAGAAAGCGACTTTGTTTTATACTATGTAGTGATATCTATACTTATGCCCTAACCTAACCTAACTTATCTTAATTAGCTTGGTTTACCATAATTATTCTACTTGATGTTAATGCTAATTTAGTCTAATAGAATTTTTACTTGTCACAGTTATGCTACTTCTTTTACATATTTATGCTAATTTACACTAATATAGTTTTTAATTTCTCTGTTATAGTATTTATATTACATAATATTTAAATTATTTCAATTAGCTCGCCTGGGTAAGTCATTATTTAGGTTGCTTAGTAGTATAAGTTTCAATGTTTTCTTTAGTAAGTATTTGCTGATTGAGTTGTCTAATTTTATTGAAAAGTGATTGGATAATTTTGGAACAATGAATTCAAGAGTTCTATCGCCGTAATAATTGTTTTGCTTGTTATATTTCAAATACCCCTTTTCACGTAGCCGAGTTCTGTGTATATGATCGGCAGGTATTCGTAACGAACCGTTTTCGTTGTTGTCAAGCAGAATTTTATACCATACGAAGAAACTTATAGGCAAGACATCAATTGAGGAGTAGAGTTCTGTGTAATTATTTTGCTTAATTTGTATTGAGCCTTTTGGTGCCATTTGTTTCAGTATTCGAATTTGAATATTTTCCACTTTCCTAACGTACGTGGGAAATGTAAGTCCCCATACCTGAATGCCATATCCTAGTATAGAATTTACAAGTGAAAAGTATATGATTTTCATAATATTATGAGGTACTACGGATTTCAGGTGAAAGAATAGTTTTAAAAAATACCTGAGTTTTCCACACAGTAGAAGTATGTGACTTTCCCAATTAAAGTTTTTGTCAAGTATTAAGCCCAGGTATTTATGTGTACTCACAACCTCTAGACTATTGCAGGAGCAGTTTAGATGTGATACGTTATCGTGAATGCACGTATACGAGTGTGCTTTAATAGCTATCTCGCCCCTTTTTTTATAGGGAGAGGTGACGTACAATACCTTTGTCTTCGTATGGTTGATAACGAGGCCGTTGTCATGGGACCAGCGCAACAGTTGTAGGAATTGTTGGTTCATGATTGTGTTTGCAGTATTTACGTCATCGTGCTCAACCACTATCGCTGTGTCATCAGCGAATTGGTACACTTTTGATTTAAAAAATATATTCGATATAGTGTTGCAATATATCAAATAAAACATAGGTCCCAATACGGAGCCCTGTGGTGTACCCTCTGTTATCCTAACACTTTTACCAATCGAGTCCCCTATTTTTACCGCCATTTCTCTATCACTTAGGTAACTGCGCAGTAACTCTTTGTATCTGCCTCTTATACCTACATCGTCAAGGGTCCTTATGAGTCGATCATGATTAATTGTGTCGAATGCCTTGCTAAAATCCACAAGGACAATTATGACGTGTTTTTTGTCATTCAGGCACTTATTTACGTGGTTTGTAAAATTAGATAGGAGTTGATCGGTATTCTTATTTTTTTGGAACCCGTATTGGCTTTCATTGATAATATTATTAGTCGTTAGGTATGTCTGCACCTTGCCTGCGATATATTTTTCAAAGATTTTGTTAATACTTGACAAAATGCTGATGGGTCTATAATTGTTGTAATCCTTGTGATTACCGCCTTTATATACAGGTCTTATTAAAGCTATCTTTAAAAAATTTGGATATAATCCTGTATCTAAGCACAGATTAAGAATTTTACTAATAATAGGACTAATCTTTTTGTTAATTAATTTGAGATCTCTTACTCTAATTTGATCTAATCCAGGTGATTTATTGGCATCTAAACCAGCTATAATTTTCTGAATATCTTCTGACTTACTTTTCGGAATGTACATAGTTCTGTCTATTGGCTTAGTTGAATTTAAATCTAATGTTTTTTTGTCGCATTTATGGAGTATGGCTTTAACGTTGTTTTGAAAATTTTCTACAAATTCATTTGCAATATTTCCGTGACTTTTATTTTCTCCTAAGTATTTTATTATTGGTTCATCTAAAGACTGCTTTTGTTTCCCAATTAAATTATTTATTTTATTCCAAGTCATTTTTATATTTCCTTTAGAATTTTCAAAATCTTTTTTGTAGAAGCATCTTTTTGCATTTTTTATTTCGTTCGTGGCTTTATTCCTTAGACTAACATAATTTTTACGATTTAATTAATTATTCTGATTATTTTTCCACCTATGATAAGCTTTGTCTCTTTCTTTCATTAGTTTTATAATATTAGAGTCGATCCACCCATTAAAAAATGGGTTTCTCTTATTTTTAAATGATGATTCTTTAGTACATTCACTGTATATTTGAGTGAATATGTCGGCAATATTAGTTATCATTTTATTAGGATCATTTGTTCCCAACATCACGCTTTCCCAGTCTATTGATTGTAAGCGGCTATTTATTAGTCCGTTGTCAAATACGCGTATCTTCCGCTCCCCGCCGGTCATGTCGCCCCCATGATCAGTACCAATGTTGACCGCTATGGCATAATGATCACTAATTTTATATTTAATTGTTGCCGAGTTAATATTGTCACGTTCATTTCTTATAAAGATATGGTCGATACAGGAACGTTTTAGCAATCCTTGTACGATGACTTCCCGCGTGAATGTATTTATATAGCATTGCAAACCATAATTTGCCATTATGTCTAAATATTTTGACACGTGCGGTTTATTTTCTAAATGTATGTTCCAGTTTATATCACCAAAAAATATAATATCATCGCCCTTAGGTAATGACGAGAATTGTGTTTCAATTTTTTGTAAGCAAGTGCTATCGTTTGAATTTGGAGGTCGATAAACAGCAAATATTGAAGTATTTTTTTTGTTCCATTTTAAGTTACAAATGATAATTTCCATTTCGTCATATTTTATGTCTTTTTGCTCAAATTGTATGTGTTTTTTTATAAATAAAACCAAACCTCCACCCGTACCTCGATCTCTTGCGCAAATTATTTTGTGAAACCCATTAATGACGTATAGATTAGCTATTTGTGGATCAGTCCAAGGCTCGCTAATTAAAATAATATCTAATTTGTGAATGTCGCTATGAAGGCACACCAGTAACTGGTCAAAGTTAGATTTACTCCTCTGTAAGTTGAGGTGCAATACACATAAATTTTTATTAGTCTTCGGCAGCGTATCATGCCATTTTCCGAATGAATTATGTTCACTATTATGATACGTTGGTGTAGATAAAATATCAAAGTCCATATCGGCAGCAGAATTTCAGAGTAAGTTCAGCAGATAGCAGTTGTTTATAGAAGTTTCTCCAGGTCACTTTCACTAACTATTTGAATTATGTTTTTGTCGTCTTCGTTTTTTTTAGCATATATTTTATTGTTTTTATACCAGATGTATTTGAAGGTATGTTTTCCTACTGATTTCGCTTTCCACAGTAAGTCTTTGAAGTAGTGGGAAAGATGTTCGTTGATGTAGATGCGTTGATCGTTGCTGGCAGACAATATTTGGTTCGTTAGTGTAATTTTTTTCTTTGAAAGCAATTTATTTCGTCCCTTGATGGAGCGAAATCTTACAATGAGGCTGGATTTCTTCTTCGCGTTACGATGCTGCTTCCAATATGCCGTGTCTACGTCGTCCTCCAGGTCCAAGTCCAGCTTTCTTCCGATTGCGGCTATCACCTCCGATTCGGATATTCGAGTAGATGTTCCGTTGTCTCCTAGTCCTGGTGCTACTCCAACTATTTCCACTTCGTAGTTAAGTCCTTTTTGCTCCATTTGGACGACACGTAGTTTGAGGTCGTCGATCTCCTCCCGATTTTCTTTTATATTTTTATCATGCCCAGCCAGCTGTTCTTGACAGATTACGAGCTCGGCTTCGATTGACTCGTATTTCTCCTTAAAATGATCCTTGCTCTTGGTTAATTCGTGGATTTCGCGCTGGAGGTCATATATCAGTTCAGACCGCTTATTGAACAGAATCAGTAACTCCTTTACTGAGAGACGTTCCAGGTCTTGTTCCTCAAAAGCTGCATCCCTGATAGTGACTTTTGAGCTGCAGCTTCCACATGACCAGTGGCTTCTTAATCCACGGAGTTCGGCTTCGTCGCCAGGCCCACACTTAAAGTGATATGATAATCCACACTCACTACACTGTAGGAATTCTTCCGTTTTTGTGGAGAGAAATTTTTTGCACTTGTCACACGCGCGTTTATTAGACATGTCGGTTTTGCGATTTTATATAAAATTGAAAGTTAGTGAGTGTGGTCGAGAACAAGTATTCATTTAACAAGGTACCTTAGTGAGTTTCACTGGTTCAGTGGATTTGACTTTGTGCTCGAATCGTAGCTAAAATCAATGAAATTAGGAACGTTTTTCCAGTTCCGCCAGGTGCGTCTAAGAAAAAAATTCCTCCGTAGCCGTCGTTGACTGCTATCATTAATGTGTCGTACGCGGTTTTCTGCTGCTGATTCAAAAGTGGGACCATTGTTCGTACTGACTGACTTCCAAAAAATTTTCCTAAATTTTTTTTCCACACAAACCTTGTCCTTGAAATTACCAACACCAAAAAAAATAAAACAGCCAAATCGGTCAAGCCGTTATGAAATGATGCTCCGTCAAAAATGCGGAATTTCATTCATACAAAAACACCATCCAAATTTCCGAAATTTTCCGTTATTTCTGGTGGATTTTCCAAAAATTTTCTTCCATACAAACCTTGTACTTGAAATTACCAACACACAAAAAAACAAAACAGCCAAATCGGTCCGGCCGTTCTGAAGTGATGCTCCGTCAAACATGAGGCATTTCATTTTTATTTATACAGGTTATACAATTCCAGTTTTATTCGAAACCAGAATATCTTTTCAGCAAATAAAGAAAACATTATTATTCATGCAGAAACCAAGAAAAATAATACTGAAAAACCCCTACAAATAATGTGAAAGTGGCACAGAAAAGTTATTTTAGTTACAACGTGTTTCTTCGTTTGTTTCCACTATTCATTGTAAAATTTCACAATTGGCGGATTTATTATTTTACGACAATCTCTTACAACCAACCCTACTATCAAGTATTTATATGTATGTTTTTATGTAACAATTGTGTGTGTTTGTTATTGCATTCGATCGACATAATTGAAATGCGATTATCCTAACGGAAAACGGTAACCCAGCCGGGAATCGAACCGGAACCTTACAAAGTTAAATCAGGCGACCTTATCACTATGCCACCGAAAAATTCCTATGCGATAGTTTTGCATAAAGTTTTCTCGAATTTTCTCAAAAAAAGTAGAGTACTAGAAAATTGTGTTGTAATTTTTAGTGTATTTTCTGCCCTGTACGTATATAAATTGAATTAATATAAAATATTATTGTTATTATATCGTCGCTTTCTGTTTAATACGTAAATTCTAATTACTACGTAAATGAAATTCCTGTTTATCACAAAAAAATCAGCATGCAGCATGCAGGTGAAGAACCTTGGTCTCTATTTCTACTAGAATCCCTCCTGGTAGCACTAATTAGGGGAGATGAAAGGAAGTCATTCACAGATGTCATTCGCTGAAGAGGCTCCAAAAGTTTCTGTTTCTCCCGGGAGAAAGTCTGAGTAGAGACAATCTGTAAATATTTCCTTTAATGGCTACCAAGGTTGTAAAGGTTACAGAGCGTCTGTATCTGCGCCTCAGAAAATTTGACCTTATCACAGAAACTGAAGTAGACTGTAGTGGCTTACTACCACAAAGACGAGACAAGTTAGGACCTCTGCCTGTTATATAGAATCCTCGCGAATGGCGTGTCGCCAAAAGGTTCATCTCTCTATCGGCGCATAACCATCCTCTCAGATCCGATGGCAATAATTTGTTATCCCTCCCTGGTCACAGAAATATAGAAAAAGCAGAAGCTTTTGCCATTCATGTTGGCAATGTGTTTAAACCAAACGATAGTCAAGCTGATGAATCAGATATAGATGAGATATTAAACCGTGACTTTCAGATGTGTTTGCCAATTACACCAACCTCGCCGAGGGAGATTGCGAAGGAAATAAGATCGCTGGATCCTAAAAAAGCCCCAGGCTTTGATTTAAAGGATCTTAAAAAAAACCGCCAAAAAAATGCATTTCATTTTTCGCATGTCTGTTTAATGCTATCTTCAGAACATCATACTTTCCCTGCTCTTTGGAAGATTTCTCAGATAATAATGATCCATAAACCTGGCAAACCTGCACATGAACCGACATCATATAGACCGATTAGCCTCACTCCTGTGCTCTCTAAGCTTTGGGAAAGGATAATGCTTAAGCGACTAAAACCGGCCATGGATGCCTGTAACGTGATCCCAACAAATCAATTCGGGTTTCGCCAGACACATTCCACTACTGAACAGGTTCACCGAGTGTACCATACTGCCAGACAATCTCTTGAGCAAAAAAAGTACTGCTCAGCTGCCTTTCTAGATGTGCAACAGGCATTTGATCAAGTGTGGCATAGAGGATTACTCGCCAAAACCAAAGAGAGCCTACCACACTCTCTGTTTCCTATCATAGCATCCTACCTGGCTGATAGGTCTTTCCATATGAAACAGGGGGACGCTAGATCCACCCTTCTTAATAGCGCGGCAGGGGTACCGCAGGGATCGGTCCTAGGCCCTGTTATTTACAACATCTTTACATCAGACCTGCCGGCATCGGAGGATATCACAGTTGCAACATATGCTGAAGACATTGCCTACCTAACCAGCGATACCAACCCCAAGACTGCAAGCACTATACTGCAACGACAACTAGACAGCACCTACCGCTGGTTACAAAAATGGCGTATTCGTGCTAGTGCGGCAAAGTCGACCCACATCACCTTCACCCTGCGGAAGAAAGACTGTCCCCCGGTTAAACTCGGTGATAATGTCCTACCACATTCCAGTTGCGCCAAATACCTTGGCTTCCACTTGGATAGACGACTCACATGGAAAGATCACCTAAAACACAAGAGGGAAGAGTTCAACATGAAATAGAGAAACATGTCTTCGCTTATGATTAGGAATTCTACGCTGTCGGTCGAAAACAAACTATTAACCTACAACTCTATCCTGAAACCGATATGGACATATGGCATCCAGTTATGAGGGGTGGCCAGCAAGAGCAACATACTCTGCCTACAGCGAGTCCAAAATTGTATCCTGCGCTCTATCGTTAATGCGCCCTGGTACGCAAAGAACGAGGAGATCCATGACTATCTCAACATGCCAACAATAGCCGCAGAGATTGGACGGCTGAAAGTAAAGCACGCCGAGCGCCTGGCACTGCACCCAAACCCTCTCATCGCTAAATTGCTTCATTCCACAAACCTGGTGAAGAGACAGAAGAGAGCCCAGGTTCTGTAAAGAGAAAATCGTGGCACTGGCCAACATCTTCACAACGTTTGATGCTGTCAACAAATCCTTTTATAGTCACAAGACTGATAAGGATAAGGAAAAAGGAAAAAAAATCCCTGGTCACAGCAGCCATTTTTGTTTTATTCCTTCTCCGTGGAAGCTGCACTATACTGGAATGCTTTGCCCAATAAGGTCAGAACCACGTTCAAGGCCAGGCTCGAGGAGCACGTAAACCTAAAACAATAACATAACCAACCCTCCATCCCCTTCCCTCTTTCTCGGATCTTAAAAATGCGCCAGTGAATGGGGCGTTTTAGTGACCGAATAAATACTATGAATTTATTGGTGGCTTGTCGGGCCCAAGACTAGACAGGGCGACGACGACGCTTCCCACACTGCTCTTACTGACCACTGCAAAAATAGAAATGGGTATTTCTATTTCGATGACGTTTCGGCAGAATTGCATCTGCAGAAAATATCTAAAGAACACCAAGTGCGCCTATGACTCGCACGCCCAGGGCTTCGTACCTTATTAAGAGTATTACCAGTATTTATTAAAAGTATCACGTCTGGATATTATCTACATATATTCACACAATCTAGAAAATGAGCTTTAGCAGTTCATCGATGATGACTAATTTTTTAATAAATAAATTTCATATGAGTTTCGCTCCTCGATAGAAATAATTCTGTTTGAATTCTGGATATTAGAAAAATTGCTTTGAGTAATTAGAAAAAAATACTATTTTCATCTTATATATAAAAATTAATCGCCGTGCGTTAGTCTCGCAAGATCTCGAAAATGACTCGAACGATTTGAATTATTATTCTTTTGTTTTGTTTGCCTTGATTCAGGGGTGGTTTACAAAAAAAATATTTAGGAAAAATTAAAAGAAACAGCTGAAAATCGAAAAAATCGAAGTTGGTCATTTTGTGAAATGGGCCACTTTCATCAATAGATGGCGTTCGCGGCGATCCTATTGTTTGACAGCTGCGCCATCCATAACTGTTATTCATTCCATACGATTGTGTACAATTTCAAAAAGTAAAAAAGTCGAAAAGTCAAAAAAGTGGAAAACGTCGAAAAAGTCGGAAAGTTGAAGAAGTCGATAAAGTCAAAAAAGTCCGAAAAGTCCAAAAATGCAAAGTCGAAAAAATCGAAAAAGTCGGAAAAGTCGAAAAAGCATTAACATGTAAATTAAATATATCGAATTTATTTTAATTACAAACGACTTTCTTTTAATCACCAAACGCAACTCAAACCGTACATGATTCGGACATATTATAGATGTTGATGAATTGGATTTAGAAGGTTGATTAGGATCAATGAACGCTTTTGAAGAGTTACAACCAAATCAATTTTAGGTGGTACGAAGTTCACCGGGTCATCTAGTACATTATAAAATATTTCCCCTTGACGTGAATTCAGTAATCCCTATATGTATGCGGATTTGTTAACTTTTGAAAAACTATGATAGCGATAGTCTTGGATTATTCTGTTCTCTAATCCTTATCTCCCAAAAAATACGACTCTTCAGACAAAAAAAAATAAGTTTTTAGTAATTTCTCAGTGACACGCAAAAGTCACTTCCAGTGAGAGTGATATAGATTTTTTTAATTATACTAGAAATTAAATCAAACAATTAAAATATATATCACAATATTATCTAACTCAGCTACGAGATTGTTCGAGTTTCTTGATGCTATTTAATTTATTTATTCGAAATTACCATTACCATTATATATCTGTGGTAGCGTCGCGAACGCTTAAATACGTAACTTTCGGTAACATGACAACTGTAGCATTTCGCTACTAGCAAACGCCCCGCCCCCAAGGAGAATGTGGTAATATACGCAAGTTCCCAAAAAGCGGGTACATTAGCGTAGCTAATTGGTTGCAAGTTACTCAGGGTTAGGCCACGAATTAGCGAATACACGGAAGATAGGCACATGCATTTACGAAAGTGTCAAAGTTCACAAAGAACGACAACGCAGGAATGGGACACCAAATTGGTAGTCATTATCATCATCAGCAGGTAGACCTCCACTATTAGACATAGACCTCCCCCATAGAATGCCATGAAGAACGGTCTTGAGCCGCCTCTATTCCCCTACTTAAAGTTAAATCAGATGTCGGATTCAACTTCAAGGATTTGATTTCGGCAAATCGCATTTAAATTTAAAAATATATACTTTTTTTTAAAATCTATATTTAATTGTTTATTTTAAACAAACGAATGAAATAAATGAAATAGCCATATTGTAATGGTGCGAAGTAAGCGATGTCCCACATTCACAGAACCATGCTCAGCGCATACCCAACTATGCCGAATATAGCCTGAGTCTGGCTATACAACGTATTGTCTGACTTATATGAGGAAGCATAACTGACCTATACTTATAACATAACTGTTATGTTATACGTATAACATACGTGTAACGGACCTTAAGTCTATTACATACGATCAACATAAATGCATCGATTTCCAGTGAACGCCACAGACATAATTCAGCTATTAATTTGACTCGTGCAGCTATGAATCAGCACGATGAAACAATACTTTTACTCGGAATATTTTTTGATTGCATCATTTCACGGCCTATATAAACTGGCGCAAAAGCAACCAAATTATCATTCCTCGAGTGGTCATATCTCCAGATAGCGACGGCACACTTCGGTGTCCCGGCTTCTCGGTCACATGTCATTCCCCGAGTGATCACCTTCCCCCAAGATTGCGACGGCATTCGGCACTCTCTCTCACGAGTTAGGTCAACGAATCCGGCTCTTTCCTCATTCTCCCTAAGTCTCGAAGCATCAGTCTGTAATCCCACAGACTCGAACCGTGCCCAGTACAAGATACTAGGAGCACACGCACAATCCTCATCCACTATTCCCACATAACCTCCGTCGCGCAACCCTCGCGTCTCTATAAAGTAATCCGGGCACTCATTACTTCGGCAAGCGTTATAACTGGCAATATTCAAACCTTCGATCAATAAATTCCTTCTACTTCATTCAAAACCGCCTTTCAATACGGAGATAACTCGTAACTTGATACCACCACCTCACACCGAACAATTTGGAGTCTTGTGAAGGGTGGTCCCTCACATACGTATAACATAACTGAGGACACTTATATACAGTATTATATACTCATTATATACAGGTATTATTAGTTACTTCCCTCTTCGGTATTTGAAAGCCCAATAATTAATATTACATACACATATACATACACTTACATACACGTATTACATAAGCATTAGCGTGGATCGTTCTTGTATGGAGAAAAAAATGGTACTTCTCGAAAACTCCCTATGCGGGAAAGACGGTCTATGGTATGTAGTAGTAGATAGAGTGGGGGGCTAGTTTCCAGCCCTTGATGTCACCTAGATCTGTAAGGTCTTTTGTAACTACCCACTGTGTGGTTAGGTCAGTGGTCAGCTAGTAGCCCGGTACTTCTTACCAGTCCAAGTAGATCACTGACCTTCAAGTTGAGCAGATCGCTAGGTTCGAGAAAGGCTCGTCCCAGTAAACTGTGTGTTTTGGCGGCGAGCCCTGGACAGCGACCAACAATGTGTATGCTGTCTTCAGGTTCCTCGCCGCATATTCGGCAGTACTTGCTCTCGGTCAAGCCAAGGTTGAATAGATAAGCTCTAAGGGTCGTGTGTCCGGTGAGGAGACCGATAGTGGTTCTAAGGTTCTTCTTGCTCATGTCAAGTACCTAGGGCCTTGGTTTTCTTCTGTAGTGGTTGCTCCATTATGGCTTTTGCCTGGCGACATCCCTGGCTCTGTTTCCAGGAAGCCCGATGTTCCTGCTCCAAGCAGTCCCTGATGATTTTCTTACCTGTAGCGAAGGGGACCCGTACAACTGGCTCCACTGGGCATTCCAGTGTGCCCAGTTTTGCCAGTCTGTCGGACTCTTCGTTGCCGGGTATGCCTTGGTGACCCGGTATCCATATTAGGGTGATTTTGTTGGTAGGGTGTCTATGGTATGGAGATTATAAGAAAAATAATTTTTAAATTTAATACTGCCGCAAGAGAGTTGAACCTTCGGAAAAATATTAAAAAAGTTTATATTTTTGTCACATGATTTAAGACTCAAAATAATTGTTTTTTCTGTAATATAAATAATAATTAATAACCAAAATGATGGTCACTGAATAATGAATCGTAAATAAAACAACGTACGTACATTGCAGCTTCCCCTCCCCACCCTGTCGAATTTTATTTATTTATTTATTTACAATAACTTTATATACGTCATATACATACACACCACAGTAACATAATATGGTTGAGTTGGGAGAGATTGAGCACATCCTATGGTGAAAATGTTTATCCGCATTCCTAACTAGGTCAGAGACCCGTATCTAGGGATGCTGATTTTTGTTTAATGGTATCGACGAGCTGACTCTTTTGATATTATGAACTTAAGTTGCATTGCATAATATGTACATAAGAATATATACATATTTACATACACATCAGTCGCTAATCCCATAGAGCAGTAATACTACTACAGACAGATATAGTGGCAATTCCAGTTTTTTTAAGTCCCATATTGCCGCCCTGCCACCCTTTCAAAAGACGGAAGCGGTACGTCTGAAGTCTACCCCGCGTGATTCGACCCGACCACGTGGAAAAACCCGATCACCCGGCGGCAATACTACCTACTACCAAAGGGTTTCTGGCCTGAGGGCTAATTTCCTCCGGGAGTCAATCTTCTGGCGCTCCTGGGCGGCCTGCGCACCGTGCGGCGTAAGCCAATCGATTGTGCATTCTGACTAACAGTCGGGGGAGTCTGGAAACAGTACTGTGGTTGCTGAGCTTAGGGCGACTGCTCTTGAAACGGCCATCGGCTACCGGATTCCAGGTGAACAGCCGGGCAAAGGATGCCGTGGTCCGCGATAGATTCGCTTGACACCGTTTCACCGCTACGTAAGAGAGAGGACCGCGCAAGCTGGAGACCGGAGTAATCTGGTTGCAACTGGAAGTAAGGGCGCGAGTGTCGGCCCGCTGAGTAACATACCAGGCTATCTCGCGGATAAGGCGTTGGCCTCTTACGGCCATGTGGCGGAGCTTGACGGTGGACTGTTTTGTCCTAAGTCTTCTGCGCTCACCTGACGGTAGACAGAACGATCAAATTTCGTTAAAACTTCCTGAGGTGACGGGTTCGCCCATTGTAGTTGACAGCTCTAGTTGTAACAGTGTGTGTCTTGTTATTGTATTCGATCAACAGTATTGAAATACAATTCCATTAATTTTATCCCAACGGAAAATGGTGACCCAGACGGTAAACGAACCCGGAACATTGCAATGTAAGAGCAGGCGACTTAAGAGCTATGCCACCGAGCCGTGTGGCTCCGCTATCTCCGTTTAAAAAATCACAACGTCTCATTGTAAATTATCGACGTGAAGACATGACAAATCAACTAACAAACAAACACATGTTCGCATTTTAATATTAACTTCCATACATTACATTACATTACATTTTCGTCGTGTCCAATTGACGGTTAAAGACCGCTCTTGGACGTGTCAAAACAATTGGGGTATGTAGTAAGTTTCGTTACTACTCTTTACTGAGCATACATAGGTAGTCAAGAATTAACTACTAGATTGTCAAACTATAAATATAAATAATCAAAATAGAAGCCTAATATTTGAAGTAGTTAGTATTTCGAAAAGATACGTAGTAAAATTATTAATCGTAATATTCAAATTGTCAGTAAAATGTTAAATAATCAAATTAAATCTAAAAGTACAGATATAAGACCATATAAAATAATCAGACAATAGGGCTCTACTTTTTTAAGTAATTTAAATGGGCACAATATTTGAAAAATCATGGCCCTCAAATTCGGCCAGATTATAGAAAGGGTGGCCTATCAGCATCTCCTTGATGTTTTTTTGAATTTTATGTCCTCCAGCTGTTTAAATTTTGTAGGGAGTAGATTATAGAATTTAATGCTAAGGTACAAGTAGCTTTTCTGTACTTTTGCCAGTCGTATTCGGGGTACGCATAAAAGAGAGCTACCGCGAGTATGATGCCAGTGAATGTCTGCATTAATTGGTGTTTCTGCTAGATGCTGTCTAGCATACATTAAACACTGGTATATGAACGCCGAATACATAGTCATTACCCTTGCCTTGATGAAATATTCTTTGCATGAGGTCCTACACTATCGATACTTTCTGTCTCTCTCCATCCCGTGGTTTGATAGAGGGCGTCTTGCTCGCACACGCCAATCTAGAAAATCTAGATTTTTTTTAAATATCTAAAATGTAATTCTTAATAAAACTTACTATGAAAAATTGCTACTGTTTCTATTTTTTTTGACTAAGTAAGGAATGCCGTTTCCGTGTCAAATCGACCTAATAATTTTGTATTAAATTTAAAAAAAAAAAGAGATTTTTGTAATAAATAAAATGAAATATCAGTAATCGACGAATAGATGGATAAGCTCGTCACGAAAGTCTTTTTTTTTTGTAAAATAAATGTTTAAATCTATACCTAACTGAACGATGACGCGATACGCACGTTTCTAATCATATGTATGCAAGTTACCGTCTACCCTTTTTTCTTGACAATGCTTTCGGCACGTCCCCATTACTACGCATTGTCGCATACTTCACGTATCACATTATAAACCACTGCTTATTTTACTTCAGCCTTTTCAGCAGGGGCATCGTCCTCTAATACCTCCAGGAGGTTTAGCTGAGGAAAGGCCACATACGTTCTTAAATTTATGTATTCTGAATGTGTCATTTTATCAACCTCACTGTGTTTTTTTCCTTCATTAGCATTCTAGGCTGTCTTTTGTCATGATATGAGAAACCAAATTTTGAGATCAGAGAATAATTTTCAATTTTAGCATTAGGAACTCCGACACAGCATCTCAGCGTTGTATATTTTTTTACAAAATCTTTTGCATAATTATATTTTCATTTATATAATAATGATATATGTATTTTTGTATTTACTTGTATATGTATAATTAAAGGAATTAACCCTTTGAATACCATAAGCTTTGCAGTGGAGTATGGAATTACTGGGCACTAACTGTTAAAGGGCGAAGTAAATATCGTATATGTCATGTTTTGCGAAAATTGTTTCAATATATTTTGTATAAATATCCCTCTTGTCCATAATGCAGTTCCAAATTTTTTCTAAACTTTTCCAAAAATTTTATTAATTTATTATTTAACTCAGAAATCAAACGTACTAAAAAAACAAGCAAATAGAAGAAGTTGCCATAAACATTTTATTTAATTATTTAACATCAATTGCGATATTTAAAAAAATCTTAATAACACGGAAAAAATATAATTTATAAATTATTCGTATTCGTTAATCTATAAAAGGATTTTTGAAATTATGGGACACATGTGTCTTAAGGTCCTTTTAAAGGGTTGAGGAAGTATTTGGTAGACCAAGAAAACTTTGTATACTATTATGAATATAGTATTTTAAAAAATCAAAAAAAGCGTATGAGCAAAAAGTAATAAGTGCTAAAAAATGTGATCATTATAAACATTTTTATTTAGGATTAACGACAGTGTACTCTTTTTACTCATTAGTTAAGCATCATATCTAGATACTTTAATGGATCTAACTTATTTTTTTTAATGTAGTTATTATAGGATAAATGAATAAATTGTAAAAATATCTACGTTTTTTAAAATATATGGTGTAGTACATAGTTTGTTAAAATAATAGAGCTTGTCCATGGTGCAAAGTCGGTTTGAAAATTGCAGAGGTGTTATTTCGAGACGGAACGCAGAAACAGGTATTTAAAAATGTGTTTACGTTAAAAAACACGAAAAATGTAAAATAATTGCTAAATCTTAAAAGCTCACAATTATGATTTATCGGTGTCATTTGATTAAAAAAAAAAATGGAAAAGTCAGAAAAACCGGCCGATATGACAGCATCCTGCCAGTAGCAAGCGTGCAAACGGTGCATTTTAAAATGTCATAAAATCTGGTTATTGTTTTTAATTTTAAATGTGCTAAAGTCGACTGAGCGCATGTATACCTACTTATAATGTCAATTGACTAACAAGAATGCGAAAATAAGTAAAAGAAAATCGTTTTAGGAAAATAATGGATGCGAGCGGTACAAAAGTTTAGCGGGATAGAGAGAGAGAGAGAGAGAGAACGTAGATGATTCTGTAAAATGTCTGAGAAACAACGAAACAGAAGGCCAGATTAATTCTGAATCATTTACGTTACTGACGGTCGGCATCGTGATAAACAGTCATCGCCTAAGCACTTTTTATCTATACTATCTATACTAATATTATAAAGAGGTAAAGTTTGTGACGTTGTAAGAAGTAATCTCTGGATCTACTAAACCGATTTTGAAAATTCTTTGACCAATAGAAAGCCACGTTATTTGTGAGATAATAAATACAAACGTAGCTGCCATGGAATTCACCGACCGGAGTCGGGCCCATCATAATACTATTTTTTTACACTTCTGGGGGGTGAGCAGTGGATTCCGGACTTACGAACCGGCTGTGGTAGGTTGAGGACAGCTGTCTTGCCACATGTGAGCGTTCACTTTACCACCCATTCACTCCCCCTTCGAAGCCATATAATTTGAGATGCGCAAATCGCAGTTTCAGGTAATTTTTCTAAGAAAGAGTTGATTATTTTTCTGAAAAGGCCGAAATCTTTAAAGAGGTGAAATAGAGATTTAAATTATAGTCATAGGCTATACATTAGTCATAGGCTATATATTATTCCAAAAAATGAAAAGACTTTTTCGTGGTAGTCAGATTTGCAAAGTAACTAGGAGAAAAAACGGTTGAACGAAAACGTTTCTAACGAACGCTGCCTTAACGATGAGAGATATATGATTAAGTTCTAGAGAAGTGCTTGATAGAACTTGATAATGCCTACAAAAAAGTCAGCGACAGCATATGTCTAAATTTTATATTTAAGTCACAAAAAGTAGTATTTTATATTTAAAAAATAATTTAAATCGTTAGGTCATGTTTATTGGTCATATTATCAATAATTATGAATTATTATAAAAATAAGTAAATTTATCGTCTCAAGTGTTTAAAACAAAAGACTGTTCCCTTTTAATGCATATAATTTCACTTTTACTGCATAAATGGTTAAAGAGATAAGACACTCACAAATAAGACACTCACAAGAAGACACTCACAAATAACAGTAGTATAGTCAAATTGGCGTGCAAATACATACATACATATGCAGTTAAAATATAACCCTTCTTTTGGCAGTCAGGAAATAAATCATAGCACTCAGTACTAACCAAACTACACTCATAATTTCATCACAAGCAAGAAGTTTTACCGCCCAACGAAGTGGGCACGGGTTTACACAAACGAAATAATACAGAAGAAACCTAATACAAAAAATCTACGACAAATTTAGTTTTAAAACTAACAATTAAAGTCTTGTAACTGTCTCAAAATCATAAAATTCAGTTCGCCGAAAAATATTTAAACATTAAAAAAATTGTGGACAAATTGTACTTTCGAGATGTCACCTACAATGGGCGAACCGGTCACCCCAGAAAGGTATAACGATATGTAACCATTTTCTCAACCTGGTAGTGAACGTAGGGACTACACACATCGATATATGAGGCCTCATATATCCATGACTATACAGTTTGTCGTCTAGCTACGCCAACTCGCCGGCGAGAGTCCAACGCCTTACCGCGAGTCACTGAGAAGTTGATCTAGCACCCTTTGCCCTCCCGTCTGGTTGCGGGTTTGAAGTCGCCTTCGCGGCCTCTACCTGATGTAAATTCAGCGGTAATTGAGTTTGAATTTGTCGCGGACCGCGGCGACCATTGCGCGTCTCTTCACTCGGGAGCGAGTGGCCATTAGATCATTTCAAGAGTGGGTGACACCAGGTCAGCAACCATCATTTATTTCCCGGAGTGCACAATCGATAGGCTGACGCCGCACGGTGTCAACTGCCCAGAAGCGCCCGAAGGAAAACCACCAGGGGCAATTGATCCACCGTACCAATAACAAGGGAAACAGAGTCCTTACCAGTGTTGACCTTCCTCGAAGAGGCTGCTATATGGGAGTTGAACCGTGATTTGAGCCGACCAGACTAACGAGCAGTCTTAATGGCAGTGGAAGACCACAGTACTCATTACAACGAAACCCCTACATAAGCATGAAACAGGAAAGAACCGGAAGAGACACTCCACAACAGTATAAAACCATACTCACCGACGCACGACTATCGCCAAACATAGATTATCATCATTCACCAGTCATTCGCCCGAGGTTTGGTCACAGACTAGTGCTGATCCTGCGAGAAACCAACCGAGAAAGTTCGTCGCCGGCTGTCTCAAACCTACTCCCGTCGAAATGATTTATCCGCTCATCAGCATCACTCCCCCTGCAATAAGACGTGATCCCTGGCTGATTCAGAATGCCTAAAGGTGATCCAACACATCATTTCATCATGATATGTGATGAATATACTGATTAAAAAGTTCCTAGATATGAAAAATGTTGCTTAAGAATACTCTTATTATTTTATGTACTATATTACAATATTTACCTACTGTTAAAAACAATGTTGATTATTTCGAATTTTAGTAATAAATAAATTTAAGCAGTAAAGAATGATTTTTAATTTGCTTCTGAAATTAGGGCTATTTATTTATTTATTTATTTTATTTATTTTTTAATAGCTAAATGTATACAGCATATTCATTTTATAAAATAACATTTTATAAATTAACATTAAAATAGCCATTAATACATTTCGAATTAGCAAATAATATAAAGCACCTATTTAAAAGATAATAATTTTATAAGCATTTTTTTAAGAAAAAAGGAAAAAAGGAAAAAGAAGCATTTCTAAATTTAAATGTATAACTACAATAAGGGAATGGAAATGGAAGGGAGGGATTGTTATAACACTATATGTAATGTACGTTCATAAATGGCCATACATGAGTATACTATTGACATATATACATAAAACATACATACACACATAAATACATTGTATTATATAATAAAGTAATAAGTAGTGCGTATTTTATAAATATTTAAATTAATTATTGTTCCTGAGCTTATCTTCGACTGCGTGAAGAAAAGGCTTCCTGTCCAGAGATAAAATGCCAAGGTCATTAAACCTGTTATTAAAAGAGCTGAGTAACCGTATCATTGTAGAGTTGCTGAAGTGGCTTGTATTGGATCTGGGCACTTGAAACAAACGAGAAACTCGGGTACTTCTGGGGGGCACTCTCAAGGAAATTCGCTCAGTTAACGCTGGACAGTCTATTAAACAATATATATATGCATTATTGTTAAATTATTGGGAAAAGTATTTAGCGGAAAAAATATATTATGCTTTTTTATTCGACGATTTATTTAAACATTGTAACCTCATCCCAAACAATAAATAAAACGTCTTCCTGTGCGAATCCTGGAAGGCAAGCTTTTTGCTATATAATAAACAAAACTTTTCAAATTTGGGCTTTATTTTTTTCAACTTGTTGTTAACAGAAATTAAAGAAACTCCAGAAGTGCCTAAAAAAAACCTAGCCAAGCTTTTTCTTTATAATGTGTATGAATTTGACAAGGCTGTCTTAGATTTTAAAAAGTAATTATATCATTGATCGAATCTATTTATTTATTGTCGAATAAATATTTTTTATGGCTAATTATGTGTATATAATATGAATTATTTTGATATTCTTTAGAGCAGTGATTTTTAATCAGTAGTTCGCGATCCACTAGAGCATTGTTTCCCAATTAGTGGTACGCGTACCCCCAGGGGTACGCGTGGCAATATCTTGACTATCTTGACAATTACGCAAACGGCAATTGCTGAAATATATTTTGCCCGACGTATCTTTGCGAGAGCGGATTTCTAGCAATGACAAACTTAAAAACTAAACATCAGACTTCAACTCGAAAACAAGTTGAGACTGAAGCTGACCAAAAAGCAACCAGACTTTTGAGAGTTGTGCAAAGAAAAGCGTGCAGATTTGTCACATTAAACTAATTTTCACTATCATTAGAAGTGTATTTTGATGGTAGTAGATGTTTGAAAAAAAATCTGATTTCATTTTAATTTATCATTTCTGCAATAAGGAGTAACGCGATTTTGAGGTCTTTTTTGAAGTGATACGTAGAAAAAATAATTGGAAACCACTGCGAAAAGCCCCGGGGGGTCGCAAGCTATCTAAAAATAAAAATCTAAAATATTACATTTATTTATATAATATACAAACATTTACAGCTGCAGAAGATAGTCATATTTATTGTGTTTTACTATTGCTATTACAAAACTTTATGTTGATTTAAAATGGAAAATTTTAGATAGAGCTTTGAAAATGAAAAACAGTTAAAATTAATGTCGTTTTCGCCATTGTTTTTACTAAAACTTTATTTATTAGATACTTACAATTACAGCTATAGAAGAGACTAAGAGGAGCCGAGATAAAATAAGTTGCTCTCTATAAGGTTCGTGCAAGTTTCTTTTACCAATGAAAATGTTTTGCGGTCTAAAATAGGTTAAAAAATACTGCTTTATGGTAATATTTTCTATTTCTTGTAAATTTTTTTGGTTTCTTAGTAGTGCAATAGTATATAATACTGTAGTAGCACTCTAGTGCTAATTATACTTGAAAAGTTATTCGTTACGTAACCGAAGGGTTAACCCTTCGGCTACGTAACGACTAACTTTGATTGCACATCAGAACACCGTTGACTACGTAACGACCAATATTGGCGGCTTGCACCCGGAGCACACAGTAATATTATTTTCTAATTCGAACGCATCCTAAAATCCATACCAAATATCTGATTATTACCATAGATACATAGCCGGCCGCTAGAATAATTTCGCGCGTCATTTCGCGGATATTTCTGGTAAAATTCCATTGTAAAATATAATAATTATTTTTTTCGAAAATCATCTAAATTTTTATTGGTTTTTATGAGCTAATATCTAAATACTTATGTAAATAAGAAAAACAAAATATGTAAATAAGAAAATAGTATGTAAATAAGAAAAACAAAATATTACCTTTGATAGAGAATCTAATAAAGTTCATGATAGTACTTACAATTTCTAAATAGGGGTCCGTATTTTTCCGTAAGACAAGTACAAGTTAAAAATGCCGAGTTTTTTTCACTTTTTCGACTTTCTCATACTTATTCATAATTATTTAATTGTTTTACAAAATGATATTTTAATATTTTATGTACAAAATTTCTTTCTTTTTAAGATTGCTATAGTAGTTCCATAGTTATAATACTTTTTGTCGAGCGCGGCGATATTGCAAGAAATTCCGATAAATTGCCGCGGTCTGCCTTGAAATTATGCCGCTACTCGAAGGGTTAAGTCTGATTGTTTTCTATTATTGAACCATAAGTACCTTTATATAAAAATTATATGTACAATTAATAAAAATATGAGCAATTTTGCACCAATACAAAATGACGTATTCCACAGACTGTACTGGTAATCACTTGGTAATCACCGTTATCCTCTAGGACCTAAATACTAAAAAAAGAATTAAACAAATTCAGAAACATCCTGTATTTAAAAATTGATATCATTGCGGATGCATCTTGTATTTTATTCTCTCAATAATTGTTTATTGGAGGTAAGGCGCCCACTGTTGATGTAACATTCTGTATAGTGGTTTCTTTGCCTCCTTCTCGCGGCGTAATTCCAGCACTTGTTGCCAGGTGTTACCGTACGCGAAACAGTAATATAACGGCTGAGAATGAACATGTTGGGCGCTCGCCCTCGCCACCCCCTTTAAGGGCACGTTGAGGCATATCTTCCTCGCCGAGGAGGACATTGACCTTGACAGCTCCACGCATTCCACCGCAAAGTATCAGCGAACGTCCCATAATGTAAACTGCCAACTATGCTGCTCGGGTACAGTGTGACTTAGCCCATAGCACACAGGAGAAATATTATAACTCTAATTTTAATTCAAGGATACCCAAGTTGACCGCACTCCCACACATAGTGTACTTTTATGCTTTCTCAAAATTATTGACGTGACAATGTCTTATAAATCGATGGAGCCTGCTGCACGCACGAAAAAACATGACTCATGCGGCGTTACCTCGCTCTGAAGCGTTCCATTTATTATATTTATTATTCAATATAAATGCTGCCATCTACAAGAATTGCGACAAGAATTATTTACTAACCTCAGTCTAAAATAGTACGAATGAAAATCACTAGATTGATTTAAATTCTTGACATAATTTTATATGTATTCTTGATATACGGAATGTTATTACTGAACGGACAATTTTCTTGTGGGTACAACAAAGTGCAACGAAGTAAGCAACTTTTTTTTTTTTTTTTTAAAGTATGAAAAGCTATCATTACGATGCGCTATCTAGCGGTAGGTAAAATGTCGCTGATATTATTTATTTACGACGTATTACCTACCGCTAGATGGCGCAGCGTGCTCAAACGCTTCTCAAACTTTTATTTAACAGTTTGACGTTTCAAACTTTCAAATTTAAAAAAAAACAATTAATTTTAAACAATAAACAATTATACTGCTATACAATAATACATTTACATGTTGTAGTCAAATCGGTGAGTATAAAAGCATATATTTTTGGGTGTTTGTAATAAACAATATCAGAATCTTAAATGAAACTGTTTCAAATGCAACCATTCCATCAGTATTTTCTTTTGACGTTGTCACGTTCAACTATCGTCAGTAAACCGACTTTACAGACAACCGATTTTTTTAAATCGTTTTGCTACTAATTATAAACTTACTGATGCGGAGATTCGAGTGATCCGGCTCTGCTCAGTGAAGAATTTACAGTCCGATACTATACAATTATTATGTATTTATATAGCAAAATATAATTAACATTACAGACGGTTTCCAATCGTTAATTAATATTTTAGACTACAATATACACATGTCCAATTATTAACTACACTTTCTTGTTATTACTAGGTACTACTTTTTTGGAACTTTTGTCGTACAAAATATATACTACCCTAATTTCTTCATTGGATTAGATTGGAGAAGGATTATTTGATTGGAGAAGAAATGCCAATACCGTAGCTTGTAGCTGTTCTAAGTTCACTTTCCAAATACCCGATTCTATTTTTTTTTAATTCAACAGGTAAGCCTAGAGGTTGGCTGGATTTTATTTTAAAATGTGTATTTCAAAAAAAATGTATAAGTTCTCAATGAAATACTTTCATCAAAAGTAATTTTATGTAAAAGATACCAGTCTCTGAACTTTCAGTAAAAATATGGATGTTAAAATCTTACTGAAATAGTTTTTTTTTCAAATTTTATTCCATTCGAGATATATATATATATATATATATATATATATATATATATATATATATATATATATATATATATATATATATATATATATATATATATATATATATATATATATATATATATATATATATATATATATATATATATATATATATATATATATATATATATATATATATATATATATATATATATATATATATATATATATATATATATATATATATATATATATATATATATATATATAGACACTTGAAGGTAAAGGAGCCATAATCTCATTTGCAGATGACACCGCTGTCATAATTGAGGCAGATACTTGGGATGAAGCGTTTACAGACGCGCAATGCTCCCTGAACAGTATTAAAACATGGCTTGATCGACATATATTGACACTCAATATCTCGAAGACGAAGTACCTAGCATTTTCACTCAGACCCAACCTAACCTCCAACGTATTACCCTTAAAAATTCACCAATTTAACTGCAGTGTATCTTCAACCCAGAATAATTGCAAATGTGAGCATATAAACATTGAAAAAAAAATTAGATATTTAGGCATAGAAATAGATTCCAAACTAAATTGGGAATTCCAAATAAAATCGCTTACGGCGCGAACAAGGAAATTACTGTACGTGTTCCGCGAACTTAGGAATGTACTGAGTAAAGAAACACTGCGAATGGTGTATATGGCTCTTGGTCAAAGTATATGGGTGCATGGAATTATAGCGTGGGGCTCATGTACAAAAACAACAATGGACCGACTATTAAAAGCACAAAAGTTACTAATAAGAGTCATAAACAAAAAGCCTCCTCGGTACAGTTCAAACCACCTCTTTGCGGAGTTTAAGGTTTTGGATATCTGACAGCTATTTATTAAGCAGTGCCTTGTAAGCTTTCACAAAACTAAAGAGTACAGAGCAAGAAGTCAACAATTGTACTTAACGAGAAATGCTGGTAAGGAATTTTTCACAATTCCAAAGGTTAAAAGCACATTTGCCCGAAGACAATGTTTTTTTATCGCCCCGAAAGTTTATAACTCACTATGTGAAACCACGAAAAACGTGAAAAATTATGTAACTTTTAAAGGTAAAGTAAAAAACTGGCTTCTAGATATTGGGCGTTCAAAAACTAAAAACCTTATTAATACTGTAGGGTGAATATTTAAAAAAAATACGTATTTGTAAAATTGTGCAATATTACATATCATTTTCTTAAACATATATACTAGAATGTAGTGTTTATTCATATATTTGTATATATTATTACTTATTTTCCACTTAAATTTATTGTATATAATGTAAAGTTTACTTTATTTTTAGCCCTTAATTGCATACATATATATTTTTTTTCTACTTTAAATTTTACTTTAATTTGTGTAAACAACACATTTGTTAGATTTAGAAATATTTAAAATTGATCACCTTCGTCAGTTCGCGAGTTACAAAAATACAGTTGGTATAACACAGCACAGCCAGAGACAGACCTTCTAGGTCTAGTTGGTTGTGCGATTTCGCCTCATTCGGATATGCTAGCATATTTATATCCATAGAGCTATGTTTTTCGCTATTATAATGTTTGTTCTTAATTATTCCTCATGTACAACAGTATGCATGTCCTTGTATTTTTTTGTTCTTGTACGTTATAAATAAATAAATAAATAAATAAATAAATAAATATATATATATATATACATATATATATATATATATATATATATATATATATATATATATATATATATATATATATATATATATATATATATATATATATATATATATACATATATATATATATATATATATATATATATATATATATATATATATATATATATATATATATATATATATATATATATATATATATATATATATATATATATATATATATATATATATATATATATATATATATATATATATATATATATATATATATACATATATATATATACATATATATATATATATATATATATATATATATATATATATATATATATATATATATATATATATATATATATATATATATATATATATATATATATATATATATATATATATATATATATATATATATATATATATATATATATATATATATATATATATATATATATATATATATATATATATATATATATATATATATATATATATATATATATATATATATATATATATATATATATATATATATATATATATATATATATATATATATATATATATATATATATATATATATATATATATATATATATATATATATATATATATATATATATATATATATATATATGTAAGTTTGTGAAGATTACAATAAACAACAATCATAGTTATTCTGATTACTTATCCAAAATACTGGATTTGATAAAACATAGTTTTAAAATTTGTCGATCTGCAGAAAGGTACCATTGTACGATTTGTTTGGAATAAAGTAGGTAAACTACATATAGGAAAGAACCTGATCGAAATCAGTTTAGTAGTTCTCGAATGATTAACACACATACAGAGAGACATTGCATTTCATAATGTATATAAAAGATAGTTCTTTTTTTTGGTAGTAGTCTTTATTCATAAAAAAATATACAAATTACATATCACATTTCCCCACTAAGGCTAGTGCCTTTTCAGTGGGTAACTAACAATAATGTGTTCATATCTGACTTATATTATATATTACCTATCATACTTATATAATCTATAATAACTTGTTTTATGTTAAGTAGATGTACTGACTTCCTAACATAACCGAAACTAACCTATATTTCCTATAATAACTAGCTGGATTATTATACACGAATGAATATTTATTGTAAATAAATGATTATCCACTAAATTAATATGCCTACTCCCTAACCTAACCTAACCTATATTAATTACGTTGGTTTACACTAAATATGTCTAAAACCCTGGTTGTCCTTAGCCAAACCAGCTGACCCCTCGACTCTCTTCAGGTCCAAACACAACTTTGGGCTAGCTCTAGAACTGCCCTCTCTGCTCTACGCCAACTCCAGAATAACCAAAAATTCGATTCTAAGCAATTCCAAGGATCCGGCAATTTCGAAGCACGTAGTAAGTGGCCGTAGTGAGTCAAATGATCTACAAGCCCGCGTTGACTTCCACAAAAAGTTCCTTACTGGAATCAGCCAGAATGGCACTGGTCTGGGGTGTGGCAGTACAACCATGAGCAATGTGGACTTGAAGAAGTCTCTCTTGCGGGGAGATTACGACAGCAATAGTATGGCTCACGCTATTGGCCTTCAATGCCAGAATGATTGGACAACAATTGGAGACTTCTGCATTCCTCCTCCAATGCACTGGAAAGTAATGTTGTATGACTGGACGCCAGAGATGCTGAAATTTTATTTAAATGCATTTCAGCATACACTTCCAGACCCCAGTAACCTCGCTCGTTGGAGCTATGCCGAGGATAGTTCATGGTCCTCTTTGTAGCAACACCCCTTGCACAGCTAGACATATTCTAGCTGGCTGCAAGGTGGCCTTGGATCAAGGACGGTACACTTACCGCCACGACAAAGTCCTTGCTGTTATTCGCCAGGTACTTAGCCTCTCAGTAGCTCGTGCCAACAAGGGTTCCACAGTATCATCCAAACCCCCAATACAGTTTGTGCGGGTTGGCTCTAAAGGCAAAAAACATCTCACTGCGAAACCTTTCTCAATAATCGAGAAAGCTTCAGATTGGAGGTCGATTCGGTGTCTAAGCAGTATAAATTCCCTGAAAGTCTCGGATGCACAGCCCTGCGTCCAGATATAACTCTTTACTCTCTATCTCGGATAATGGTTCTTATCGTAGAATTAACTGTTCCATGGGAATCAAATATCCCAAAAACCACGAGTACAAATTAAATAAATACCATGACCTCGCAAATGCCGTCACCCGGAACGGCTTCACTGTTCACCTTCACGCGGTGGAAGTAGGCGCTCGTGGCCTGCCAGCTAAATCTTTGTTTCACCTTTTTAAAGATCTTGGTCTCTGCAGGAAAATAATCAACTCCTTTCTAGAAAAAATATCTAAAACCGCGATCTCTGCATCTCAAATTCTATGGCTTCGAAGGGGGAGTGAATGGGTGGTAAGGTGAACGCTCACATGGGGCAAGACAGCTGTCCTAAACCTACCACCGCCGGTCGTCAGTCCGGAATCCACCCTTCACCTCCTAGAAGTGTAAAAAAACAATATATATATATATATGATGGGCCCGATTTTTGGTCGGTGAATTCCATGGCAGCTCCGTTTGTATTTTATTTTATTACTAAATATGTGATTACAATAATACATTATTACACTAATAAAATGATTTACACTCGATATATATACTTACGCCCTAACATAACCTATCTTAAATAGCTTGATTTACCTTAATTATATGAACTTATTTCTACATAGTTATACTTATGCTAATTTAGCCTAATTTATTTTTTACTTTTTATAGTTATGCTAATGATATTACATATTTATGCATATTTATCCTAATAGAGTTTTTACTTTTCGCCGTTATAGTATTTATGAAAATGTGTTATTTCGGACACTCGTGAACATGACAGTGAACAACACAATGAACAGTCAGTAAATGAAGACACAATAATAATAATATATCTGTCGGTCATTCCCACTGCTAACATCATAATATATGTGTTTTATCCAGGATTTATAAGGATAAACATATATAATTATCATTTGCAATACCAGTGAGATTTATTAGAATGACAGAATCAAGTGTCAACTCTCAAATTGGTGATCGCTTGGCTGAGTTTGAGAAACGCTTGCAGGAGGCTTTAGCTGAAAAGTGCGAAAAAAAATCCCCTAGCCTGGAGGCCCTCAGCAGAGATTTTGCCTCCTTCAAAAGGGATACACTGTCCATGCTTGATTCTCTCCGCAATGTAATCGCTAGGCAAACGGACCATATTGACGAAATGGACTGCAGAGCGAGAAGAAATCAGCTCCTTATCCACGGCGTCAAGGAGGAAGCAAAGGAAGATATCGTCGCAACAGTTGCATCGCTAGTTACGAGCAAGCTCCAACTTCCTAATTTTACCATCAACTCCGTCGATGAAGCATATCGGATAGGAAAACGCAAGGCTGACAACGGCAAGGAGCGGCCCATCCTGATAAAATTTCTGAGAACGGTGGAGCGAGACCAGGTATGGACAAGCAAGTCGCAGCTGAAAGGTACCAGACTTCTTATTTCGGAATTTCTCACGCCTCCGAGACAGAAATTATTCTCCGAAGCCAGACAGCATTTTCAAAGTAACAAGGTGTGGAGCCGCAATGGCTCGATAATGGTGACTTTTCCCGATGACACCCGCAGAACCATTACCACAAAAAGAGATTTAAATGAAGCTGTGGCTCATTTGGGCAACTTTGCTAGTTACCGTGACCGCACAAGCCCAAAGACACATGCCTTGAGATCGCGAAACCTGAAAAAATCCACGGCACAATAGAACAGAACATTAGTATCATTGACCTTTGTAAACCGTAAAATCGATTCTCTTTAGTGTTTATAAAACCAATATTGATAAGCAATTTTTCTACATTCTCCAATAGATATATTATTATTGTAATGTAAATAACTTTATTTCATTTAGAAGCTCTCTTGTTTGCAACTATTGTTGTTTTTATGTGTTTTTAATTTTTCCTAATTTAGTTTTTTCTTCGATTTTATTATATTGCTTTAATACATTTTTACTTAAATTATGTCCGCTCCTATAAGACGCAAAATGCGCAGCCCTAATCCTTCCTTTCCACAGTCCCCCAACTCTTCCTCTTCGGAGTTTCTCAACTGTTCTTTGAGTCCTGACAGGTCTATTTATCACAGTGCTCACCTCGACCCTGGTAGTTCCCCAATTGTATCTGAATGCAGCCTAGATTGCGATAATTTGGAATCTCTCCCATCAATGCTCGAGGCGTTGCACTGCAGATACCCTTCGAACTTCCTAGCCTGCCACATTAACGCGGAAAGCATTCCAGCTCACTACGACAACCTCCAGGTCTCATTTTCTGAAGGTCATATGCATGCAATACTTGTAAGCGAATCGTGGCTGAAACCAACATTAACATCCGACGCTTACTCTTTGCCTGGTTATAACCTCATCCGCAACGACCGCCTTAATGCTCGGGGCGGCGGCGTAGCTATTTACCTAAGGGAAGATATTCCATTTAAAGTGATTTCTACCTCTCATCAACTGTATCACGCGGGTGCAGAATACATTATATTGGAGACTTATCTGAAAAATACGAAACTTCTCATAATAGCGATGTACTGCCCCCCGACTATTAACTACTTTAATGAATTGGAGGAAATTTTGGACACTTTTATCCTATCACATGACAATGTCATATTGATGGGTGATCTGTACACATGTCTAAATAAAAATGACTCTCGATCTAACAAGCTTGTTAATCTATGTACCTCATCTTGTTTAGCGCTCCTACCATTACAGGATACCCATCATCTCCTTAACTCGAGCTCGCGGATAGATGTCATAATCACATCAAAAGAATCTAATGTAAAGACGCATGGGCAATTAACTGCAAGTGGCTTCTCCCACCATGACCTACTTTATATTGCTTATAATGTTAAGGCCCCTAAACTACTTCCTAGATGCATTCAATATCGTGACTTTAAAAATGTGTCTCTTCCAGCTCTCAGGGCAGATGCGTCAGCCTTAGACTGGTCGCCCTTTTATAATATGACCAATGTTGATGCTATGACCCAGGAATTCAATAATAAAGTAATTAATCTTTATGAACTACATGCACCTTTTAAAACTCGCCGGGTCAAACATCTGCCTGCTCCCTGGATAAACGACACCATCCGTGCATTTATGAAGAAGCGAGATAATGCAAAAACCAAGTTTAAGCGCGATCACCATCCAGACACTTGGAATGCATATAGAATACTTCGCAATCGATGCAGTCAGCTCTGCCGAAATGCCAAGAGGGTTCATATAAAATCCTTCCTCCAGTCGGCCTCCCCAGCTCAAATGTGGAAGCTCTTCCGTTCTTTCGGCATCTGTAAGTCGCACCCTAACACTGACCCTAGCATAGATAGTGACATTCTAAATGCCTATTTCACGACTCCACCTGTAATTGTAGATAATGCTATTAAGGATATCACTTTGGAAACGATTCACAGTCACCGTTTACCTGACTATCCATCTTTTGACTTCTCTCTCGTGTCGGCCTTCGAGGTGAAAAAAGTACTGCTAAGCATTAAGTCAAAAGCTGTAGGCTGTGATGGCATAAGTTTACCGCTCCTTATCCCTTTGCTCGATGAACTGGCTGAAGTGATTGCCTTCATTTTCAACTATTCACTCTCATCTGGCGACTTGCCCTCTGTCTGGAAGAATGCTTGCATTATTCCCATTCCAAAATCTTCCAATGCAAATACACCGGAAAAATTCAGGCCAATTTCCATTCTCCCTGTACTGGCTAAGGCAATTGAGCGTTTAGTATACAATCAGCTACTCACTTATGTCTCTGACTATAACCTCCTAAACCCATTTCAGTCAGGATTTCGGCCCAACCACAGCACAACTACTGCCCTGGTACAGGTAACTATAACAGGTGGAGAATGTCGACTATGACATTCTCCTTGCCCGTTTAAAATCTTGTAGTTTCGCCGAACCCGTCATCAAATGGTTTCGGTCATTTTTGAATAACCGCAGTCAGTGTGTTAAATATAAAGACAAGCTCTCTAATTTCCTACCACAAGTCGCCGGCGTTCCCCAAGGTAGTGTCTTATCCCCGCTTCTTTTCTCACTATTTATTAACTCAATATCTAACGTGATTAATGCAAAATATCATCTCTATGCAGACGATGTCCAAATCTATTCCCACTGTCGCCCAGAAGACATTGACGAGGCTATAACTTCTGTTAACGCTGATCTTGCGATGATATCTGACTGGTCGAAATCTCATGGCTTGCTCCTAAATCCATCCAAGACTCAAGCTATCATAATCGGAAGCAGCTATTTCACCTCGAGGATCGACATAAATTCTTTACCAAGGATTGGCATAGGTGCGGATGAGGTCCCAATCAGCTCTCAGGTTAAAAATCTTGGTGTATACCTCGACCAAAATCTTTCGTGGCAGTCACACATTGAGGAGATGAGACGTAAACTCTTTGGTCGCTTTCATGCAATAAAGAAACTCAAGAATTTTCTCCCCGAGGAAAGCAAAATCACAATCTGCCAATCTATTCTCCTCCCTCTCCTTGATTATTCAGATGTTGCCTTTCTCGACATCAAGGAAGATCTAGCCACCAGGGTAGAAAGGCTGCAAAATGTCTGCATTCGATTCATTTATGACCTACGAAAGTTTGACCATATTACGGAGTACAGAAGGAGACTTCACTGGCTGACGACCCGAGAAAGGAGAGATACGAGAGTCCTAGGTTTGCTCTTCAGAATCCTGAAGGGGGCCGCTCCGAAATATCTTATAAGTAGGTTCAAACCTCTATCTTCTCACGGGCGCCCTCTGAGATCTGAAGACAACCTACTGCTCTCGATCCCTAGTCACAGTAGTGATTTCTTCTCGCACTCTTTCTCTGTACGTGGAGCCCGTCTCTGGAATGCTTTACCCTCGCGTATAAGGATAGCACCTAGTTTGTATTGCTTCAAACGCAGGCTCAAAGAACACTTGAACCCACGCTCATAAACTTTTCCTTATTTTTCCCTATTTTTTCCTCCCTATTGCGTCCCTTGCGTCATTATAGGTTTATTTTTTTTGTTTTTTTTTTCTTAAATTTATTGTTTTGTTTCCCTGCTGAATTTAAATGATTAAAATTTAATTTATTAGTTTATTTTTACCGCATAACATGTTATTCCACTAGGTTAAGGTTAGCTGTAAGATATTGCTTTTAGGCAATAAGCTCGCCGTTTTGTTAAAGCAAATAAAGCGTTTAATTATTATTATTATTATTTATAAAACACTAGCTGACCCGGCGAACTTCGTACCGCCTAACAGTCAATGAATGTCGTATTACAGATTATCTGAACTTAATTTATGATTTTATGAAAGTAACACAATGAATACAGAATAAATATTAAGTTCACTCTTTTATTAAGATAATAACACAAAAAGAAATATAAAAGTACAAAAATTAAGTATATGAATCACGTGTCAGCAAGACATGGTTGAATTAATTTATTTACTTATTGTGCAGCATGGGATGCACTCGGTTTAATTCTCTTCATTGAAGCACCTTGTGATATATGATCTTTTTTGTTTTTTTTATCAGGCGCAAGAACAAATAAAGCGGATGATTTGCCGACACGTGACCATACCACGTACAACTGACCATGATATAAACACGGATTTACAATTTGTATGGGAAAATGTATTTTTTTTAATTTTAATTTTTCGTCAATTTTCCAATTTTTGTTTTTAATAGTTATTCTGCTATTCGGGAGGGAGACAAATACTACAAATAAAAAACCATGAAATTGGTCCAGCCGTTCTCGAGTTATAAGTGTTCGAACAAACCTGACTTTGTTTTATATATATATAGATATTATTTTAATTAGCTTGCCTGGGTATTTTTTTTATTTGTTGTTTGGGGTTTTACTAAGGTCTTTATGAGCCTTGTAACACTGCGACCATCGATGATCTATTGTGTTCGCCACCGATCTATTTAAGAACCCAACAAGCTTTTGGCGCCAGATTGTTTTACCTCCTCAGAATGGAGGTAATGACAACTCAAGTGGGTTTATCTTTTACGCATCGGCGGGCCACACTGGCACTTGAGATGCAGAAAAGTTTCCTCTGCCTCTTGGCAGAACTTGCACATTTTCGTGTGCCGGAGCTTGTACACGTGTTTGTTCAGGCCACAATGCCTTGTGAGCGCCCTCACCAGTATAAGTAAAGTGTTACTATTTAGCGATAAGGCCTCACGGGAAGTCTTAAGGTCGTAAGCCTTAATTAGCGCTTTTGAATGATTCAAACCTGGCGTGTTGTCCCAGTGGTTATTGGATTGTCGTAAACATATTTTTGAGCATTAAATTTGCAAGGCTTTTTGGTACGCCACAGCATGGTTCAGGGCCGTATAGCGTTCCCTTTGCTCCCGTCTTAGCAAGTTCGTCGGCTTTTTCATTTCCTTCGATTCCTGCATAGCCGGACACCCATCTTAGAATTACCCTGTTCTTTTCGCATAGGGAATTCAGTAGTGATACGCAGTTTTGCACCAGCTTTGAATTAATGGTTTTCAAGGCTAGTGCCATAAGAGCTGCCTTGCTATACGGTGGTTGGCGTAGTTCTTATGGAGGTTGATATCCGCACATTCAATAATGGCTTGCCTGGGTAAGTCGTTATTTAGGTTGCTTAGTAGTTTATTGATTAATTTTGGAACAATGAATTCAAGAGTTCTATCGCCATAGATATCCTCAATGGCATTAACTTCTATGAACGGTAAAATTGTTGCGTTCGCTGACGACACCGTCTAGCTGACATCCACACAACAATGGGATGATACTTATAAGCAAGCACAAACCAATTTAGACAAAGCACAAAAATGGCTAGACCGTCACATCCTGACAATAAACTCCTCAAAAACTAAATACATTACATTTAATTTAAAGCCAAATCACGCACAGTGCTGTATCAATGAATTAACAGTACATTCAAATGTGTGCGATAAATTAAGTTGTATAGGCCGCCCAGTTGAAAAGGTGGATGAGATGAAATATCTCGGAGTAACTGTAGATGATACATTGAGCTGGAGGAACCACGTCAATATTCTTACAGCAAAAACCAGGCAACTCGGTTATGTTTTTCGTGAATTACGAACTGTACTGCCGAAAAACCTACTGAAATCGGTTAACATGGCAATTTTTCAGAGCCTTTTAATACATGGAACGATTGCTTGGAGTGGATGCACCAAGCAAGTGATTGAAACTTTAATCAAAGCTCAGAAGTTGATCCTACGGGTTGTAAATAAAAAGCCCCCTAGATATATGTGAAGCAAGTGCTATTGTTATTTCATAAATTCAAACGCTTACAGCCTATGGACCAACAAGTAAAAACTACTAGAAGTTCTGGGGCGGGGCAGTTTTTGGTACCGCGTGTGAGAACTTCATTCGCACAAAGATACTTTAAATACTTAGCTCCAAGGCTCTATAATAATATAAAAATTACGATCCAAAATTTAGTTAACATGGTAGCATTAAAAAAAGCAATAAAAAAGTGCTCGATCGTTAAAGGACCACTCTATGACAAAACGGAATTTAACAGAATTTTTGATTAGGTAAAATTAATAAATAAAAAGCAAATACTTAGTTTTTTTATTTATTTTATTATGTATAAATATAATAGACGTACATGTGAGGTTTAAGACTAGAGGTATTTCAATTTAATTTATTTGTGTACATTTTGTGTATATTAGTATTTTATATTAGTATGTATATTTATTTTAAATATGTATTTATTGTATTTATGTATTACTATATATTGGTGTTGGGTTTAATAATAATTTCTTACTACTATAACTTTTTTTTTGTATGTTGGTATAACTCTTTGTGCTTGTGTATTTGTATTTTGCAAGAATGAATGTTTTGAACTTTATACCAATAATAATTATATAACCGAACGTCATACATGTCAGTTCGCAATATGCTAAGTCAAATATCAGCATCCCTAGATACGGGCGTTCTTGCTCAGTTAGGTATGCGATGAGCCAACGGCTATGGGTTCAACTTGTTTTTTCCTGCACGTTTTATTGTACTGTATACCGAATATCATAGCCATTCGTCTGTAAATCATGTTGTTAAAATAAATAAATAAATAAATAAACTTTCCTTTAATAATTATTAAGTAGTCGTCTGTGAAATAAAAGATTTAATCGTCCGTGCGAGACTAATCGTTATAGCAACACTTAAACATAATTAATTGATGTTATTATTCTTTCTCAGTTGCGACACTTTCGGTTGGCGCCCGCGCGGTCGGCAGAGCTCAATTTCGAGCACGGTCTGGCGCCTGCCCAAATAACGAAAGGCGCTGAAAAAAACGAAAGCGAAATTCATTTCGGGGAATTTTCACTAAGCGCCTCGTAAACTTTCGGATCCCTCCCTTTTCCTATATAATGTTCGTCAAGTGCCGCGCGCCACTCGCGAAAGGTCATAATATTTTGCGAAAGTTTCACAACTGAGCGACTTATTAAAACGGTAAGTATCCTTTAGGACTTCGCCTCCAACCCGAGCTGAATCGAAAACAGTAAAATCCAACTTTTTGAAGACCCTGTCCTTGATCGGCTCTCGCTGGATTCTCTGAATAGCTGATATTTTAGCTGTATTTGGTTTCTATTAATTAGCAGCTAAACGGAAACAGCCGAATACACTGAGAAAAAAATAACGCTGCAATACACGGAAATAGGCATGTTTCAAAAGGAATTACGTATATAGCATGGACTGTGGTCCGTATGTAGTATGAATCAACATGACGCGTAACGGTGTAGTTCTATGTCACGGGTATAGTTACTACACCGCATATTCATTACGGCGCACAACGAGATCTTGCTTTTACCATGATGACACCATGTTCTTACATACATACGGTTATAATCAGTTAGTTGAATCATGTTGAAATTACATTATACCGTTATTTTCGTATTACCCGTATGGAGAATGGTAAAACATTTAATCGAGTAATGAAGTTTCAACCAAATTTCTTGTAATTCAACAAAATTACTATTGGAACATCATTATTCTGTATGAAAGCGTAATAACAAAACGGTAAGTAAATATTAACTCCATTTTTCTTAGTGTACGCAATATCATGGATTATATGGCGTATTAAATTGCTCAATGGCGTACCACGTTTTGGCAGCAAGGATTTTACTACGAAACGCAACGTGTAGATGGTAGTCATAGCTCCAAATATTGACTAATTTTTAAATTTTCTCAGAGTTCAAAATGACCGCGTTCGTGTTATACATGTCAATGTTATACATTATCGGTGTTAGTATCCTTTAGGACTTCGTCTCCGACCCGAGCTGGACCGAAAACAGTAAAATGCAACTTTCTGAAGACCCTGTATTTCCTGAATACAGGGTCTCTCGCTGGATTTCCTGAGTAGCTCTATTTTAGCTGTATTCGCTTTCTATGTATTAACACTTTGACGGACACAGCCGAGCCACAGTATACCACCCAGTAGCTTCACTCTCGAGCTACAAGGCAATGCGGGAAGAGGGTGCGAGGCATGTGGGCAGAGGGGTTCGTCACGATGAACTCGAACGGTACGCATTACGGGCAGGTAAAGGCTGCCAACATTTCCAAGCGTACGGATATCTGCGTAGGCCGATTAGCGAAAGATCTGGCGACGATCAGAGCCCTTACGACTCGTGACGTATTCGCATTGATTTCAATTTTGTTCTAAGACAAGCTACTGTCTGGTATACTGTGGCCGAACTGAGCGACGTTTTAAAACGGAAAGTATTTTGACCACAGTATTTTGAAAAAGTATTTTGACCACACACGGAGTTTAAAGAGTAGCGCTACTGGCTATCGACCTGGGTAAAAGACACATGAGAGTCCTCTGCCTGCTTTTAAAGTCCTTGAAATGCGTCGATCGCGATTATCTCACCGGTAGATTTACTGCACTATCGGCCCATGGACGCACGCACTGAGATCAGACGATAACCTGCTAGTCTCTATCCCTGGTCACAGCAGTGGCTTCTTCTCATTCTCTTCTACCGTGCATGGGACCCGACTTTATAATCGCGGGGAACGAAAATACGCAAGTTTTCTACGAGGTATGGACTATCTACGGTATTGTAGATGACTTTGAGTAACAGTACCATATCAGCCACTGTGCGTTGGTCTTCTAAAAAATATTATACATTATTAGTATTATTATTTTATATATAAAAATGAATCGCCGTGCGTTAGTCTCGCAAGATCTCGAAAATGACTAGACCGATTTGAATTATAATTTTTTTGTTTTGTTTGCCCTGCAGGGGTGGTTTACAAAAAAAAATATTTAGGAAAAATTAAAAGAAACAACTGAAAATCGAAAAAATCGAAATTGGTCATTTTGGGAAATGGGCCACTTACAATACATGGCGTTCGCGACGATCCTATTGTTTGACAGCTGCGCCATTCATAACTGCTATTCATTCCGTGCGATTGTGTAAAATTTCAAAAAGTCGAAGAGTCGAAAATGTCGAAAAAGTCAAAATAGTCAAATAAGTCAAAAAAGTCGAAAAATTTCAAAATGTCGAAAAAGTCGGAAAAGTCGAAAAAGTCGGAAAAGTCGGAAAAGTCGAAAAAGTATTTATATTTCATCATGTAAATTAAATGCATTGAATTTAATTTAATTACTAACGATTTTCATTTAATCACCAAACGAAACTCAAACCGTACATGATTCGGACATATTATAGATTTCAATGAATTGGATTTAGAAGGTTGATTAGGATCAATAAACGCTTATGAAGAGTTACAATTAAATCAATTTTAGGTGGTACGAAGTTCACCGGGTCGGGTCATCTAGTTATTAATATAATTCATTACCAACAAATAAATAAATAAATATTTTGCTGACGTCATAATTGAGGAAAACCACCGCTCTTGCGCAACATCCTCTTCCTCGTCTAAAGAATCAATGTGCCGTGAAAATAGGTTAAGTAATTATTGACTTCCCTTCAGCCCTGTGATGCGGTCGCGAATAGACTGAATAAATAGAAGGGCCCTTGATGGATGCGCTCGTGTCATTCGGGCCCTGAGAATCGTCTCTGCCGTCCACAAATGATTTATCTCCATTAAAAAGCGTCTCTTGATATTGTTTGGTCTCGCGCTATAGGGACTGCAATGCCCCGTGACAACTAATCGAGCGAGATCCCGCGGAATGCAGTGATTAGATGATTTTTTATTTTTTATTTATTTATTTATTTCCCAAAACATAATTAACCTTACAGATGATTCCAAATAACGAAACGATTCTAGATTATAACTATTATTCTACTATATATTATAATTCCACTGTTAATAATATTATTATTACTCTACTCCATTACGATTACTATCATTATTATTCTAATATATAAATTATTATTCTAGACTATAGCAAACGAAACGGAAACATCCGTTAGAGCGTAATATTAAACGACTAGCTGACCCGTGCCTACTTCGTTGGGCGGTAAAACTTTTTACTTGTGATGAAATTATGAGTGTGGTTTGGTTAGTACTGAGTGCTATGATTTATTTACTGACTGCCAAAAGAAGGGTTATATTTTTACTGCATATGTATGTATGTATTTGCATGCCAATTTGACTATATTACCGTTATTTGTGAGTGTCTTCTTGTGAGTGTCTTCTTGTGAGTGTCTTATTTGTGAGTGTCTTATCTCTTTAACCATTTATGCAGTAAAAGTGAAATTATATGCAGTAAAAGGGAAAAGTCTTTTGTTTTAAACACTTGAGACGATGAATTTACTTATTTTGATAATAATTCATAATTGTTGATAATATGATTAATAAACATGACCTAACGATTTAAATTATATTTTTAATATAAAAAGCTTCTTTTTGTGACTTACATATAAAATTTAGACATATGCTGTCGCTGACTTTTTTGTAGGCATTATCAAGCTCTATAACTTTTCTCTAGAACTTAATCATATATTTCTCATCGTTAATGCAGCGTTCGTTAGAAACTTTTTCGTTCGACCGTTTTTTCCGACTTACTTTGGAAATCCGACTACCACGAAAAAGTCTTTTCATTTTTTGGATTAATATATAGCCCACGACACTCACAAATAACGTCGCTTTCTATTGGTAAAAGAATTTTCAAAATCGGTTCAGTGGATCCAGAGATTACTTCCTACAACATCACAAACTTTACCTCTTTATAATATTAGTATAGATTATACTTACATATGTATATCTAATGTTTATCTAACCTTTCTTATTATAATAGTTACTCCTTTTTAACCATTTTAATACTACATACTACATATTTATCTAATTACTTCATTGCTAAGAAATGCCATTACCGTACTTTGCAGTTGTGCTAAGTCCACCGTCCAAATATCCAATTCTGGCTCAGTCGAACATGATGACAGTAGGGCGGTGTGGAATACAACGGGCGAACCTGTCAGCCCAGGCTGGTACAACGATATGAATCATTCTTTCAGCCGTGAAATGAGCGTAGAAGACTTAGAGAGAAGACAATCTACTGTTTAGCTTCACCAACAAGCCCCTTAAAAGCCAACGCCTTATAGCGAGACACCGGGAAACGTAACCAGCGTGCAGCCTCGCCCCTAACTACCAGTCATGGAAGGTTATCTCCGTCTGGAGTTAACCTTCAGGGTACCTTCGTCTTTCCAACTGGTTACGGGTCCAAAATCGCTTACGCGGATTGTACCTGTTGTATTACAGAGGTAATTCAATTCGAATTTATCGCAAACCTGGGCGTCCTTTGCCCGTAGTGCCACACGGGGTCGGGTGGCCCATAGATCGTTTCAATGGTGGCATGACAACAGGTCAACATCCACCCCCTCTGCTTAGGAGACAGTATATTTCCACAGTCCCCAGACCCCAAGGGAGCTAATGGGCCCTGGCTGAGTTGGCCACGAAGACCCATTCTGTTCAGGGTTGGTCACACTCACGGGTCAACACCCATCAGACGGCCTCCACGCATGAAGTGCGAGCCTGAGTAGGACTCTGGCCTCGGGGTTAATTTCCCCTAGGAATCAATCTTCTGGCGCTCCTGGACGGTCTGCGCACCCTGCGCCATGAGCCAATCGATTGCGCACTCTGACTAACAGTCGGGGGAGTCAGGAAGCAGTACTGTTTCCTATAGAGCGGGGGTGGTTGGGGACCTCACGGCGACTGCTCTTGAAACGACCATCGGCTACCCGATCCTGGGTGAACAGCCGGGCAAAGGATGCCGTGGTCCACGATAGATTCGGTTTACACCGTTTCACCGCTTCGTAAGGGAGAGGACAGCGCAAGCGACCTCGAACTCGTAACCAGTCGAGAGACCGGAGTAATCTGGTCGCAATTTGAAGTAAGGGCGTGAGTGTAAGCCCGCTGGGTAACATACCTGGTTATCTCGCGGATAAGGCGTTGGCTTCTTACGAGTATGTGGCGGAGCTTGACGGTGGACTGTTTTGTCCAAGTCTTCTGCATTCACTACACGGGACTAATCGTGAAAACTTCCTGAGGTGACGGGTTCGCCCGTTGTAGTTGACAACTCTATTTTTGTCCATGGTCCGCTAAGGCTTTCACGTGTACTCCATGGGAGACAGAACGTCCTGATGCTGTCAAAACTCCCTGGGGTGACAGGTTCGCCGTTATGTTTGACACCCCCGTTTGCATCTTGATTATCTCTCACTTCACTGTGTCCCATCGCTCATGTAAGAAATATTTTGTTTTGATGTACACACACACACACACATACACACACACACATGGTGATTAGGTGAATGAGTATCGCATTCCTAGGGGTGTTTCTGTGCATCGTTTTCATTTTTAGATTCTTGTGTACAGCAGATTATTTTAAAAGAAAAACTGTGTTGAGACTCAGGTATCTATTTTTTTATTGCTATTTAGGCTACGTATTTTGCAATGAGCTAACTAGTAAGTCATTTTTAATTTTAAGTTATATTTAATTTAGATTTTTTTTATATTTATAATTTATTACTAATTTTGTTAAATTATTTAGCAACCTTGTTTGTTTATTATTTTAGTTTTTCTTCTTTAACGTATTTCCAACAAAAAAAAACTTTTTTTATCCATTGTAAGATTATTAAATATTTGTATTCTACACATTTCTTTTAAACAATATAGTATATTTTTCTTATTTTTTTATACTTCACATTAATATTTAAATATTTCAACACCCATTCCTGCCTTTTCACTCTCCCAACTCCTATGGTAAGCACTGTGAGTGTTGGAGACTTAACTCATTGAAACTATTGTTGAAAATGTGTTATCGGCCAGAAATATTATATTTAATGTAATTGTTTTGTTTGTATAGCGCTGTAGGTTTTCTTATTAAATAAACATATTAATAATAAATAAAGTTATATCCTTCAGATTTTATTACTCTCATAAATAAATACTAGACATGCTTTTGCGGGATTGCGGGATGATACTCCCTAGACGAGATGCGTGCGGATATATAGGTACGTGTATATCGCGGCCCTTTCACAATCGGGCGGTTTAAAAAAATAATGGCATCCAATTCTTTCATCTTGACACAAATCGGAATATTCTGTCGACTGACGCTATCGCAGATAGAGAAACAACCAGGGCCGAATTTACTGTTGGCGGTAAAGCTGAATCCATGGTGGACATAGAAAAAAAAACGGTATTAGTATATATATTCGCAGATAGAGAAACAACCAGGGCCGAATTTACAGTTGGTGTCAGCTAAATCCATGGTGGACCTAGAAAAAAAAACGGTATTAGTATATATATTCAACTATATTATTTATAGTTATAGACTACTATATTATATAGGTAGTATATTATATATATATATATATATATATATATATATATATATATATATATATATATATATATATATATATATATATATATATATATATATATATATATATATATATATATATATATATATATATATATATATATATATATATATATATATATATATATATATATATATATATATATATATATATATATATATATATATATATATATATATATATATATATATATATATATATGTATTCATCAATATATTTATCTCCTCGTTCAACGCCAGGGTCAAGGAGCATATAACCCTAAAGTCCATAAATAACTAATCCACCTCTCCCCCCTCCTTTTCGCTTCCCTTTCCTTCCTTACTCTCGTTCCTTTCCTTTGCGTCCTTATTTAATTTTAGTCATTTATTTTACTTTTTTTATTATCTGTGTCTTTCTAGTTTCTGTTTGTTTCTTTTTATCATTTGTGTTTTTATTGTTCTTTTGCGTAACCAACGTTCTAAATATGTTATAAACTAACCTATAGGTTAGCTGATAGACATTGCTGCAAGGCAATAAGCTCGCTTTTTTTAATTAAAATAAAGAGTTTTTTATTATTATTATTATATTTGAACGAATTATAGAGTTCTTGCGGAAAACCCGTGACACACGCACACGACCTAATGTCAAAGAAACGCAGAAAGCAAACTTTTTTGGAGTTGTCAACTACTACGGGCAAACTCGCCAGTCGCCACCCCAGGAAAGTGCAACGAAAATAGATCATTCTTTCAGCCGCGGGGTTACCGCAGCGACTTAGGGATGATACTGTCCACCGTCTAACTACGCCAATATGCACTGAGAAAATATAACGCTGTAATACACGGAAATACGCATGTTTCAAAAGGGATTATTTATATAACATGTTTTTTGGTCCGTACGCATGTATCAACATGACGAGTAACGGTGTAGTTACCATGTCCCGGGCATAGTAACTTCACCGAACATTCATTACGTCCCACAACAAGATCTTTATTTTACCATGACAGCATGTAAGCTTAAGGCTACAGTCAGTTACAAGAATCATGTTAAAGCTACATTATACCGTTATTTTCGTATTACCCGTACAAAAACTGGTGAAACATATATTCGAATAATAGAGTTTTAACAAAATTCCTTGTAATTCAACAAAATTATGATTGGAACATTGTTATTCTGTATAAAACCGTAATAACAAAACAGTAATTTAGGAAGAAATCCGTTTAGCGTTTAAAACCTTCGCCTCTGGAATTATGAAACTGCGCCCAGTGGTTTGTTCCGCTATCCAAGATGTGTTCGCAGATCACCGTGTTTTCACGCTGAATGTTTTTACCTGCCTTGATGTGTTCCAACAGTCTTTCGGTCGCTTTGTTTGTCCAAGCTAACAAAGAGCGGCACTCGATCTTGTGCACACCCAAAGTTTGCAGTAGTATTGTATCCTTTACATGTCCAAGAGACTATACTTTAGGTCAGTTTAAAGTTCGTTTTTAAATCCGTCGCAGCCGCTAACGGTGTTTGGTCGGTTCAACTCACGGTTTAACTCCCATCCGGACGCCCTCTCGAAGCGGGTAGAACCTGGAGAGGACTCTGATTTTCCTGTCACGGCTGTATCGTGTACAGGTGGACCAGTCCTTTGGGGCAACTAGAGCTGTCAACTACAACGGGCGAACCCGTCAGGAAGCTAGCTAATTATAGTGATCGGTCTGCCTCCCGTGGGGTGACCGCAGAAGACTTCAGACGGAAACAATCCACAGTCTAGCTACGCCACCTGCCTTACAGCGAGGCACCGGGAAAGATAACCAGCGGGCCTGACTACCAGTTTGGAAGGATATCTCAATCTGGAATTAACCTTCAAGATACCTGCTACCCCCCCGACTGGTTACAGGATTGAGGTCGCTTGCGCGGTTCTCTCCCTTATGAAACGGTGACACGGTGACTACCGAATCTATCGCGGGCCACAGCATCCTTTGCCCGGCTTATTCACCCGAGATCGGGTAGCCGAATGGTCGTTTCAAGAGCAGTTGCCATTGTTTCTGAATATGAGCCGAATCGTGAGTTGAGCCGATCCGAGAACAAAATGGAGCTTGTGGCCCAAGCTGAACGAAACCGTGTACCATCGATGTGTTGCGAGCGCTGACATCGACCCTCCGCCCCCCTTCCCTTGCTACAATGTGCCCCGTAACAGTAGCAGTATGCCAACTACCCACAATAATACCCTGAACACATGCGGTTGTTGAAACATGCACACATCGTTGAAACGTCGTGTGCTTTCAATTTCACGTGGTAAAATCCAATTTTCTTTCATTTATAATTACAATAGAACTACTAAAACACACAAACATTCCATTAATTTAAATGTAGCTGTGAGGAAACAATTTTTAAATAAATAGCTCTGTAAAAAAAACATTTTTGGTGCTGTATTATTTAGAGAAAACAGTCCTCAATTAATAATAAACAGTTAGGGGGACCCAAATACGGCCCTGGCACAAACGCGTTAATATATCTTCATCCGCCACAAGGGACAAATGGGACAATATGCAAGGGACGATAAACATTGGCAATTTCAGAGATGTTTTAGACGCCGCGATCTTGAAACAGATTTCTCTTGGCCCAGCAAATTACTGTGCGAGTCAAACAGTAGCCAGATACTAAGAATAATAAAGGAAATCAAAACAAAAAAAGAAATATCCGACCTAAACATTTCGTACATACATATGCTAAAAGTGTAGAAAAGACTTTTCCGGCAAGCAGACAAGGCCTCCCCCCCCCCTAATAGTGATTGTGTCAAGTGACTATGATTGCAAATGTAGTGGGTATTTTGTGTAGTATTTCTAGGGTATTAAATTGGCTATGTTGAATATGTTGTAGTAATTTCTTAAATACGGGGGATTTTTTTTATGTGTCGCTTGTATATGAGATATTCCAACCAAAAGGTTATCGTGTGGTGACGTATCTATGTGCCGAATTTCAAGTCCCTAAATCCAATATTTCGAGGTTGAAGTATGACTAGCGCGCTTCATGGTGGATCGATATGAACCACAATATTTTCAACTCTAGCCATGAACAAATGCTGTTTGCATGCCAAATTTTACCTGACATGACCTAACGATTTAAATTATTTTTTCAATTTGAAAAACTACTTTTTGTGACTTAAATATAAAAGTTAGACATATGCTGTCGCTGACTATTTTATAGGCATTATCAAGCTCTACAACTTTTCTCTAGAACTTAATCACATATCTCTCATCGTTAAGGCAGCGTTAGTTAGAAACGTTTTCGTTCGACCGATTTTTCCGACTTACTTTGGAAATCCGACTACCACGAAAAAATCTATTTTTCGTATTAATATATAGCCTATGACACTTACAAATAACGGGGCTTTCTATTGGTAAACGAATTTTCAAAATCGGTTCAGTAGATCCAGAGATTACTTCCTACAACATCACAAATTTTACCTCTTTATAATATTAGTATAGATAACAAATCTTAAACCATATTGGCCGCGTATATCCTCAAATGAGCCCATGTTATAACGATTAAGTCTCACAGTAACTTCCGGCGGTCTAATACGATTTAAAACAGAGGTGCCTGTGGAAGTACCTCTGGAGTGTTTCAACACTATTTTTACACGACCGCCCAACAAAAACAGAGTATAATTTGTTAAGGTTTCATCTATGTATGTTTTCCGTATCTTTATTCCACCATAACTTCTAAACGTTTAAATCGATTTAGAAGTGTGTCGTATTGTTAGAATCGTTTTGTCCTTCCGAGTGTCAAAGGGTAGGTACGTGCCGCGACCCCTCGCTCTCATACTCGTATAAGGAGAAAGCAGCGTATTTAATTTAAATTGTCGTGTTACGCGGTGCGTATTGACATTAATCATTTGACAGTTTAGTTATATCTTTTTTCCTCTCCGCGGCCGTCAGGAACATATCCGGTAGGCCAGTAACGAAGAGCAATATTTGGAATATTAATTTAGCAAAATAAATCGCTCCTAAGAAGCCAACGCCTTCTATACCGCGAGATAACCAGGCTTATCACCCAGCGGGCCGACACTCGCGCCCTTACTTCCAGTTGCAACCAGATTACGCCGGTCTCCCGACTAATTAAAGGTTCGAGGTCGCGTGCGCGGTGCTCTACCATCGTAGCGGTGATTCCGTGTCTACCGAATATATCCCGGACCACGGCATCCTTCGCCCGGCTGTATACTCGGTATCGTGTAGCCGATTGGTCGTTTCAGTCGCCGTAAGGTTAACAACTACCCCCGCTCTACAGGAAACAAGGGCGTTTCCAGGCTCTCCCGGCTATCAGTCAGAATGCACAATCGATTGGCTGTCGCCGCACGGTGCGAAAACCGTCCAGGAGCGCTCGAAGTTTGATTCTTAGAGGAAACTGCCCCGCAGGCTGGAGTCCTACCCTGGCTCGCACTTCTGCGTGGGGGCTGCCGGATGGGTATTGACCCGGGATTTTATCCGACCCTTGCATACATGTTTCTTATATAGTTTGCGATGTTTGTTATATAGATGCCAGTGAGGCTATTTTGAATAAGCTGGAGCGTCTGCAAAATATCTTACTCAGGTATGTTTTTAATTTGCGAAAGTTCGACCACGTTAGCCGCATTCGGGAGCAACTTCATTGGCTTCCTATTCGCGATCGAAGAAATTTTCATACGTTGTCGCTACTCTACAACATACTCAATAACCCCACTTCATTCTCCTATCTAAAGGAGAATTTCCACCCTTTGCCACGGTCTTCCACTTCGATCAAGCCGGGATAAGACACTCGCCATTCCGATACATCATTCTTTTGTTTACACGCACTCTTTTACAGTCCATTCTGCTCGTTTATGGAATCAGCTCCCTCACTCTATCAGGCATGCACCTTCGCTGCATACTTTCAAAAAACTGTTGAAGAAACATTTATTTTTACACAGCCACTAACGAAATACCTCACCTTGTCCTCTCCTTTATCCTTCCCTGGGCAACCTTAGCATAAGTTACTGACATGTATCTGTATAAGTTTATTTTAAATTTAACTTTACTACTTCTTTGTGTATTGTACAGTGAAAATTAGGAATTATGTTATCAAATGGGTGACTGTAAGATATCGCTATAGCGATAAGTCCGCCATTTGTACATAAATTGTCTTTTTTTATAAAACCAGCCTAATATTCATTAAGTTATGTTTTTATAGCACATTATAGTTATTCTATTCTATGTTTCTTATTGGCCTTAGTGGCAATAGGGCCCATTAGCGCCCTAAATCTATATATGGCATTGAGCAATTTAATCCCCTATATAATCAACGGTACAGTGTGTGTAACATACGCCGTAAGCGCAGTTGTATATACATACATAAGCCTAATTCCCCCAATCATGCTGATATTATTATATAGATATAGTGAGATGAAACTCAATATTTAATCAATTTTTCCCCAATCTCTTTATCGTGTGTGTCCGTCATAATAATACCCACTCAAAATATGATTAGTTTTCCGAATCCATATTGATTCTCTGACAGAAGAAAGGGATGCCCTTTTCGCCAATCGCGTGTGGCCTGGTGTTTGTACTAGCGCCGGGGTAATCCCCTTAAGGCCAGAGGCGTTAAGGGGGGTTATCACGCTGGGGTTACGGCGATTTGTACCCGCATTTAATGGTAAACTATTCGGTCGGTGCGGCGTTATGGCGAGGCGGTATTCGAAGCTTTCAATCAGTCTATATCGCTCTGTTGTCTGTGTCAGGCTTCGTATTGGGTTATCACGAAGTTATCAAAGGAAATTTTAAAGATATATTAATTACAGAAAATACAATATTTATCCATACTTATTTCCGTCCGATTTTGTGCTAGGAATGGTAGGATACAATAGTCTTGAAACGCGTCGATATATTTCCCTAATTATATTTGCATCTAAATAAATTCAAGGAACTATTTATTTGCCAGAGATACTATGTAAGTTTGAATTGTACGTACCGGTAAATTACACAGATCGCATCTATTGTTTAATGTGCCGTACCATCGTACAAATATTTTTGTAGACAGGCTAGTGGGAAGGGTTATAGCTCTTCTTAATTCCTTACCCACAGAATAGATATCTTTTGTATATCCCTTTGGCAGCTAAAAAGGCAACTCCCTGCTATCTCATGTTTATCATAATCTGTCTTTTATTTAGTTTTAATTTTTATGTTTTTTTCTTGTTCAATGTTAGCATTAACTTAGTTATGTAAGTCATTTATTTTTAGACTTACACTCTAGCTTTAATATTCATGGGCGAATTAGATTCATGCTCAGATCAACGCTTTTGAATAATATTTGAAACTAATAAATAAATAAATAAATCACATCATTCTTGCTATAAATTAAAAAAATAATTAACTCTTTCTTTTCAATAATAAAAATGCGAGCCTTGCCTTGCGACACTCTGGAGCTGTCGTCTGCAATGGACGAAACGACACCTCAGGCTGTTATAACGATATATCGTTCTTTCAGCCGTGAGGTGATTCGACAGAGACTTTGGGACAACACAGTCCACAGTCTAGCTTCGCCAACATGCCCGTAAGAAGCCGACGCCTTTCCGCGAGGCATTGGTAAAGAATCCAGCGGGCCAACCTCACGCCCTTACTACCAGATTTGGCCGGATTTCTCCTTCCCCTGAGGCCATCATCAGGATTCATCATCAGACCCTCATCATCATGTGTGATGGAAAATAGTCATAAAAAAACATACTAGTCTAAATTCGAATGTCCAGTGTCTTCATCCTGGCTCCATCATCAAACCAGATTGATGGTACCATAATATTCCATTATCCCCAAACTTACGTAATTTCAGCTCAATCGGATACCAGGAAGTGGTTGAAAAATGGTTTGCAAATTTTGAAACGGACAACTTACATACATACGAACATTGCATGTCAAAATAAAACTTCTAAAAATAATCAACTTATCCAGGCCCAATATAGCCAGTGCACTTTCTAGCACTCTATATAATCCACAAAATTTTAAAAAATACCTTTTTCGGGTAGAGTCGTTGCAAAAAAAAATGTTTTTTTTTCATCCAGTTAAGGATGGCTTTTTCTGAAAACCCTTAAATTTGTATGTTTGAATTTTCTCAGGAGAGTATAGCCACGTTTAAAATACGTAGAAAAGATTTTTTTTTTAATATAGTCCCTCTTTTTTATCCCAGGGGTTGTTTTTCGAAAAAACCTCCAATACTCCATTTCATATTTTCACGGAAGAGTAAGTGACCCTAATTTCGAGCTCTTGCCTATCAGAGTAAGAGTAAGTGACCTCATTTTCATCGCGTAATTGGTGGTTTTCTCAAAACCCTCAAAAGTGTATACTCTAATTTCCTCGGCAGAAGATTTCGACCACATTCTACATAAATTAGTCAAATGTTTTAAAAATATAATCTTCAAACACCTATCCCTAATTTCTTCCGGATAAAATTTGAACTAAACTTGAAATTAATAATTTTCTTTAAAATTCATCCTTCTGTTTTCCTCCCTTTGGGGATGATATTAGAATGACTATCTAATAAGCATGTCTTTAATTTATGAATGAAATAAATTCCCTGAATTTCGAACCTAACCTAAGAGTACCTTAATTCGCCAACAATACGGCAAAAGGGCGGTATCGTATTTGTAAAATATAATCTGCGGTTAAAATATTTAGTTAAAATATATAATAAAATTTCTGTATTTTTCTTTTTGACACGGTCGTGTCAAAAAGACACGGGAAGTAAGCTCGCCTTATCACCTAGCAAAACGGGCTGGGTTGCACTTTACTGGGCGCATTAGAAAAACATTTACATTTAATTTACGCTCTATTTAACCTGGGCTCATTCATATTATGAATACATGATTTCAGAAGCATATAACGGTATTTTATGCATATTTAATTCTTTTTCTTTTGTGCCCTTGCATTTGAATGTGTATACCTATAAATAATAATTAAATAAAATTTAAAAAAACACACTACAGAGTATGCATTTGACCGGCTATAATTTCAACCCCCTGTTTCAGCCTGTTAGGGGTCGACTTCCTTTCGAAAAATCCTCTCTAGCACAACCTTATGAATCCAAAGGAATTTGTTTGCAAAGTTTCACATTCCCATGCTTATCTGATCTTCAATGAGAACCACGCGTTAATTTGAGCTTTTCGATTGCCACGTTTTAAAACAAATGCATCCAGTAATGAAATACTCTCACGCTGCTGTGAGCTTTATAACATCCTTAGAACTTATATTTACATTTTAAGCTGCGCAAAACAAATCTTAGCCCATACAATAAACTGACTATTTCTTAACAATTTTGCTGATTATTATTACTATCAATATACTTTATATACGCTATTATTACTATACGCTCACACTCCACACCCACATACGCAACACACTTTTACACACACATCATAAACATAAGTCTTTTATTTAGGAGTAAAATTTTACTTATGTACTTTAGTTTTATAAAGTAGTTTAATGTAATTTCTGAAATTTAATTGAAATCAGTAATCGGTTTTATTTTTATAGATCTGCATATTTTTAATTTAATTGCTGTGTAATCCTGTGTGATTTCCTAAATAAAGAATTAAATTGTAATCTCTGTAATCCTGTGGGATTATCTAAATAAAGAATGAATTTAATTGCATTTTCAAATACTGGTAACCTTTATTTTTCATTATCATTTATTTTTCAAATTCTGGTAACATGTATTTGTCATTGCCACGAACAAAATCAGAAGCGTGTCAAGTGGTCGACGAAATTGTGTCATTATCATAGCTTTATTAGTGTCATGCAAACTCGTGTAATTCAGTGACTTACGCATTAAAAATAATTATTAATTGTACTAAAATGAATCAGGAAACCGGCGGTGTGATTGCCAAGATCGATGATGTCGTCATTAAAACTGAGATCGAAGATGTAGTCATTAAAACTGAGATCGAAGATGTCGTCATTAAAACTGAGATCGAAGATGTCGTCATTAAAACTGAGATCGGCGATTTCGACGATTCAGAGAAAGTGGCCGAGTTTCACGAAAATGCTAGCAATTTTATTAAATCGGAGCCCAATACTTCTTCCGTGAGTATTCCGAGCACGGATATCAATAGATCGTTCGTTTGTTCGGTGTGCTATAGAGGGTTCAATCGAAAGGAACACTTAAAAATCCATATTACCGCTGTGCATCTCAAGATAAAGAAATTCGCTTGTGGAGAATGTGACCGCGCTTTCATCGGACGCACGTTCTTGCTTCAGCACGTGAACGCTGTTCATCGTAAGATAAAAGCGTTCGTGTGTGAGGAATGTAATCGCGCGTATTCAGCGCGCTCCAGTTTGAGAATCCATAAGGAAACAATTCATCAGAAGTTGAAGAAGTTTGTGTGTTTCGATTGCAACAAGGCGTTTTCGCATCAGTCTAGCCTGGCCGTGCATTTGGATGTGATTCATAGGCAAGTGAAGAAATTTGTATGCTCGGAGTGCGGTCGAGTGTTTCCGCGACGGAGGAACATGGTAACACATATTGAAAGCGTTCACGGGCATCTAAAGAAGTTCGCGTGTGAGAAGTGCAACCGCACGTTCGCGCAAAGGGCGAATCTAAAGGAACACTTCGATTCCATTCATTTAAAATTAAAGAGACGCAGGTATGCGCTTAAAAAGTACCCGTGCGAAGAGTGCGATCGCGCGTACAGCGGCAGACAGAGCTTGGACAGGCACTTGGACGCGGTACATCGAAAAGTTAAGAACTTCGTCTGCGCGGATTGCGGCCGCGGTTTTTCGCAAAGAGCCGCCCTAATATCCCACTACGAATGTGTACACTGGAAGCTGAAGAAGTTCGTGTGTTTGCATTGTGGTCTTGCTTATTCGCAGAGAAAGAGTTTAAAAAGTCATCTAGCTACAGTTCATCCTGCCGCCCAATAATAATACTATTGATTATACAGGTTGAGTTTAAATAAACCGGCATCCTTGAAGGAAGTGAATCAGTACGATCAAGTAAGCAACTTTTGATAAAAAAAATGAGAAAAAAATGAAAAAATATATATTATTTTTTTTAGTGCATTTGAACAAATTGACTTAAGAATAGAAGTTTGACAAGCATTGAGCGGGCTACGCCATCTAGCTGTAGGTAAAAAAACGCAAATAAATAATATTAGCAAGTTTGTACGTACCGCTAGATGACGCATTGGGTTTAACGGTTTTTGTAATATTTTTCAATAAATTTAATTTAAAAAAATACAACAAACATTTTTTTTTACTTTTCTTTTAATTTTATTTTTACATTTTTTTAATTAAATGTTCCTTATTTACTCATATTGATTTACCCACTTCAAGGATTCCGGTAAATTAAACCTCAAAGTGTATATCGTATTATATTGCTCCGCATCGTATGCTAATTTGGCAACCAGGATTGTACTACGAAACGCAACGTGTATATGACACTCATAATTCCAAAAATTATTTAATCTTTTTTTTATTATGTTCAAAATGTCAACTTTCGTGGTATAACAGTTTGGCTGCACACTGTAGATGACTCTGGAAATAAGTCTATACGGTATTACCTAACCGTTTTTTTTAATAATATTTTTTTAATACGTCAATATTTAATTAGGTGTACAGGTTTCTTGAATAGGTACGTAATAGTAATAATTACGCACCTTATTCAGATATTCAGATAGATTAATAGTTGGCATTCTATCTCTCCGCCAGTGGCGTAACTAAACCGGTGCAGCCTGTGCGGCGCACCGGGGCCCACTGTTGTTTAGGGGCCCAGAATGGGACTTCAGTCTACGATCGACCTTCCATTTAGGCTAAGGAAGCTGAAAAAAATGATGTCCTAAAACTTATCTATGATTTTTCAAAGTTTAAATCAAGATCCATGTGTCCCGCTGGTTGTTCGGTACTTGCTGAACCCCAAATGTAAACGTCGATTTATAAAGGTGGGTATCCTTATAGGTTCGCACCAACTCTGCTCCGCGCACCTGCAACTGCTCCAGCAGTGGATACGTTCGCGCTCCTGAAGCGTGCAACGTTGCACTCTCCACGGCGGGCCCTCCAAGCGGTGGCGGTTTATGCGCGAACACAAAGTGATGCGCAGTGCGTACATATTGGTGGGTACGTCTCGCGCATCACTTTCGCTGTCCAATAAACGTAAATCCATCGCTATGGACTGGGCTGAGGAAAAATGTCTAGCTATAATCGAGGAGTACAGAAATTATACATTGCTTTGGGATCCGAAGGATGACAAATTTAAGAATACATTTTGGCGATGACATGTTCGCTCAATGTTCGAATGAAAACTACGGAGCACTCGTTGTTCTTGTTGAGTTGCAGGGGCGCGGGAGCAGAGTTGATGCGCGAACGTAATGGATATTCACCTTAATGTAGCTACAATATAAATATGTAATGTAGCCAGGTATACAGTAACTACATCCTATATGCCATAATAAATGTAAATAAGTAGAGGGCCTTTTCTTTAATTTTGCACTGGGGCTCATTTTTTTTAGCTACGCCACTGATCTTCACATTATTTCTGTGGTGAAATCAGCCTATATAAAATATGATATAAATTGATATAATTTGAATGTTATCATTGCTATCATTGGTTGAATTATTGGGTTTTTATAATCAATCAGTCCTTTATAAAAATACCATTCATTTTCAACCTATTATAGATGGCCAAATTAATTCTATCAGTTTCGCCGTCAATGCTATCAGCGCCGTCTGCATTTCTCCAGCACGATAGGGTTTCCAAATTGTACAATTGAGTTGAGCAATCTAATACCGTACCTGTATATAATCAACATTATTATCAAATTTTGGTTTTCAGTATTGATATTTTTTGTGAGCTATTTCTCTATTGAAAACGAAGCTAAAAATGAATGTCTACTGGAGCCATCCTAAAATCGCCATAAAATTAAAAAACCTTTAACATGGAAAATAAACATGCTAAAATTATGAAAAAAAAACTAAAAATAGCATAAGAATGGTATCGCATCAAACATGCTAAATGATACAAAATTGCATAATAAATGTCCAAAAAAATATCGAATAATCATAAATTTAATTACTTCGTTCTTTCTATCAGAATGGTGTTGGTATAAAATTATATTAGCATTGGGCCCGATTGTGTGTCTTCGTCAACTAAAATAGGATCTTAGTTCAACCGAACGAGTCAGAGCAATACGTTAGAACGGAATATGAAATGATGTAGGTACCTATAGTCGATTTTCCCGCACAAAAACTACCTGTCGAACTTATAGACGCCCGAATAAGCTTGAACAGATTTCGTACGCTGTTAGATTTAACTGCTTTATCTTCGGTGGGTTCCCAGTTTTAATGTGGAAACGTGACAACCGTTCATTTCACATTCCGCTCTGTCGTACTGCTCTGTCTCGTTCACATAAACTAACTTCCGATGTTAGTTCAAGAGAAACGTAATCGAGCCCTTCTACAGAATGAGTTTTCAATTAGTGGCACCCTTGCTGTGGGTGAATAAATTTTTTGTTTTTTGTTTTTGGCAAATCTGTAAATTTTATCAATTGAAGAACGTTTAAGAAACTTAAGCGCGCTGCGCCATCTAGCGGTAGGTAAAATATCGCTAACAAACAATACATATTAGCAATATTTTACCTACCACGCATCGTGCTCATAGCTTTTTATACTGTTTTTCAACCAAAAAAAAAACATAAAAAAAAAAAAAACAAAAAATACTATTAAAAGTTGTTTAGTTTGTCGTACTGATTCACCCTCTACAAGTATGTCACTAATTAAAAACTCACGCTATATACATTTAGGAATATTTGACTTTCTGGGTACCTGCATTATTATTTTTAATATTTTCTAATAATAATAACGTATCTGCTGGGGATTTTAACTTCTGATTGATTTTCTAAACAGTCATCTTCACTTCTGAATAAATTGTGTATTACAATATGGGTATATGGATTATTAAATTAATTGTCTTATAATATTGTTACAGTACAATATAATTTTGTGTTAAAATGTTGCATTCGATACGGGAAGTTGGGAATGATAGCGTAGTAACTAATACCTATAAATACACGTTTTCTAGATATCTGACTACTATTGGGAAGTCAATATATTTCATGCGATATGTTTTAGGATTATCATAATAGCCCGTATTTCGTTTTTCGCAGGCCTAAATTAAGCTGATGCTTAAAATTATGAACTTTAGTACCTTCGTTATTTTTTTGGTATTCCGTTTCATCAAAATTAAAAACCGGTCTTAAATCTTAAAATTTTCTGTTTTGTCTATGGCGGTTCCATTGTTGACAGGCTGGCCATCTTAATGTTGACAGCTCGGTCACTCTGTCGCCCGCCCGCCATAGTTTCGTCACCGCACGCTGATTGTCGCCACGTTTTTGTTTGTTTTAAAATATAGAAATATACCAGGTTTTTTATCATACAAGGCTAAAAAATAGGCGGAAAAAGGGCGTTTTATCATAATCTACAAAAAATATTGACAAGATTTTCAGGTCAAAATATAGATAGTAATCTTCGATTACTTAGGATAATCGGCGCTCATCGTCCCTTCTTCGATTTAGAAACCAATGCTGAGCAAACATTTTTGAAATTGCGACAAGAAATCTTTGAAATCACGAGAGAAACGACAGCTACACGGCTGTCAGACGCAGACTGCTCGATTTAGACCGTTCTTAGTTAAAACCCCGAACAAGACCCATCCGCCATGATACTTATAGAAACCGAATACGAAAAAGGATCTAGACGGTGCCTAACACCAATTTAAGAGCTTGATAGCCTCTACATAACCACGTTTCAGATAGGCAGTCCCAAATTAGGCATCGTATTAGCGCGTTTTAGACCCCAAGTTAGGTACCTGCGAGAAACGGAATACGGGCCATTATTGTATTCTCATACATTTATGTTTTCTTGTGCGTGGTTAAACGTTGTCTGTACATGTATTTTGACTGCAACCAGTGCAATTGTGTACCGCTTTCTCAAAGTGATACTTTCTCAAAGTGTTTTTAATGGTTTCATGTACTTCTGTTGGAGCCGGAGACAGTGAAATGGAATTTTGAGAAAAGATACAAAAACCTTTTCATAAGAGAGGCAAAATGTAAGTATTTTCAAAGTGATACATCATCCATAAACAATCTTTGATTCTGTATCTTGTGAGAAAATATTCATGACAATAGCGAATATATACACAGACATATAATACACAGACATTTTAGGAGATCATGACGAAGAGACTACGAATATACTGTCATTTGCCTTTTATAAGAGTTGACGAACAAATTACTATAAAATCATAAATGAATTACCAAGGAAGATTTTGTCAATGCGATACATCTACTGCAAATGTATGGTTGTGATAGAAACTCACACTTTTATAACTGAGATATTAAAGAAGATTTTTATTTATAATGACCAGATTATATTTATTGATATCTGACTTACAATTATTTGTTTATTTTTAATGCAATTCTTATGAAAAATTAAAAAAGATTTTTTCTGATGTATCACTTGGAGAAAACGGTCCTTAATACGAGGTACCTAATGCTAATTAAACATGATATGACCATCTATTGTCAAAGTGGGCCCGATTGTGTTTCTTTGTGAACTAAAACTGAAATTAGTTCAAGCGAACGAGATAGAGCAATATGTTAGAGCGGAATATATAACGAACAATGGTCGATAAAAACTACCTGTCGAACTTATACTCGTCAGAATAAATGTGAACACATTTCGCGCGGTGTTAGATTCAGATATTTTATCTTTTATGGGTAGTTTTAATGCTAAAAAGTGACAACAGTTCAATTCGCATTCCACTCTAGTGTATTGTCTCATTCACAAGGACCAATTTCTGATTTTAATTCACGAAGAAACTCAATCGAGCCCAATGTCAGAATTTATAATATGCTCCTTAAATATTATTAATTGACTAAGAAAATTCGCTACACTGTCCATTTTGTTATTAATATTAGTATTATGGAAAACCTTTATTCGCAAGTTATTTAATGTTTCTACTCCATTTGTCATTGCTGATAATTACATATTTTTTAAATAGTATAAAAAGATTGTTTTTTTACGGCATACAATTGAAGGGTTACGGGAAACGAGATCAGTGTCATTTTATTTCAATATAAGACACTAATTTAACGTGTAGATTGTTCTTAAACGAACCCAAACGAATGAATCGAGTTTCGAAAGAAATAGATTATTAAAGGGAGAAGAAAACGGGTAACGGAAAAGAATGATCAACGGCCACATGGTGACTAGACCTTGGTAATATTTTCCCGTCAAGTCCACAAGCGGGGTACCTCGATGACCCTCCGGTTAATTTTTAAGGAGGAAATTCTATCAAAATACTGATCAAAACAAATGACTTTTCCACGTTTTCGCTTTTTTTGGAAGGTATAATGTAAAATATATATTTTTTGTAACTCAAATATTCTTATCTGTTGTATTCTTATAGTATCGTTTTCGTTTTTTTTTTTCAAACGTAATTTAATTAAATTATTTTTTTTGTTTGGAAACTCAAATATTCTTGGTTCACAGACACAATACATTTTTTTCTCATAAAAACCCATGCTAAAACATTTTTTTTTTATTTAATAAATTTTAAAAATGGAAATTAAAAAATATAGAAAAGTTGACACTGATTTCCCCGTTACCCTTTAATTCTATATTGGGTAGTGATGGGTGTGATCACGAATAGCAATAACAATAACGTGTGATATTTGCAATCACGAAGAACGCGTTACGAGAATTTGAAAGAACATGCTATTTGAATCACGGCTACGAACAGCACCGCGTTGCCATCACTCGGCGCCGCTACGACGCGACCGATCACGCGTGATTATATGATCAGTGATTGGCCGTTCTCACTGAACGCCGTCGAACGACCGCGCGGCGCGCCACTGAACGATGATCGGTGAGCGCCTAATTGAACCGTTCATTTGGTTTCGTTCATTCTTGATGTGATCGGCGATCAGTGAATCAGTGATTTGCCGTTCGTTCTGGGCGAACGCCCGCGCCGGCTGGACGATGACTGATGAGTGGCGCGTTCATTTCGTACGTAACGTGAATTTGGACACTGTTGTCGCATGAATTTGGACACTGTTATCGCTCGTGTCGTAATCGTTCGTGTAAATGAGTTTGCTCATGATTTGTTAAAGCAATAAAATAACATTATTTCAGAAAGACGAACTCGGCTTAGCACCAAAAGAGCAAGAGAGATAATCTTTCTGAACGCTAATTCTTCTAATTACTAATAAATATTAAGCAAATATAATGCGCGTTTCTGTTATCAGTTATCACATTGACGAAACTTTGTTACTTAACGTTTCACAGTACATTTCAGTACAATCACGAAAATCACGAGTAGCAGTTATTATCACCGTGAAAAAATACCAGTAACGTGATTGTTGCGTGATTTAAAATTGAGAATCACGCCCATCACTAATATTGGGTATTACCCTATTTTTATTTTTGTTATTCTTAACCATATTGATATAAATATAAGTTAATAGTAAAAACAAGCTTTTATTGAAATAGTCTGTCCCAAGCCAATCCTTGGTGCGGCAGCCATGTCATCGTGTAACTTAGAACGGGCTATCATAATTGAATGCAGTACAACATTTCGTGTTTGTGCTGTCAACAGCACGGTCAACCGTTGAGGAGTCCCCTCGCTGGAATCCAACCCTGGGTGCAGAAGCCCAGCCCTATCGCGATGAAACTTAGAACGGGCTAATTGAATGCGTATACAAAATTTCGTTTCTGTGCTGTTGACCGTTGAGGAGTCCCCTCGTCGGGAGCCAACGCTGGGTGTAGAATCAAGTCATGCTCAAGATAAAAATGCATTTTCATTTTAACTGAACCAACATGGAAAAAATCAACTTCATAGGATAAAATGAAGTTGTTCTAATTCAGCTTGCAAGATTTGACCTAATCAAACTAACAAACATTGCAAGATAAATTAAAGCT
>OX155971.1:4432504-4658116 GCA_944548615.1 Micropterix aruncella | reverse complement strand
AACTTATGACCACCGCTCGGACAGTTATATTGATTATATTGTATCCGGAATATTATCCGAAGCTAATCATATTGTCGTATAGACAGATGCTGTAATCAGTTTTTATTGCTGAAAATATTAGTGGTTAATGCCGATTTTAATAATAGAATTGCGTTTTTTAGGGCCACATTGAAAGGCGATTTATTTTAATGATCATTTTACTACAACGAATAAATATTTTATTGTATAATATTATTAGAGCCCTGTCCACCCTACAACAGATTAATTCCAGTTGGGTGACAGAATCAAATTAGTATAAATTTAAAGTGTTGCCATTTAGTTCCAGTTATTTTTGTAGCCAAAATCAATGTTTTATATACAATTCTTAATAAATGAATAAACATAAAGGAATATTGAATATGATATAAATCTGGTCAAGTGCGAGCTTCACTCACGCATAAAGGGTTCTGTAATAAGCATTTAATTTGTTTTGTAGTAAGATTTTACGACGAATAACTTTTAGTAGGTTCCAAAATTTCTTAGATACTTCATTTTTTTAAGCTATTGCATAGCTTTTATCGCGGGCCTAGGCCAGCGCGGCGACCGAATGAAGAAATTTCTTAACGAAAATTAATGATTTTAAACTGATAATTACGTCTAAACGAGTCCTGCTTACGATTCGAAAAAAATATATGTTAAACAAGAACATTTTCCTAATATTCTTAGCTTTTAATATTTTACATTTTGTTTATATTACATAGTGTAATTAATTTGTGAAATTAGGTCTAACCGAACACAAAAACGACTACTACGCAAATACTATCTGGCGTATTATTATGAAACCTGCACCATTTTAAAGATAATTTAATTATCTATCTTTTTATCTACGAATTTTTTCGAATAATCCTATTTTTTTGCTTTATCGAATAAAAAATTCGTGCGCGGCGCATAATCGGAAGACGTTTAAATTATTCTGAATCATTTGCTACCGCAGCCGCAAATGATTCGGAATAATTTCAACGTTTACCGATAGAGCGCAGTTATGTGATATCAGAAAAAAAATATAATTATAATTGCATAAGTTGTTAAAAATGCTATGCAATAGCTTTACCGCGGCAGTCCCCGAGTGCCACACGTATTTTTTTTTTCAATTTAATAGCTAAAGTCTTGACAACATATGTATGTTAAGATTAAAGTAGTAATGAGACTTACTACCTAACACAAATATTTTGACACGTCCACGAGCGGTTTTTAGCCGCCAATTGGACACGATGTAAATGTAATGTAATGTACCATATTAGGAAATGGGTTCTATGTAACTTTATCACAATCGATTGATATGGATATTTTAAGCACTAAATTGTATATTATGGGGTTCTACGGTGCTTAGCTAGGTACTTTTGTATAGTAAGATACTACTATTGTATAAAATGACAAAAAACATTGTTTTTTTTTCAAAGTTTATGTGTATAAATTTTACTAAATATATCTATACCTACACGTTAATTATTTTTCAATTTTTTTTTCCAATAACGAGATATTAGTATTTTATTTTCCCGGCCAACCAACGGTTAAGGAAAGTATTGTGAACGCGATAAAAAAATTGAGATGAAGTCGGAAATATCCCTTTGACCCCCCCCCCCCCCCCATCGAGTCGATTAGGACCATTTCCAGACTGAAGTGGGTTTGTATGTGTGTGTGTGTGTGTGTGTGTGTTTGTGTGTATTCCTTCGCGATAGCGCCCATATGCTTCATCCGATTGAGCTGAAATTTAGCATGCCGGAATTATTTGAACATGGCTGGAGTAAAAAAGTAGATCATCCCAACAAAAATAAATGGTTGTCTCACGACAAGACTTCCCCGGTAAGCAGACACCCCCCCCCCCCCCCCCGCCAAACCCCCTTCCCCCCTATAGTGATTGTGTCAAGTGATTTTGATTTCAAATGTACCTAGTACCTATATTTGTAGTATTTCCGTGGTTTTAAAATGGCTGTTTTCCAATATGATGTAGTATTTTCTTAAATACCTACGGCGAAACATTTTTCTTTGTATAAGAGATAAAGCTCGTAACGGGTGTTTTTTAATAGAGGTATAGAACTTTAAGTTGACAACACTTTTTTTTAACTGGCGGCCATTTTGTCAGCTGTCAAGTGATTTATGTTTAGTTTGGTTTGGCATTTCAACATTAATAGACTGACGCCTCAACAACGCTTCCAAATTTGGCAAATTTATTTTGAAAATCATGGTTCTGTTCAAAATACGTATCGCGCTTTACGTCCATTTTACGGTCAACATAATCGTCCATCAGAGCAATTAATTCGATTAACTATGGAACGTTTTCGCACCTCGTTTACTCTAAATGATAATACGCATCCACAGAGACGTCGTACAGTGCGTCCAGAAGAACTCATTGCTGCTGTAGAGCGTAGCGTAGAGGAAGACTCGCATCAGTTTATCCGCCATCGTGCACAGGAATTGGATGTGTGTCCATCCACTTTATGGAAGATTTTGCGGAAAGATCTTGGTTTGCGTGCTTACAAAAACCAACTCGTGCAAGAATTGAAGCCACATGATCACATAGCAAGGCGTAGATTCGGTGAATGGGCCCAAAACAAGATTGCCGTTGATCCCGATTTTCATAAGCAAATTTTGTTTAGCGATGAAGCTATGTTTTGGTTGAATGGATACGTCAATAAACATAACAGCAGTATTTAGAGTGATGACAATCCTCAAGTGTATGTTGAGACATCGTTACATCCAGAAAAACTAACTGTTTGGTGTGCTTTATGGGCCGGTGGAATCATTGGTCCTTACTTCTTTAAAAACGATGCTGGTCAGAACGTTTCAGTCAATTGTGACCGCTATAGAGCCATGATTACTGACTTTTTTGTTAATCAATTGAACAACCATGTTGTGCAGGAGCTGTGGTTTCAACAAGACGGCGCAACATGTCACACAGCTCGTGCCACAATTGATTTACTGGAGGAAACGTTTGGTAACCGCATAGTTTCACGTTTCGGACCCGTGAATTGTCCCCCAAGATCGTGCGATTTACCGCCGCTAGACTATTTTCTGTAGGGATGTGTGAGGTCGCTAGTCTACGCCGATAAGCCGAAAAACGATTGACCACTTGGAGGACAACATTCGCCGCGTTATTGCCGATATACGGCCACAAATGTTGGAAAAAGTCATCGAAAATTGGACCTCCAGATTAGACTACGTCCGAGCGAGCCGTGGCGGTTATATGGCAGAAGGCCAGAAAATTGTCTTTCGAATAAAGTAAATTTCATGTCAATTTAAATAATTCATCTTTGTTTTATTCCTTTTCAAAATTCTATACCTCTATAAAAAACAACTTTTATAAAAGATATTCCAACAAAAAAACCAAAACGTGGTTTAAACCCTACAGCGCATTTGTATACCGAATTTCTAGTCTCAAAGTCCAATATTTTGAGAATAAAGTATGAGTAGCACGCCCCCCCTAGTGGGCGCCCCCCCTCATTTCAAAACCACAATCTTTTCAAATCTTTCCAATACCAAATGATGCTTGAATGCCAAATTTCAGTTCCATCGTATTACGCGTTTGGGCGCTATCGTGGAGGAATACACACACATACATACACACACACACACACACACACAACCATACACACATAGACTAGCCCCAACCCCCTACCCCCCCCCCCCCTCCCTAGATCTATCTAAGTAGGATCTAAGGACATCAACCTAACTATGTTGACTACAGCAACATCGTGAAGCGTAATAAAATATATATTATTTCGTGCCATAGGTACAGGAAGCGCACATTCCTTAAGATTACTTTCACTGTTACCGTGTTGTATATCGTCTCCATACTAAATAGTAGTGACAGTGTTTAATAGTGTCACGTAAATCCACGTGTCAGCTCGTGTCCGTGCCTGTTTTATTGGGTGTCATGTCCTCGATGGCCCTTTGATGAGGTCACGTCCGGATTGGAATCGGAGGGCGCGACATCGCCGAATCGACGCCGCGTGCGTCGCATCGCATCCATTTCAATTGCTTCTCGAATGTGGTACACCTACTACTTACTACTTCGCTGTATATATACTACTGTATAAAATAAATAAAACCCTAAAACTCGGCGTCAAGTAGAACCAAGTAAAATCGGTCATAAAACAAAGCACACATAAAATAACACCTAATATTTCCCGCGGAAATTCGAATATCTCTCAATGCCGAATAGTGCCGACCACTTTGCATAGGTCTCTACGATTTCAGACCGGGAAAAATGTCCGAATTATCCAATAGAGAAAACTAAGATAGGCACAGGCAAGCTATGCTACTTGCCGAAGTAACCGTTAAGGTGCAAATTTAATGTGTGTTTTGTAAAATATAATCAAAAATTGTATTTGTTTATGCAAATAAAAAAATGTGCGTGTCAGCTCCGACGCGCGACTGGAGATTACTATTTAAGTGCGATTGTCATTGAATAAACAATAGGCAAAGGGGGGTAACTAAACGCATCTCTTATAATATTGAAAGCATGTATATATGTACTTTTATTCATATAAAATTGCTTGACTAATTGATTGATTGATTGATTGACCGATTGATTAATTGACTGACCGATTGGTTGATTGACTGAGTGATTGATGAAATAAAATGAAATGAAATGAAAAATACCTTTATTGTACTAACAAAAAAAATTACATGGGTAAAGAAAACTTAAATTCTATTTTAACTTAGTACAAACGGCGGGCTTATCGTTTCACGATTTCTTACAGCCAACCGTGTAATATTAAATAAAAGTATCAATACAGCTCACATACATAAACATATACACATAAATATACATATACATACATCCAAATATACATACATACATAAAAAATATAATTTATAATATAATATATGTATATTATAATAATAAATACATAGAAACTACAGATAAATAATAATAAAAATAACTGCTTATATAAAATGATAGATATTACAAAGTTCTTATGCTTCTATCCAGTCAACAACCCAACGAAAGGGGGGAGGGGATAGGGGGAGGGTTGGTTCTTAGTTGATATTTTGAGGGAGAAAATGTTTTTTCAGTAACGTCTTGAAACAGGGCAAGGATGTTGCATGACGAATAGCATGCGGAAGCTGAGATTGATCGATTGAGGTTATTTGTTTGAACGTATATTACTATTTTACGAAAAGTTATTTATTTCGAAAACGCTTTTTTAGCGATTACTAGTTAGATTTTACTACCCATCAAATTGAGGTACCGAAGGCTTTAAATTAAATCGATTCTTGAGGAGTAAGCTAAAAAAAAAACATTTTAATATAATAAACACTTATATAATAAAGACCCGCTCGCGCATGTCTAAACTTGCATCTCATTTTCATCAAAATCGTCAAAAATTTCCATTAAAGCGCCTATTTATAATTCTGGATCTCCCCATCCAAAATTCTTCGCTATTTGCTAGTGCGAGATTTGAATGCTTCAACTTTGTATGACGAAATATTAATCAGTTCTCTAAACTCTTATTGATGTTTACTGTAGCATTCGGCACCGACTTAACTGTAACTGTTAGCAGTCATGAAAATATGTAATCGTATACCTACTAAAATTTTCAAAATTTAAATAAATGGTCAAATCCAGCAATACAGCCTTCGTCTATACAAATAAAAAATACTCTTTTTGGCAAATGTTAACTATCAGGACATTTTTCTATATCTTACAGCATGATACTCTTGGAATGGAATATTTTCCAAATATCTTATGTAATTTCCACTGCGGTTTTGCATATTTCCTGCGGTTTACGCCGCGACGCGATGCTTGACAAGCATGCTTGATCATCTAGAGTCCCTAATGATAAAACCCAGATTTTTTTCTGATGAATAATTCATTTATTGCACGACTGCCCAACAAAAAGGGGTGAAATGCGTTCAGAGTTCATGTATGTATGTTTTCCGTTTCTTTATTCCACCATAACTTTGAAACGCTTGAATAGATTTAGAAGTATATGGTATCGTTATCATCATTATGTAATTCCAGGTGTCATAGGGTACATAAAATGTCCAAATTTCGAATAAGTAATTGTCCAAATGTCAATAAATTAGGATAAATATATCTTGTTCATTATCAAATAAAAGGTCTGATTGAGTAGATTATGGACATCATCATTGTCACAGAATGCGTAATCGTCTTTAAGCACTGGATGTTCACAGAGGTTACACGCGTCAATGGGGCAGTAACGAAACATCCGTAAATTGAATTTTGTTTCAACGAATATTGTTTTAATGAAGAACTTTATTCCATATAAAAGTGCTTTTCTGCGCGTACAAACAAATTGTTTGTAATTATTATACACACACAAGTTCACTTTTTGTACCAGGCGATCGTGTTTTTTTATATTTTTTTTGTTACACTTTCTTCTTCTTAAATAAACGGTATATACAATAACAAAAAAAAATATTACTCTTTTAGACGCCATACTACTTAACTGTGATAATTTAATGGATTACAAGTGTTAAAACGATCCTATTTTGCCACCCTGCTAATGTATGGATAAACTCGTCTAACATATTTTTAAATCAACAGTCCGAATGTCGAGTCGGAAACAGACGGGTCAGCGGCCTATAAAGCGAAGGGGTTATGCTTTATTGTCAATTTTCGACATGCCAAAGCAGTATACAAATAAACGTTAAGTGAGGCCCGTCATCCTCTGCGAGATATGGCCTACTTGTGACGATCCGATCGGACCCTTATAATTTATTTATGATCCTCTTTATCGGCAAAGCAAGCACCCTTGTGCGAACGGACGGACGATAGACATAAGCCTTTTGGCGCTACTATATTATAAAAGAGACTGGACTCTGCGATCACCGCGACAAAACATAAAGCATATACCTACAACGAGCAACATTTTTTTAGATGAAACGTTTATTCGCTCGTTACAGCGGTGGTCGGTCGAACTTTCTTGTGTGACAAAATTAAATCGGATTTGAATCGCTAATGCGTATGAGACTAAGGGGTCCGACACACTGATCCTACGTACGAAACGTGCGCAACGCATTAGTACATCTGGCTCTTGAATTTAGATGGAAGCAGACACACTTATCCCACACAACGTTACGTAGGATAATTATCCTACACAATTGTGTCTGCTTTAATTCAAATACAAGGGCCAGATGCCATAATGTGTTGCGTACGTTGCGTACGTCGGACCAGTGTGACGGGCCCCTAACAATGCGTGATGAATAGTTAGAGATCAGGTTAATAATACAGTGTCGTCAGCAAATGATATAATTTTCCCTGATATGTCCTTCCTTGCGGAACTCCATAGTGGTTGTGTAGCCAGTCACTTGTCACGTTATCCATTTTTACTCTGTGTTCGTCCAGTTACATAGGTCTGTTGGAAACTTCGCCCAACCTACACAATTTCACACACACTTCTCATTATCACACTTACACTTTTGTTGAAACTTTATCGTGAAGAACTTCCATATTTTCATATACAAGTTCTCCACTAGCGAGGGAGTCATGTTGAAGACTTCGCCCAACATACCCACAACAAAAGAAGTAATTTCTATAGAATCGAAACCGCAAATACGCTAAATTCAGCATTTAACGCATACAGAGCTGATGACTAATGTCATTTCTTCTGATCGATACGAATTGGCACACTTATTCTCCCCCACTCAGTAGATATTGCATCATACATACAATATAAAAAGCAGTACGTTCGCTCGATACTTCATCATCCTCTAGCGGCAGTTAACCGCAACGTTCACGAGTACTCGCGCTCTTCATTATCTTCGAGTCGACAATAACCGCGCTTATACTTCGCGATCATCATCATCGTCAAATCTATCGCCGCGCTTCATACAACCGCGACATCACCTCGAGCCCACACTACCTACACACCGGCGAAATATCTACACACATCATACAAGGCGTTACAAACTGGCAACCGATCACATACCTTCTGAATAAATACTTCAACTTCAGCACCAACGACTTTCAATACGGAGAAAATCCCTTGATGAGAACCGCCATTCACTCACGAGAAATTGGAGTCTATTGAAGAGTGGCCACTCTCATAAGTCTTAAACCACCGTAAAGCAGAATCAGTAACTCCTCTTTATTTCAGTTTGTCTAGTAATTTGTCGTGTGGCACAATGTCGAAATCTTTGGCCAGATCAAGGAATACAGCAAGACACCTTCGATCTGCATCTACATTTTTAGATATAATTTCGTGACTTGCAAAATAGCATTAGCAATATGACAACATAAAAATGAATAAAAAAATAACGATTTAGTAAAATAAATTTAAATTATCAAAAGAACAATGCATAAAAGAGAATAATATAATTTTGATTTTATGGCGTATAAGTAAATAATTTATATTCTAAGTCAAAATTTATTCAATTTAGATTAGCTGGTTAGGCTAGAGGCCAAGTTCCGCCCGGCGACATTCGGCTTTCAAAATGGCAGCCCGAGAGGAGTGTCTCCTTTCGTGCACCGGTCGAACGAAGACTTTGACAGGGCCAGAGTCCCTAACTAATGGCTGAGTAGAGGTCAGTCTTTAGTGTCAAATGGAAAGTCTGATTGAGTACATTCCGGTAATATACATTTATCTTTATAGATAATTACATAAACAACAAATATTACATAAAAAACCGTAGAAAATTTATTACAAAAATAATAGTTCACTCTTTGTAACGGCAGTCTTGTTTTTATTCTATTTAATATATTTACTTGTTTCATTTCTGAAACATCATTTATGTTTCATTTATCTACCGCTGGACATAGGGAGTAGTATTTACTATTTCTTAACCTATCCCTGGTGTTTAAATTTATGTAAGTATAGTTTTTTTTTTAATTTAGTTTCTGAGTTTATCTCCAAAATGATGGTGTCGATTATTTTAAATTATTTGGCTGCGTTTTTATTCCCCTTGTTTTTATTTTTACAAGCTTTTATTTACCTTGTAATTAATGTTAGTTATTATGTATGTATGTTTGTTTAGATCAAATCATGCAAGCAGCAATCTTGAAGCAACCACTTCTTCTTATCCTATCACTTTGAAGTTTTACTTGTTGGTTCAGTTCCAATGACAATGCATTTTTATGATTAGCATGACCCGATTCTACACCCACGATCCGCTGCTGACGAGGATACTCTTCCACGGTCAACATCACAGACACACCATTTTATATGCGCATTCAATTATGAAAGCCCGTTCTAAATTTCATCATGACATGGCTGCTGCGCCCAGGGTTGGCTCCCGACGAGGGGACTCCTCAACGGTTAACAGCACAGAAACAAGATTTTGTATACGCAATTATGATAGCATCATCATTATGCTGGGCAATATTACCAATTTGGGAACCAATTTAAAAAAGTCTTATTTAATGGCCTAGTCAAGAATCCTGTATATGACTTAAGAGATTTGGATAATGCTGATTTCTTATTCCAGAGCATCCTAATGTAAAATAACGGATAATTCATGATAATCAACTTTGCCAAAGAACGTAATTTTTATTTTTATTTTTATCGACGACGGCTGTATTGCTAGATTTGACAATTAACTTAAATTTAGATATTTTTAATATAGCCTCATCTATTTTCTTGACCATCATATTATTGCCTTGATAATTATGACTACAGACATTGAGCTCTTTTTTTGATCAGCAATTCTGATTATTAGATTATTTTCTATTTATCAATGGTTTTCAAACCAATTATAATTTACTAAAATTAATTTATATTGCCACAACTATATAATGATAGTTAATATTCTTTAATTAATTACATTATTTAAAATTTTAGAGACAAAGACGCATCCAAGTGTAGGAAAGCCTACCTACTGGAGCAGAAATAAATTGAAATTGAAATTGAAATATTACAATAACAAAAACGAAGTTCGTAGGAATGCGCACGGCAGCCGTCGGAATGTCAAAATGGCGGTATCGCATTATGTTTGATATGATCTGCGGTTAAAATTATTAGGTAATATATTTAAATTTTAATTTGTTATTAAGCTATTTCATAGCTTTTATCGCGGGCCTAGCTAGGCCAGCGCGGCGACCGAATGAAGAAATTTCTAAACGAAAATTAATGATTTTAAACTGATAATTACGTCTAAACGAGTACTGCTTACGATTCGAAAAAAATATATGTTAAACAAGAACATTTTCCTAATATTCTTAGCTTTGAATATTTTAGATTTTGTTTATATTACATAGTGTAATTAATTTGTGAAATTAGGTCTAACCGAACACAAAAACGACTACTACGCAAATACTATCTGGCGTATTATTATGAAACCTGCGCCATTTTAAAGATATTTTAATTATCTATCTTTCTATCTACAAATTTTTTCGAATAATCCAGTTTTTTTGCTTTATCGAATAAAAAATTCGTGCGCGGCGCTCTATCGGAAGACGTTTAAATTATTCCGAATAATTTGCTTTCGCAGCCGCGAATGATTCGGAATAATTTCAACGTTTTCCGATAGAGCGCAGTTATCTGTTATCAGAAAAAATAAAATAAAAAATAATACGTGTGGCACTCGGGGACTGCCGCGGTAAAGCTATTGCATAGCATTTTTAATAACTTATGCAATTATATTTTATTTTTTTTCTGATATCAGATAACTGCGCTCTATCGGAAAACGTTAAATTATTCCGAATCATAAATGATTCGGAATAATTTAAACGTCTTCCGATAGAGCGCCGCGCACGATTTTTTTATTCGATAAACCAAAAAAAACGGATTATTCGAAAAAATCGTAGATAAAAAGATAGATAAAAAAATTATCTTTAAAATGGTGCAGGTTTCATAATAATACGCCAGATAGTATTTGCGTAGTAGTCGTTTTTGTGTTCGGTTAGACCTAATTTCACAAATTTATTACACTATGTAATATAAACAAAATCTAAAATATTCAAAGCTATGAATATTAGGAAAATGTTCTTGTTTAACATATATTTTTTTCGAATCGTAAGCAGTACTCGTTTAGACGTAATTATCAGTTTAAAATCATTAACTTTCGTTAAGAAATTTCTTCATTCGGTCGCCGCGCTGGCCTAGCTAGGCCCGCGATAAAAGCTATGCAATAGCTTAAAAAAATAAATAAATAATTATAATTGCATTGTTAAAAATGCTATGCAATAGCTTTACCGCGGCAGTCCCCGAGTGCCACACGTATTTTTTTATTATTTTTACTGACACAACCGTGGCACTCCAATAAGACTCAGGAGGTGAGCTCGAACTCGAGCTCCTATCACAGGAGTGCCTAGCAAGGCGGCATCGGTTTCAATTTACTTGGCACATTAGGAATAATTTTATGCACTTTAACATATAATTTATGCACAATTTGGCCTGGGCACAGACAGATGTATGCATAAAATTTAGAAGCATATAGCGGTATTTTCTGGATTGTACATTATATTTCATATGTGGTATTGCGTTTGAATGTTTATATAACGAATAAATAAATAAATAGCCCGTTCTAAATTCCACTCTGACATGGCTGCTGCACCCAGGGTTGGCTCGTTCCAGAGCATTTCAATAAAAGCTTGTTTAAAAATGTGTTTTTACTATTAACTTATTAGCTTATATTTAAACTGGGGCATTTTCCTTCCCAATATATTTTTTCATATTAAGGGGTAGCTTGTTGTAACATATCATTCCGACGTGGTTTGGATCCCTTTTAAAAAGTTCTAAGGTTTGGGCGTGGAAGAATCTGATTGTTTACCCCTCTAGTAAAATGATTATGGGCATCTGCTTGTATCGGCAACTAGAGTTGTCGACTACAACGGGCGAGCCCGTCACCTCAGGAAGTTTTAACGATTAGTCGTTTTATCTCCCTGGAGTGAGCGCAGAAGACTTAGAACAAAAACAGTCCACCGTCTAGCTCCGCCACAAACCCGTAAGAGGCCAACGCCTTAACCGCGAGATAGCCAGAAGTGTTACCCAGCGGGCTTAGTTCGAGGTCGCTTGCGCGGTCCTCTCCCTTACGAAGCGGTGAAACGGTGTATACCGAATCTATCGCGGACCGCGGCATCCTTTGCCCGGCTGTTCACCCAGGATCGGGTAGCCGATGGTCGTTTCAAGAGCAGTCGCCGTAAGGTCCGCAACCACCCCCGCTCTATAGGCAACAGTACTGCTTCCAGACTCCCCCGACTGTTAGAGTACGCAATCAATTGGCTAAAGCCGCACGGTGCGCAGACCGTCCAGGAGCGCCAGAAGGTTGATTCCCAGGGGAAACTAACCATAAGGCCAGAATCCTACCCAGGCTCGCAATTCATGCGTGGAGGCCGTCGCATAGGTGTTGACCCGTGAGTGTGACCAACCCTGAACAGAATGGGTCTTCGTGGCCAACTCAGCAAGGGCCCACTAACTCCCGCTTGTGTCGGCAGCTTAGCTAAGTTTTTATAATCAATTTAATGCACTCTATCACATGTAAAGATGGTAGGGTCAGGATTTAAGTTTCTAAGTTTCGCCGCGACAGGGCTGCTGCACCCAGGGTTGGCTTCCAACGAAGGGACTCCTCAACGATCAACAACACAAACATGAAATTTTGTATACGCATTCAATTATGACAGCCCGTTCTAAATTCCACTCTGACATGGCTGCTGCACCCAGGGTTGGCTCGTTGCAGAGCATTTTAACAAAAGCTTGTTTAAAAATGTGTTCTTACTATTAACTTTTTAGCTTATATTTAGACTGGGGCATTTTTCCTTCCCAACATATTTTTTTCATATTAAGGGGTAGCTTGTTGTAGCATATCATTTCGACGTGGTTTGTATCCCTTTTAATAAGTTCTAAGGTTTGGACGTGGAAGAATCTGATTGTTTACCCCTCTAGTAAAATGATTATGGGCATCTGCTTGTATCAACAGCTTAGCTAAGTTTTTATTACCATCGCGTGTAAAAATAGTAGGGTCAGGATTTAAGTTTCTAAGTTTCGCCGCGACAGGGCTGCTGCACCCAGGGTTGGCTTCCAACGAGGGGACTCCTCAACGACCAACAACACAAACATGAAATTCTGTATAGCATTCAATTATGATTACCCGTTCTAAGTTCCACTATGATACGGCTGCTGCACCCGGAGTTGGCTTGAGACAGAGCAAATTAATAGGAGTGTTTACTTTTTTGTTAATTCCATAATACTAACTTAATTTAACTTATTTTGTTAATTTCATAATAATGCACTACTGTACCGTATAAATCAGTGAAATAAAAATGAGATATTCTCATGAAAGTTTCCGAGCGCGCAGTCCTTCTCCTTCAATAACAAAATATCGCCGAATCTTGAGCACTGTCATCAAGCAGGGTGGGCGACGCCTCCCCGTTTTGATTTGATTTTCAGCACCGGAAACTTCATAATAGCTAATCCCGCCACCATTATACTATTACTATCCGGCTGAGATCTTAATTATCTGCGTAACTCTTTGTCGTTATGGCGCGAGGGCGTTTTGGGAATGGCGTCATTCAGGGAGTCGTAATGGCGCACCTCTTTAACTTGATTGGCTGGAGTAATCAAGGCAGCGCCCTTCCCACCGCTCATCGTTTCCGTCTGCTTGTTCTTTGTTTTGGCTCACTTTTTCTTGCATTTCTCTATTTTCATATAGGATTTAAATGATAAATAAAAAATATAATAAAAGTAAAGAACGCTTTATTCGTTTGAAAAATACAATAAAAGAAATCGATTTTGTCACTCCAAGACTTCAATACAAGCTTTCCGGCAAGCAGACAGCCCCCCCCTGCCTTACCCCCCCCCCCCCCCATTGTTATCGAGTTATGTGATTATAACCACAAATTTTGTATATTTGTAGTATTTTTTGCAGTATTTCCGTGGTAATAAATAGAGTATTTTTCAATTTGATGAAGTATTTTTTTAAATGAAGCGGAATTTAATTTTTTTTTATGTCGCCTGTATAGGAGGTATCCCAAGCAAAATTTCACAATGTGGTTTCGGCCCTACTACGCATTTGTGTAATTTTTCAACTCTTGCTATGACCAAATGATGCCTGCATTCCAAATTTCAGCCCAATCGGATGAAGCGTTTGGGCGCCATCGTGGAGCAGTACACACACACACACACAGTCACACACATACACACATACTCACAAACAGACTTCAATTTGGAAATAGTCTTAATAGTCTCTGAGCGGGGTTAAAATGGATATTTCTGTCTTCAACTCGAAGTTTTTTTAGCGCGTTCACCTCACGTTTCTTGTGCCAGAAAAATAAAAGGGGTTTAAAGTCATTTCCACATTATTTTCTGACTGTTCCTATTATTATTATATGTGATAGGTAGTTTCATAATTTTAAACAAACAATACGTGGAACACAGTGTAGAACACATTGTGGAACACGACGAAGATGACTTTTGTAACATGACTCCAAGCATATTTGTAAGTAATTGCAATATCGTAACAAAACACACATACACACTTGTGTACATATATGTAACCTGGGGGTGTCGACTCAACGAGCAAACACGTCACCCTAGGGAGTTTTAATCTCCCGTGGAGTGAACGCGAAGACTTCAACGAACAAGACAGTCCACTGTCTCTTTTTTTTAATTTGTTGTTTGGGGCTTTCCTAAGGTCTTTATGAGCCTTGTAATACTGCGACTATTGCTGATCTATTGTATTCGCCCCTGCCTTAGTTCTGCGCCAAGCCTTGTGTCATTTAGGAACCGCAGCAGTTTTACCTCATCAGGTTGGAGGTAATGACCACCCAAGTGGGTGTATCTTTTACGCATCATCGGGCCACACTCGCACATGAGGTGCAGGGGAGTTTCCTCGGCCTCTTGGCAGAACCTGCACATTTTCGTGTCCAGGAGCTTGAGGTTGTACATGTGTTTGTTCAGGCCACAATGCACCGTGAGCGCCCTCACCGGTATGCGTAGATTGTTCCTATTTAGCGATAAGGCCCCACGGACAGTCTTACGGTCGTAAGCCTTAAATAGTGCTTTGGAATGATTCAAACCTGGCTTGTTGTTCCAGTGGTTGACGGATTGTTCTAAACATATTTTTGAGCATTAGGTTTACATGGCTTTTTGGTACGCCACAGCAACTAAGCTAGAGTTGTCGACTACAACGGGCGAGCCCGTCACCTCAGGAAGTTTTAACGATCAGTCGTTCTATCTCCCTGGAGTGAGCGCAGAAGACTTGGACAAAACGGTCCACCGTCTAGCTCCGCCACAACCCCGTAAGAGGCCAACGCCTTAACCGCGAGATAGCCAGCGGGCTTACACTCACGCCCTTACTTCCGATTGCGACCAGATTACTCCAGTCTCTCAATTGGTTACGAGTTCAAGGTCACTTGCGCGGTCCTCTCCCTTACGAAGCGGTGAAACGGTGTGTACCGAATCTATCGCGGATCACGGCATCCTTTTCCCGGCTGTTCACCCAGGATCGGGTAGCCGATGGTCGTTTCAAGAGCAGTCGCTGTAAGGTCCGCAACCACCCCAGCTCTATAGGAAACTGTACTGCTTCCAGACTCCCCCGACTGTTAGTCAGAGTGCACAATCGATTGGCTTAAGCCGCACGGTGCGCAGACCATCCAGGAGCGCCAAAAGTTTGATTCCTAAGGGAAACTAACCCTAAGGCCAGAGTCCTTATCCAGGCTCGCACTTCATGCGTGGAGGCCGTCGGATGGGTGTTGACCCGTAAGTGTTACCAACCCTGAACAGAATGGGTCTTCGTGACCAACTCAGCAAGGGCCCATTAGCTCCTTAAAGGTTCAGGGCCGTATAACGTTCACTTTCTTGCATTTCCGTCTTGGCAAGTTCGTCGGCTTTTTCATTTCCCTCGATTCCTGCATGGCCGGGAATCCATCTTAGAATTACCCTGTTCTTTTCGCATGTTGGAGCCTCAGTCCAACATACCCACAACAAAAAAGTAATTTCTACAGAATCGAAACCGCAAAGTCGCTCGAATATACACGAGACAGCTGCAATTGATTTCCAACTAAATTCGGCATTTTATGCACAGTCAAACGATGACTAATGTCATTTCTCCTGATCGATACGAGTTAACACGCTTATTTCTCACCCCACTTATAACTATTGCGTCACTGCATACCATATAAAACGCAGTACATTTCGATCGATCGATATCATTCCCTGGCGGACAGTAACCGCTCATCTGCAAGTACTCGCGCTTTTCATTACCTTCACGTCAACCAACCTACGCATAGTATACGCGATCATCATTATCTTCGAATCTATCGCGGCGCTTCACACTTCGGACACACAACCACGACTTCACCTCGTGCCCACACTACCTACACACCGGCGAAATACCGACCAAGGCGTTACGAACTGGCAACCTACTACAGACCTTCTGAATAAACACATCAACTTCAACTGCAACGACTTTCAATAACGGAGAAAACTTGATGAGAACCACCCTTCGCTCACAATCAATTGGTGTCTAGTGAAGGGTGGCCACTCTCACACGCTCATGGAATGCTTTTCATCCACTGTTAGGTACTCCACCGATATCACCGATACCACCGTAAGAAAACAACGCATTCCAACAAGGCACTGGGAAGACTACCCGCCGGTCAACCTCGCTCTCTTACTATCAGATTTGAAGGGATTGCTCCATCTTCCAGTCTGGTTATAGATTCGAAGTCGCTTGTGCGGCCTCTACCTGATTTTAGCGATAATTTAATTCGAATTTATCGCGGACCGTGGCGCCCGTCAATACCACACGTGGTCTCGTGGCCAACGGGTCGTTTAAAAGCTAGGTCTAAAAACACCCCCGCTGCTTAGGAAACGTACGTTTTCGTACCCCACCCCCCTTCCCGGTTTTTCGTCGAAGTGCTCAGTCGATTGGATAACGCCGCACGATGCGCAGACCGCTCAGCAGCACCTGAGGTGTTCCCCTAGATTACGGTCTACGATCCTACCTGTTCACGACACAGCCGTGGTAAGGCTCACATTCAAGGACAGAGAACGAACTTCTGCAAATCATCTCTTAAAACATAATACCTATGCCTGCTTAAGTTTACTATTATACTACATAATATGAAATAAGATAATAAACATAATGTAATGTAATCTAATACAAAGGAATAATAATATAATATATTTAGATCGTTATATTTATATGTGTGTATGTATGTATATGTATGTGTGTGTGTGTATGAATGTATATACTTACATCACCTACGTCACTACCTATGTACCTATACGTCAGTTATGTTTCTCCACCCAAGTCAGACAATAAGTCGTATGCCCAGATACAGGCTACATTCGGCCTAGTTGGGTATGCGCTGAGCATTGTCATGTGAATGTGGGCCGTTGTTTACTTCGCACCATTCTTTGGTATGACCATATTAATGTATTTCTACATTATGTTTCAAAACAATAAATAAATAAGTAGGCTAACGGATGGGAGTTGAACTGTGAGTTGAGCCGACCCAGAGCAACAAACAGTTCATATGGCCCAAGCTGCACGGAACATGTAACGTTTACATCTATGTAATAATATAACAGAGCCAAGTACTTACTAAATTCAAAATTACAACATAAATCAGGTCAGTCATTTCACGTTTTCCCGGATTATTATGAGTCGTTAAAGTGGCTCTAAAATAGACATTTTTATTTACGTGCACGAGGTTAAAGTTAGGGCTACACTTAATTTAACGATGCATTTTTATGCATGTCTGTGAAGCGTGTACCAAAATAGCCAGCCCAAAAAGAGCGAGCATTCGTTTATTTTTTTCTGCTTGAGACGATGAGTTACTTGTCTGTGTCAGACAAGTAATTCATGTCTTCAGGCGATGAGATTTAGAGCGTGTCATACAAGTTTTAAGAGCTTTAAGACAATCAGATTGGTTTTAGGGGATTGTCTCTGTATCGTTCCTAAATAAATATTGCGAATATAAGCAATATTCACTCCAGTTTTAGGATGTAAAAAATATAATTTAGGTAAAAAATAGAAAAATCTCCATCTACTCTGACAGCAGAGCAGCGATGTACGCTCTGGCTAAAACCACTACAGAATCATCTGTGGTCTGGGACTGCATGAAAGAGCTCAACAAAAGCTCCTTAATATGGACACCGAGCCTATGAAGGCATCGAAGAGGCCAACAGACTGGCCGAACTGGGCACACTGGAATGCTCGGTGGAGCCAGTTGTTGGGGTCGCCTTCGTCATAGGTAAGAAAATCATCAGGGACTGCTAGGAGCAGGAACATCGGGCATCCTGTAAACTGAGCCAAGTATGTCGCCAGGCAAAGGCCATGATAGAGCAACAAGTTCTTAGTTTTTTTTTTTTATTTATGTTTACAAACAGATTTTACTTTTTATTTATTTTCGTAATAAAGAAAAGAAGATATCGAAAACTGACTCGGTAAAACTGGGCAAGGATTTGAAGATTCCTAATCGACTTTTGTTACCGTAATATCAAGCATTTTCCTAATTTTATTTATTCTCAAAACTGTGAAAACGGTGGCTCACATCAGTAGTCGCCTTAAATTAAAAAAAACCCCTCTAGTTAATATAAAATAAAAAACTGCATTACCCCACTTTGGTAAGTCACAAGGTAAATCCTTACACCTTAGTCATTTAGTCATCATATTAAGAAGCTAACTCATCCGTAAGAAGAGAACAAGTAAATATATAATTTTAATACTATGTGCATATAAAGAAATCTTTGTCATACATAGAAGTACGGGCTATGGCCTTGTTAGGCAGATTCTGACTTTAATACAATAGTAAATTTATATTTTGAAATAATTAATTATTATTATTTATTATTTGAATATTAAAAGTTAAAAAAAATAATTTAAAAAAAATATTATTATTTCTATTACGGCTTTTTTGTTAAATATTAATAATTAATCGATTATTAATATTTATTAATATTATTGATATAATACAACAACGATCGAAGAAGAAGTACAAAAACGTCGGCTACGATGGTTCGGCCATGTTTGCCGAGTGAACGATAAATCGCTTGCCACGTAAACTTCTTTAGCTAGTCCGTCCGACAGAATAGACAATTCAGCGATCGGCACCGAAGAAAACCTGGCTAAATAACATCACAGACGACCTTAAAAATCAACAATTATCGGCTAGGGATGCTCGAGACGTGGCAAAAAATCGTCAAAAATTGAAGCGAATCGTGAATAAAGTACGAGATCCAGCTTCACCGACAGCAGCGTATTGGCTGCGAGGGCGAACCCTCCCCGATCGCCGGCTACGAAATAAATAAATAATAATAATAATAAATATATTTAAACATTAAAGCGCTTAATTATTATGTATTAAAACTTGTGTACCAAAATAAAATTGACATCTTTATGAAAATAGCTAGGATGTAAAAATTAGTTTGCTGTTTTGTTATTATTTAATTTTGAGATGGGATACCGAATATGCGTGTTTAAAACGCCATTAACTGGGCCACTGATCAATTTTGGAACAATGAGAGTCATGTACATGTTGCGTTTTGTAGTAACATCCTAGCTGCTAAAACGTAGTACGACGTTGAGTAATCTGATATCCCTATATAATCAATGGTAGAACCATTGTAGAACGTAAGATTTAATTGTTTACAAATATGTAACATGGGTAGAGAGCGGGGAGAGGGTGAGAAAAACAAATATCAACTTATTTTTTGTTATTTGTTTCAGGTTTGGCAGTGCCGTTTGTGGAGTTGACCGTTGCGCATGCGTCTGTCCTTACAATTTTGGCTATCAGCTTTGAAAGGTGAGCAGCTTTGAAAAGTATACAACTTGAAACTAGCTATTTTAATCACAAGTTTATAGGAAACTCGGTCCTTTCATTTATGAAAGTCTGGTGAATTGTATAATATAATTTTTCATGCACACACTTTAGAATATGCCACTATAAAAATCTGTTATGTCACAGATATGTCACATGCGATTAAATATCGTGTCTGAATGCTACCCTAACATTATCATATAGTCCTACAATTAGGACTATATTTTTATCATGTATAACGCCTGTCATGTATAGGTATAATATCTAAAGCTGCTATTCATAGCTGCTGCTATATAACCTACAGGAGAATACTGAAAATATCTTGGACGGATAGAGTCAGAAATGGGATGGTGCTGCAAAAAATGCACTAAGGATTGAAATTACTGAAGACTTGAAAGAGCCATATTATGCATGGTAACAAATACTACCTTCTCCAATTAATCCTGCAAGGAAAGATAAAAGGCCGTCGAAGACCTGGCCGAAGAAGGACCCATTAACTACAAAACCTCGCTGAATGGTTCAACTCAAGCATCACCGAGTTGTTCCGCGCAACAACATCACGGGCCTAAAGTGGACATAATGACCGCCGACCTCCGATAGGAGATGGCACTTTAAGAAGAAGATACAACCTACACTGTTAAATGTCAAAATTGCTGAATTTCCTTCAATTAATTGATCAATGAAAACAGATTCGTTCCGCGTGGAACTAGGCGATAGTTTCCCCGATGTTTAGCCAAAGTTACATTAGCCATCTTCACAGGGACAATAACCTAATATTTATGAAATTCAATTTCACAGGTACTACGCAATATGCGAACCACTACGAGCAGGCTACGTATGCACCAAGACAAGAGCTACAATGATATGCGTCCTAGCTTGGCTCGTCGCTGCTGTATTTACCAGGTAAAACCTCTGCAATAAAATTCGAGAACCCTTAAATATTAGATTGTAGCACTACCACGTATTGACTTTCAATATCACTGCTTGGTTCTATGAAAATATTTTTATTCAATATTTCTGGTGATGGGGTATTTAGATGTATTTGTGATGTGTAGATTATGTGTATTTGTATCATATATACTAAGGCGTTCAAACAAAGTGATAATGAGTATGATGAAGTTAATGTTCATTAAATATTCTTTTATTTTTCGACATAAACATAAAATGCCTTTCCTAAAAACTTTTCGACCCGATCACCTAAAATTCCTGGACTGCAGCGACTGCCATGTCATCCTTCACAAGTTTTCGGCCTGACAGATCTTCCTGTACTAGAGTTGTCGACTACAACGGGCGAGCCCGTCACCTCAGGAAGTTTTAACGATTAGTCGTTCTATCTCCCTGGAGTGAGCGCAGAAGACTTGTACAAAACAGTCCACCGTCTAGCTCCGCCACAAACCCGTAAGAGGCCAACGCCTTAACCGCGAGATAGCCAGGAGTGTTACCCAGCGGGCTTACACTTACTCCCTTACTTCCAATTACGACCAGATTACTCCAGTCTCTCGATTGGTTACGAGTTCGAGGTCGCTTGCGCGGTCCTCTCCCTTAAGAAGCGGTGAAACGGTGTATACCAAATCTATCGCGGACCACGGCATCCTTTGCCCGGCTATTCACCCAGGATCGGGTAGCCTATGGTCGTTTCAAGAGTAGTCGCCGTAAGGTCCGCAACCACCCCCGCTCTATAGAAAACAGTACTGCTTCCAGACTCCCTCGACTGTTAGTCAGAGTGCACAATCGATTGGCTAATGCCGCACGGTGCGCAGACCGTCCAGGAGCGACAGAAGGTTGATTCCTAGGGGAAACTAACCCTGAGGCCAGAGTCCTACCCAGGCTCGCACTTCATGCGTGGAGGCCGTCGGATGGGTGTTGACCCGTGAGTGTGACCAACCTTGAACAGAATGGGTCTTCGTGGCCAACTCATTAAGGGCCAGAAACCGCTAGAAATCACTAGCGGCAAGATACATTGAGTATGGACGATGTTCCAGTACTACAAAGCCAGTTTCTGTAATGGCAGCCATCGCAACGCTGCATTTGTGGACTGGGGCTTTATCTTGGCGAAACAAAGCAATTTTAGCACGTTTGCCTTTTCGTTTCTCACGCATTTCGTTTCGCATTTTTTTTTCGTTAGTGCATATACAGCCCTGTTATAGTAGTCCGTTATAGTAGCCCGTTATAGTAGAGTTAGATCAAGGTATTCAATCATCACGACCCCTTGACTGTCCCAGAAAAGCGATCTTATCATCTTACCGGTGATTGGAACGGGTTAGAATTTCTTAAGACTTGCATATGATGGTGGTTTCCTGGTTACACGATGCGCATATAATATACAGCCCCGTTATAGCAGCTCCATGATCAAGGTATTTAATCCCTAAACTTGTGGAGTAAAAACTCGGCCGTACCTTTTGCATCCCGGAAGGGACGTTACACATTCTAGGGGTAAACCACTATAGCGAGCCCTTGATTGTCCCAAAAAACGAGCTTATCATCTAACCGGAGATTGGAATAGCCTAGAATTTCTTAAGAGTTGGAGATGATGATCGTTTCTGGTTCCATGGTTCCATGTGGTCCCAAAGAGTTTGTTCTAGAATTCATTATAACTTATTTTTGAGCAGCCCTAGTATATTATTTCAATAAATGTGCATGTGCGCTTTGCTGCTCTGCTATCTGCTTTGCTGCTTTGCTCTCTGTCCTTTTGCATGTGCAAGTATGTAAATATTTAATGGATTTTTTAGAATATAGAATAGCAACTCACGTATTTTATTAGCTCTCTAAGAATTATGAATTATATACAGAGTCCTTACTAACATCGAAAACCGTCGCGATTGTTTTACATTATAAACAAGAGATAATGGATTCACCTCGTGAATTTTCGGCGACGTTGCAACCGCCAAGCCGTTGTCTAGGGTCGCCAAATCGTCGGGTTTTAAAAACATTTTTTATTGTTATTTTTAATCATGAAACACACAGCTGTTTCAATACAGTACTCACAAAATAATTAAATTTAAAGAACAAAGCTAATTCCATGAATACTTGAATATTTTAAAATATTAAAAAAATATTTCAATTACCCCAGAGAACATTGCGGCTGTTTGAGTTTCCGTTGAAAAGAGCCCTCGATACTTCGTTCGACAACATGCATCTACGCTAGTGATTGGGCTACGAAGCGTACATATTGAGATGTCAACCACAACGGGCGAACCCGTCACCGCAGGACGTTTTAACGATTCATCGTTCTATCGACCGTGCAGTGAGCGTAGAAGACTTTGGACATAACAAATCCAACGTCTAGCTACGCCACAACCCGTTAGAGACCAACGCCTTACCGCGAGTAGCCAGGTATGTTACCTGGCGGGCGGCACTCGCGCCCTAACTACCAATTGTGACCAGATTTCTCCGGTCTCTCGATTGGTTCCGAGTTCGAGGTCGCTTGCGCGGTCCTCTCCCTTACGAAGCGGTGAAACGGAGTATACCGAATCTATCGCGGACCAAGGCGTCCTTTGCCCGACTCTGAACCGGGATCGGATGGCCAATGGTCATTTCAAGAGCAGTCGCCGTAAGGTAGACAACTACCCCCGCTCTATAGGAAACAATACAGTTCCCAGACTCCCCCGATTGTTAGTCGGAGAGCACAATCGATTGGCTTGCGCCGCTCGGTGCGCAGACCGTCCAGGAGCGCCAGAGGATTGATTCCCAGGGGAGACTGGTTGACCCAGTGTCCTACCCAGGCTCGCACCCCATGCGTGGAGGCCATCGGATGGGTGTTGACCCGTGATTGTGACCGACCCTGAAACAGAATGGGTCTTCGTGGCCAACTCAGCAAGGGCCCATTAGCTCCCTACGAAGCGTACAAATATACTGCACGAGTTAAAGATAATGAAAACATAATATACGAATTAATGAAAACACAAATGTCATACTACATACATGCACTTTCGCCAATAAAATACGTTTTTCCTGTGTTTATTCGTGCAAATTACGTTAAAACAAAATTTCTCGTTTCTTTGCGCAAACCTGTATTTATATCACAAAAGTATAGCGACCGAGACAAAATATACACAGAAACCCGAATCACTGCGCTACCGCGTCTGTGTCGTGAGCTACACTGAACGGAAAGAACGGAGAGCGTGAATTTGATCAATTATATCGACAAAAAAAATTTATAGGTTTTTCAAGAATAATTAGCACTGGATACTAAGATAACTAAAATATAAAAACGAAACTACTCAAAAAAAAAATCTTTAAATACTATAAAAGGTATAGAACTAATCCATATCATGTTTATGAAACAAAATTGCAATTCAAAATTACACAAAAAAATTATAAAAGTTCTTTAAAATCAATTAAACAATATATTTTTAAAAAATCAATCAGATCTTTAAAAATAATTAAATTATCCAAAGAGAGTTCCAGTGTAAATACCACATTTGTTAAAAATAAAATTAGTTTTAATGATCAACATAACTAAATTGATCAAATTATGACAGTCATAATCAAAAGCAAATTATATATCAGAAATCCAATTAATACTAATTTCGACATTAAAAAAACCAAATAATAATATTATTACGCACTATAAAATATAAACTAAAAGTAAACTTTTTTATCAATATTTAAGTAGGTAGGTATGCATATATCGCTCTGATAATAAAAATGAATATAATTAGCCAAAATAGGTAGGTAGATAACTAGAATGAATAATCAGGAAATAATATTTAAAAACTATAAGAAATAAAAGGTATATAAAAAAATTATAATTAGGAGCAAATATATCGCACAGCAAAGTCATGCGATAAAAGTTAGAAAATAAATTTAAATAATTAAAAATAAATCTGCAAATCACAAATGAGACTAATCTCAATAGAATTTTAATCTATTACAGATTATATTATGTATTAAATGTCGAAGACTTCTATATCGAAGTCAACTGAACGCGTCCAGGAAAAGTGATTTGATTGGGTTTTTCGTGTCATTCCGTATTTAGTTGTATTTTATTTAAATGCACGATGATATTTGTATCATCGTGCATTTAAATAAAATACAACTGCATACAGAATGACACGAAAAACCCAATCAAATCACTTTTCCTGGACGCGTTCAGTTGACTTCGTCACATTATAGTCATACAAGCATTTTTCAAGTAAGTACATAACAACTATAGACATCCCCATTCGTCAGTTTGTAAACTTTTATGCAGAATTTTAGACGTATTTTTCTAAAAAACTATTTTTTTGTAATTATGGCAGAAGCTCCATTAGGCCTCAGAACTCGTCCCTTGATATCGGAATTCGCATAGCAATAGAAACGAAGCTTGAATTAAATCGGTTGCGTTTAATTTGGTCATAAATTGAACGTCGCATTCGGTCATTTGCTTCCAGCAGAATCAATCAAAATGACAGATAAAGGCTCTTGTAAAATGGACTAAATTTCTTGGCAACAATTGAAAACGACCACGCGTAAACAGTTACGGCTTTCTGGGGATATAGTTGTATTTATAAATAATCATTTGAATAATGAGATGTCGATAGATTACCATCCCTGTTGATCTACTGATAATGGTTTCCCAAACAGAGTTTTTACTCTGGGGGACCACAGTACTCATCACGGCAAACCTACAGGGCGGTGTGGACAACAATGGTCGATCCCGCTGGTATAACGATATGTGATAATTTTATTAACATATTGAGATGTCAACCACAACGGGCGAACCCGTCACCGCAGGACGTTTTAACGATTCATCGTTCTATCGACCGTGCAGTGAGCGTCGAAGACTTTGGACATTACAAATCCGACGTCTAGCTACGCCACAATCCGCAAGAGACCAACGCCTTTACCGCGAGATAGCCAGTGATGTTACCTGGCGGGCCGACACTCGCGCCCTTGCTTCCAATTGTGACCAGATTTCTCCGGTCTCTCGATTGGTTCCGAGTTCGAGGTCGCTTGCGCGGTCCTCTCCCTTACTAAGCGGTGAAACGGTATACACCGAATCTATCGCGGACCAAGGCGTCCTTTGCCCGACTCTGAACCGGGATCGGATGGCCAATGGTCATTTCAAGAGCAGTCGCCGTAAGGTAGGCAACCACCCCCGCTCTATAGGAAACAATACTCAATACCCAGACTCCCCCGACTGTTAGTTGGAGAGCACAATCGATTGGCTTGCGCCGCTCGGTGCGCAGACCGTCCAGGAGCGCCAGAGGTTTGATTCCCAGGGGAGACTGGTTGACCCAGTGTCCTACCCAGGTTCGCACCGCATGCGTGGAGGCCATCGGATGGGTGTTGACCCGTGAGTGTGACCGACCCTGAACACATGGGTCATCGTGGCCACCTCATCATGGGCCCGTTAGCTCCCAGCAATTTTATCAGCAACTTGCGGTGTCAACTACAACGGGCGAGCCCGTCACCACAGGACGTTTTAACGATTTTTTCGTTCTGTCGCCCTGCAGTGAACGTAGAAGACTTTGGATGTTATCAGCAGTTTAGAGTTTCAAGGCGATAGGTGAGGGCAGCAAACCCCGCCCACCGCCCGGGCAGTTATAACGACGAGGGTCGTCTTGTCTGCCCGGGATGTCGTGCTACGACAACCCTGCGCGTACCAGAAGGGTAGAACGCGCAGGGGTTGAAATAGGGTAAACCACCCCCCCCGTACCGCCCCGAGAACCCATTTATTTATAATAATAAAAGAATTTACAATGTAAAAATTTACAAACATAATACTAAATTTACCATATTCACAAAATAAAAAAATAAAACAACAAATAACAAATTTAGGGCCGGTAAGCGGGGTAGAGGACGCTCCAGAAACGATGATCGTGGAGGCGCACGGTCCGTGGGCAGGTCTCGGAGCAGCCACGGGGGGGAGGAATCCCTGGATCCTGCAAAGAACGAAACGCCCTTCGGGGCGGTAAAGAGACGGACACAAAGACGGGCACTTCGGGCTGGAAGTAGCCGCCGAATCACGCCACCAAGGAAGAGGGTACCCCCTGGGGGGTATCCCGAGGCCTCATGCTTTCCCAAGAAGCCACCCAGTGCTCCACAAGCTCGCCAAACGACTGGAAGCAGCTCCTACAACTGACCAGATCCGGGTACCAGATCGGAGAGCGCCCAACGCACGCGCCCACTGCATCCATCAATTTCTCCCGTGCAGCCGCTAGAATTGGGCAAGACCAAATTACGTGTTCCGCAGTAAATCAGCAATAGGATGAGCGTAGAAAACTTAGAGACAAGACAAATCTACTGTCTAGCTATGCCAACAAGCCCGACAAAGGACAACGCCTTACGGCGAGGCACCGGAAAAGGTACCAAGCGGGCAGCAGCCTCACCCCCTGTCTACCAGTTTAGAAGGATATCTCCGCCTAGAATTAACCTTCAGGATACCTCCTACCTCCTGTCTGGTTACAGGATCGAGGTCGCTTGCGCGGTCCCTTACGTAGCGGTGATTCGGTCACTACCGAATCTATCACGGACCACAGCATCCTTTGGCCCGCTCGTCACCCGGAATCGGGTGGTGGACCGTCCAGGAGCGTCAGAAGGTTGATTCCTAGAGGAAACTAGCCCTAAGGCCAGAGTCCTGCCTGGGCTCGCACTTCATTCATGGGGGCCGCCGGATGGGTGTTGACTTGTGAGTGTGACCAACCCTGGATAGAATGGGTCTTCGTGGCCGACTCAGCAAGAGCCCTTTAGCTCCCATTAGAGACGGGCACAATGTACGGAGAAGGAGTGCAAGTATAAATCACGTAACCAGGGATCGAGAGCAGTAGGTTGTCTTCAGATCTCAATAGACGCCCCAGAGTTGATAGAGTATTAAACCTGCTCCGTAAGTAGGTCGGAGCGCCCCCCTCCAAAATTCTTTAGAGCAAACCGAGGACTCTCGTATCTCTCCTTACTCGGATATCAGCTAGAGAAGTCTCCTTCTCTGGCTGAGGTCCTAAAATAAGCGAATGCCAACAAAATAATAAATCTTATTAAATACACGTCTACATGTTTACCTATCTCAGAACTTTTATAGCACGAAAACGACTGTAGCAGTATTATTTTACAGGGGTAGCAATTGCAAACAATGAAGTCTGGTAAATTGTGTTTACCGTAGGTTGTTTTGTTGTCTGGTTCGGCGGCCATCCGAGATCCGGTGTCGATTCCCGGTAAAAGATATTTCTGTGTAATTGTGAGAACATTGGCACACCGTCTGCCGCCATTGTTCCACCATTATGGTTTCCCATCGATATGACCAAACGTCTACCGACGATAGGGAAGGATAACTTGTGTATCAAATTATCGTATGTGGCCGGAAATTACTTGATAGATAAAAAAAACATATGTTAAATATATTTAATATAAGCGTAACTATATTACAATATAAACATTATATCTAACGATAGCAAGGCCATGAGGTTTCAAATTATTTACAATATATTTGAGAGCGAATTTCCATGAGAGTGCCCCCCAGAAGTACCCGAGTTTCTCGTTTGTTTCATGTACCCAGATGCAATTCAAGCCACTTCAGCAACTCTACTATGATACGGTTACTCACCTCTTTTAATAACAGGTTTAATAACCTTGACATTTTTTCTCTGGACAGGAAGCCTTTTCTTCAAGCAGTCGAAGAAAAGCTCAGGAACGATAATTAATTTAAATTTACTTATTACTTTATTATATACAATATATTTATGTGTGTATGTATGTCTATATGTATATATATGTCAATAGTATACGTGTGTATGGCCATTTATGAACGTATATTACACATAGTGTTATAACAATCCCTCCCTACCATTTCCATTCCCCTATTGTACTTATACATTTATATTTAGAAATGCTTCTTTTTCCTGTTTTCTTAAAAAGAAGGTTATAAAATTATTATCTTTTAAATGGGTACCTACTTTATATTTTTTGCTAATTTAAAATGTATGAATGGCTATATTAATGTTAATTTATAAAATGTTTTTTTTATATAAAGAATATGCTGTATACATTTAGTTATAAAATAAAATAAAATAAAATAAAATATAAGGAATACATAATGTGCTACATAATACAGAAAATAATTATAAATTTAGAAGTAATTTCGTTATGTATTTGGGTATGGGTGTTGGTTTTAGGTTGAGTATATGTTTGTGTGATGGAGAGCGTATGTACAATATGTGTGTATCTGTAAGTTGTACGAGTATATACATGTGAGTACATGTGGGAATTTATTTATTTTTTATTTAGTGTATATAATAGGTAGCAAACAATTTTTTTTCGCTAAAATGTTTACATTATTGCTAATTAGAGTATAATATCTTATGCGTACTCCGCATGCTTAATTAATAATTGTGTATGCGCCGTTTATCATAAAACAAAAATTAAAATTTTTAGAAGTAACTTTACAGTAAATTCTAAAAACAATTAAATAGGAAAAATATATTTTATATCAAATATTGTCTGAAATATAATAATAAAAAATACGGTAAATTATCAATTTGTATCATAATACGCTATATATAATGGACTTAACTGCTAATGGTCCCAGGTTAAAGACATCAATATTATAGGTTATAGTGTTGTATAACCGGCATGTACGTGAGATAGGATTGTGGAAAGATTGATTTGTCTGCGAAGTGGGAAGGGAATGCGTGATGCCAACTCAATTCAATCTCCAGTTTTTAAGTACCTCTTTTTAACAAAATACCGACTACTGTTCTGGTTAAATATGTCGATTCGTGCATTGTATGCATGCATAGCACGTGGCAATAATGAATTGACACCATAATTATTTGTGTGGCACCTTGGTACGTAAAAAGTAAATGATCGCGCGTGAGTCGAGAAGGCGCCCGTGCTCACCCTACTCAGGAGATACGGATTGCTCAAGCCAGAATGAACTATTTTATATACCAGAAACATATCTGATGCTACCAGTCGGTCCTTCAATGTCTCTTAACCATAGCGTTGCAGTTCTTTAGGAAGCCTGTGGTTCATTAAGAAGTCGGACAAACCATATGAAGAAAAGCAGAAATTTAGATGAGCTATAAACTATTTTTGAATACGCTCCCTAGCTTGTCTGTGGCATACATTTTTAAACGTTTATTTTATTTTATTTCTGCAAACATACAGCGCATACAATTGACATACGTGTGCATAAACATAATGTAGAAAAAAAAAGAAAACATTACGCCGATAATCATTTCCTACGCAAGTAACATATTACAGATTTCCGCATATTACACATTTGGATTTCAGCATATTACATTTAAAAATTAATTGTAAAATAAACAAAGTTCATATTAAATATATGTAGAAAACCGATGGGAGAGGTAGGAAATTGGAAGTGATTAGGAAGAAGGAGTTAGACGATGGTATGTGTATATGTATATAGATGTAAATAAAGATATAGATAGGTCGTATATTGGATATATAGTAATATATACATATATTTATTGATGGTTATAGATATTTATAGATGTATAATAAATATTTATAGATATTTATAAATATTTGTAGTAGCTACTGATGTGTTGCATGAAAAGTATATATTAGTAATCAAAGATAAGGTAGATAGAAATATGTCGATAGATATGCCGACGATGCTTGAACTAGTTCTGATTCCAGGATTGCTCCGGCAATCGGTGGTTGGCAAAGATTCTAGTCGCAAATCCGATAACTCTGCGACTTTTTGCTGTGAAGTCTGTGGTCTTGTGTTACATATTGAGTTGTCAACTACAACGGGCGAGCCCGTCACCACAGGACGTTTTAACGATTAGTCGTTCTATCGACCTGCAGTGAGCGTAGAAGACTTTGGACATAACAAATCCGACGTCTAGCTACGCCACAACCCGTAAGAGACCAACTCCTTACCGCAAGAAAGCCAGAAATTACTTCCCGGCGGCTTGAGAAACTCGCGCCCTTACTTCCAATCGTGACCAGATTTCTCCGGTCTCTCGATTGGTTCCGAGTTCGAGGTCGCTTGCGCGGTCCTCTCCCTTACGAAGCGGTGAAACGGTGTACACCGAATCTGTCGCGGACCAAGGCGTCCTTTGCCCGGCTCTGAACCGGGATCGGATGGCCAATGGTCATTTTAAGAGCAGTCGCCGTAAGGTACGCAACCACCCCCGCTCTATAGGAAACAATACAGTTCCCAAACTCCCCCGACTGTTAGACGGAGAGCACAATCGATTGGCTTGCGCCGCTCGGTGCGCAGACCCATAATATTATTTACATTTAATAATACAAGGATGGAGGTAATTACTTTATTCTAAAATTTAAAAATTTTGAAGAGACCAAATTAAACGGAAGGTAGTTTAAATATCCATAAATAAATATTCTTACATCTAATATAATACATACATAGATACGATAATCGCATAAACTTTACATGAATTTATATTAAAAGTATATAATAAATAAAAATTATTATAAATAAGTACAAACATATAATCTGATGTTTTAAAATAAAAAAATATATTATTATGATAATACGAGTATATATTTACATATGCTAAAGTGCCTAGATATAGGGGTCAAAGTGAAATGCGGCGAAATCAAACATCCCCCCCCCCCCCTCCCTGCTATCCCCGAAACCCGCGCAGTGGGCAACTTTTGGCTCCTAGATTAAATCCATTCAGCACCACCTAAGAAATAATTGTGTTACGTACGAGCCTTTAATCACAAAAGGCAGGGTTCCCATACAAAATGTTGCACTAAATCCCCAGCTTGATTGTCAATTGTCATTTGACTAGACTGTTTTAATATTAATAAACAATGATATGAGAAATGTATGTAACATTTCGGTAGAGAATTTTAAAAGCTTTATTCCTTACATTAAGCATAATTCCGATATCACTTAAGTTAGCGAGATATAAGAGAAAAACTGAATCAGAGCGCCATTTTTCCAAGAGGGCGGCTCGAGCGCAACAGATAGAGTAGGGGACTTTTAGTATGTTTAACAGTACACCTCAATGAAAAACTATGCCAAGTTTCAGACTATTACCAAGTATGATTACTACATCGCTGGATGTGTGCTTCCTAGAGTTACTGAAGTCAAGGACTTGGAAGTTTTTTTTGAGCCTCAGTTAAACTTCAAGGAACACATTATGCAACTATCTACAACTTCTTTCAAGCTTCTAGGGTTTGTAATACGGCAATCCAAACACTTCAATAATATTCGGGTTATGCGCACGTTGTACAACTCGATTGTTAGAAGTCGCATGGAAACGAATGCAGCTATTTGGAATTCACATGAAGATACTTCTACCCTCATGCTGGAAAAGGTACACAAGTGTTTTTTGAGATTTTTGTACTTCAAGCAGTACGGATATCATCCATTTTTGTATCCGACTGCGTTTATCACAGGCATGGTTGGCTATAATTCTCTCTGTCTCAGAAGAGGAATGCTGACCATGTCCTATGTTTTCAATCTAATTCGTGGTAAAACTGATAGCCCTAGCTTACTAGCCAAGTTGGATCTTTTCATACCAAATAATTATCACCGTGCTCGATCGCACAATCTTTTCGCGGAGGTTTTCTCGCGCACTAACCTTTCGAGGTGGAACTTGTTGGCAAGTGGAACTTTGCGGCGCTTAAATAAAATTCACTCGATGGCACCAGATTTCAATATTTTTACCGCCAACCCTCACTTGTTTAAATTGCAAGCTATTAATTATTTTTTTCTTATATGATAGCTAGTATTATAAGTGTCATTCTATTTGTATAGTTACGGTAATATCTTTATTAATTTTACTTCTCAATGCCTTGGTTTTACTGTTAGTTGATTAGTAATAATTGAATAAACAAAATAAATAATTTAAAAAAACCGGCAAACATCAAAATTTCTTCTTAATTGGCTGGGTTATGAATGCTAGGCGCTTTAGCGATACAAGTTTTTTTCAAACATATGAATTTGGCGCCCCTTTGATTTGCTAGCCTGTGCAAGTACGCAAGTTTACCTCCTTCCTAGATATGGGGCTGAATATATTGGACATGCGATTATAATATCAACAATCGCCTACGATCCCTACCCATTCCACGTCATTGCAGCTTCTCCTCCGTGGAGTCGCGCCGGCCGATAAAATAATAGCTGTTAGAGTTTTCTTTTGTTGGCTATACTGCTTAAAAGCAACTTATTTCGCCCCTCGATCGTGTACGAATAGAAGTGCCAGCAGCCACCCGGAGGGGGGAATTTTCTTTAAAGGGAAATCCCTGGAAACAGCCCAAGTTATACCCGCATTAATATTAAGTCAATAAAAGTCCTTTGTTGTATTGTGAAGATTACTTAATGGGATGTTTTAAATGGGTTGAAAGATTCGATTTCCGGGGAACTTACAGAGTTAAATGGGGGAAGTTTAATCAGAATCTGAATCTTCTTTTTCTTGAAGTGCCTCTCCCTACTTAATTGTTGTGATCCCACTAGTAATATGCCTCTAGTAAGTAAAACGCCTTATCTGTGGGATATTACTTAAGCTGGCTTTAACACTTGCAATCGCGAAGTAAAAATTCAGCTGTCACTTACGCCGGCGACATTTTCGCGCGTAAATTCGGCGCAAGTCAATGACCTTGAGTAAAACGACTATAACTTGTAAACCACTATACGGATCATAAAAATAATAACTGTAAAATGATCGCATTGAAATTTGACATATAAAACATTATAACCTTATCTCGTAAAACAATTAAGATAATAATGAATAAATATTACAAACATTTATTATTATAATAATAATTATTATTGGCTAACCAAAATTGATTAGCTCAAGTCTTAGCATTTGTAAGAGTCAAACCAAGAATGGTTAACTCAAGTAGGAGGGGTTAAACACGCCAAGTGATTACGATTGTCGAATGTGATCGCTGAGTTTTTTGTAAACCGCTGGGCCGGCGACGTATGTTACCCTCTCCGACTTGGATAATGCATGACTTACCGAACGTTACTTGCTTCGGGGTCTTGTTGGATATTTAATTTCAACGACTTTTCTGCGAACATTCAACGCTACTTCTATTATATAGATGGACGGCGGAGTACTTGATGTGAGGCAATTATTCATAAAACAATTACTAATTGAGTTTCAAAGAATCAAGGATCAGCAGACAAGAAGCCAACAAACTAAAAACACAAGGCAAGCTACTGTGTCGAATTATAATATTCCGATTGTAAAGTCCTCATTTGCCCAAAGGCATTTTTACTTCCTTGCGCCGAGATTTTGTAATAATTTAAATGAGAGTTATAAGAATGCAAACAACTTAAATTCATTCAAAATACTTATAAAGAAGTACCTGCTTGAAAGGGGTCCAATGTATGCGGAGTCTCAATTGCTGTCGCTAATAATTTAAGTTGTTTTATTAAATTATATATTACTAACTAATATCAAATCTCGTGTATTATTCGCTATGTATATATATGTGTAGGTATGTATATATATATATATATATATATATATATATATATATATATATATATATATATATATATATATATATATATATATATATATATATATTTCTATATATATATATATATATATATATATATATATATATATATATATATATATATATATATATATATATATATTTATGTATGTGTGTATGTATGCGTATGTATATATGTATATATTCTTCTCGTATTATGCAACGCAACTTAAGTTCATAATATCAAAAGAGTCAGCTCGTCGATACAATTAAACAAAAATGAGCATCCCTAGATACGGGTCTCTGACCTAGTTAGGAATGCGGATAAACATTTTCACCATAGGATGTGCTCAATCTCTCCCAACTCAACCATATTATGTAAATGGTGTTTATATGACATATTATATGAAGTTATTGTAAATTAATAAATAAAAAAATTTTTTTTTAAAAATGTCTCTAAACAGAGGCCTTGTAGGCATGTGCTATTGTGCGAATGGCACGCTTCTGCATAATGAAGCCTCTCTGCCTGTTGGCTGCACGCCCCCATAACTCTGCGCCGTACATTAGCTGCCAATGAGCAAATCCAAAGTAACACAAGCGAAGTAACAGAATGACAATACAATCTACATTAAAAACTTACAACAAACGCAAAGTGAAAAAGTTTGGAAAGACCTTGTTACACCACAATGCTAGATGTCGTTTCTTTGCGGTTTAAACGCCTTAAATGCCGCGGGGGCAAAGTTCTCTCTCCTATTGCCTTTAAATGTACCGGACGAATGGCAACAGATGGAAATATATCGACAAGAAATATTCAAAGAAGATATGCTAATGCTTCACGTCATTTGAGACAAGGGGGTTGAACCCGGGAATCGCTATGACAGCAAAGATTATGAAGGAGTGAAAATCGCGCAAAAGTCAACAAAAAGAGACATGCCGCGCATAAAGTTACGAAAGAATTGGTGTAATTTCATCCGGAGGATTTCAAAATAAAAAAAAAAACGTGGTCTAATCGAAGCATCATCTCTATGTTAGAAAAAGAATTTATGTCGCGGCTATTTTCTTCTTTATGAAGAACATTTATTTTTTAAACGACTGGTCTCAATTTTGAGCCTTTACATCCTATTCTTCTTCTTCTCCGTCGTTCCCGCATTACTGAGGATCGTGGCCACTAGACAACAGTTTGCCTACGAGGCTCCTACTTTGACCTGTCTTCTGCATGGTGGGTCGCAGATTGTATTGACCCTTTTGTAACTTCTTTGATGAGGTCGTTCCATCTGGCCGGTGATCTGCCTCTGCTTCTTCTTCCCTCCATTTGACCCCCGGAAAGCATTTTCTCCAGATTCTCTGGGTTTCTCCTGGCAACATGACCGAAGAACTGCAAGACCCTTCTCATGCATACGGTGGAGAGCCTCACTTGGATGCCGAGTTCTTCCAGGACAGATTTGTTGGTGCGGCGTGCTGTCCATGGGATTCCTAGCATTTCACGCCGACACCACATCTCCAGTGCATTGATTTTGGTGCGAATCCGAGCCTTCAGGGTCCATGTCTCCGATGCCTAGAGAAAGATCGAGAAAACCAGAGCTCGAACCAGCCTGACCTTAGTCCGCTTGCTTATATCCCGATTCTTCCACGGCCTTTCTAGCTTTCTCATGGCCGATCTTGCCATCTGGCTTCTGATTGAGGCTTCCTTTTCACAGTTTCCGTCGTTGCAAAAAATGGAGCCCAGACAGACAAAGTCTTTCACAGCTTGAAGGTCACTCAGCTCGTTGATGCGTTGCACGGTTCCAGTCCAGTACATCCTATTACATATGCCTAATTACCTGTATCCCCTAAGGCAGCCTTCCGCAACCCTGGGGTCGCGACCCCGAACGGGGTCGCGAAATATAATTATGGGGTCGTCAAAAAAGTCAACAAGGTCCTGTACTTATCGATTTTTATTAAAGTTTATGCGTAAAATATAACCTCTCCATACACATTTTGATTCCAATTTCTTTAAAACGGAGAGAATCGATGAACTCAAAAGGAAAGGAGCAGCTGATCGATTTAATGCCCGATGAAAGCCTTCGAGCTATTTTCAAAACCACGGATCTATCCAAGTTCTGGATAATGACGGAAAAGGTATATCCACTGTTATACAAAATATCCTTGCTGAAATTGCTGCCATTCGCATCTACATACCTGTGTGAGACAGCTTTCTCTACATTGACCGCTATAAAAACAAAATATCGCTCCAGACAATGTAGAACCTGATTTGAGGGTGTCTATTTATGATAATATAAATATATCACCAAGAATTAATATACTGACTGAATGTGTGCAAGCACAAGGTTCAAATTAATTTTTAAATTTACTTACCTAATTTTCTTAGTGAATAAAATATTAAAATAATTGCTTGTCTCATTTAATGCCTTCATAAATATGTTAAAGGCATATTTTCTCGTTTGCATTATTTTCCAAAATAAATAAACTTTCCGATATAATTTACGAAATAAAAACAGCTAGAACATGGAGGAAAATTGAAGTTTACCTTGATCTTGTTACCTGAACCAACCTTTGCATTTGTAAATTTAGTGTTTTTTTTCTGGGGTCGCTGAAAACTCTTTTTTTTAATTTTGGGGTCGCAACATCAAAAAGGTTGCGGACCGCTGCCCTAAGGCACCTAACACATCCAAGTAATGTGTTTTATTTAACTATATAACCAAAAACCATCGCAGAATACCGAATCGACATACACTGTGTGAGTACAAACTATATATTCCTAAGAATGCTCGATTTTGTCAGCAGTATATGGAGGGGAAATACTGGGATATGTTGATTGAACTCTGCAATGTGTCTCATGATTTCATTCCCGCTCTGTTTCCTTACGTATGTAATATACTAAAATCAGCTGTTCAAAATGGTGTGCCCAGTGACCGTACATCTAAATATACTATCATTTATGGATCTTCAATGCATACATTTCATATCTTCATTGCATAAGGGTTTTCTTCTAATTAGCCATAAGAAGATTCCGAACTTCAAAATTTCGAATCGGCTCATAATTGATGTAGGTACGTCGTGGTAATCATAAATATCGTAGATAAATAGATCTTTCCAATGATAAATATACTATTGTTATTGGAGAGGTGGGCCCAACGCTCATACATTTTTGCCTATTGTCCTTTATCGAACAGATATCATTATAAATTTATATTATACATTTATAATTATTAAAAATTTATGTTATTATAAATTATGTATTAATTATGTTATATAAATGATGTAATTATGTTATATAAATTATAAGAATAAGAATAGGAATAAATTTATTTTTGTAAGTAATTTTATAAAACATTATTCACAAAGGCAGCCGAAGCCCGTACCAAGGTACACTCGACTAGGTCACTAGTAAGTTTTATATTGTGCGCACACTTATTAAAGTACTATTACTGAGAAAAACAACAACGAAAAAAATAAATAAAGTAAATCTAATGACTCTAATAAATACGTAGTCTAAATTTCAGAATTATTTTAATGATATCTAATACCTAATACATAATCATGTTGAAAAATAAAAATTAACAAAGAAATATATATCAATATATATCGAGTTAAAATATTATTAAAATAATAATAATAATAAAACACAATAGAATTATAATTGCAATGATAATCAGTAAATACAGAAAAATAACATAGAGGTAATAATTTAAAAAATAAAAAATATTTTATATCCTACTAATATTATAAACGCGAAAGTTTGTATGTATGTATGGATGTTTGTTACTCTTTCACGCAAAAACTAATGAATCGATTTTGATGAAACTTTACAATAATATAGCTTACACATCATAATAACACATAGGCTATAATTTATAAAGATATATGGTTTTCTGTCATCATTATCACAATTTTCCATCACCACGCGGGTGAAACCGCTGGGCGCAGCTAGTATTATATAAATATTATATAAAAAATATTTTATTTAATATTTATGTAAAATAAATATTAATCGTATTATAATTTATAATTATTATAAATTTATAAGATTTAATACAAACAGGACATACGAATAGGTACACTCGCGTAAAAAGGCGTGTCTTTAGGTATGATAATCAATCCGTTAACATATCTGAAAAAAAAATATTTTATGATTTTTTTAAAAAATGTAAGCGTTAATTAAAAAGAAGTTTCGATGCTAATAGAACCCTCGATAAATAAACAATTTACAATTTGGACTCAAAAAAGTTGCTCATTGCTTTGGACATTGAGGCTTTAAACTGATTTCAAAAACTTTCAGGTGCGATTACTCCTACAATGTAAGTGGGGAGTGTGTTTTATTTTAATTTCATTAAAATGACTGGTTAATAATCTAGTGTCGCGCTTAGCCACATTTTTTATTTAGGCCCAAAATAATTACAATTCATTAAAACTTGAGAGCGCTCTGAGAGTAACGCTAAATATGCTTTACCATTAACACCCTTATACCACCACTGCGCAAAGATAGTCATTCTGTGCTAGCGCTGCGATAGAAAGTTTAGTATGCGGACGTGGAATCGTGCCTGACGCTTCGTCAACGCTAGATTTGTATTGGTCGAACCCTACAAAATTGAGCCCGTCTATTTCTTCGCGTATCCGCCCATTTCTGATATTTTTCTGAGGTCGCATGTCGCCTTAAGTGTGACCTTCTATGCATTAAATTTCGCTTTACAGGCGCAGCATTGTCTCCCGCGTCGCTAATCAATTCAATGAATTTCGACTTTATGTGCGTGCATCTTTTCCGCTCATTCTATTTTCTCTCGCGCGCGCCGTCGTAATATAAATATGTGAGGACGCCGGTGGACGTCTGACCGTGGTGCGGAATCCACGCTTGACGTCTCCGCAAATTCGTCTTTTTTTTTAAGTCACTCCCTGTGCACCGCGGGGTATACTGGAGATGATGGTAGATGAGATCTCACACGGACCTGATACGCTCCGAATGTCATTATTAGGACAATAGTACTAATAATTTATTATTTTATTTTATTTTACATTACATATTATCAAACATATTTATTGGATAATTTCACAAATTATCAAATAGACAGTAAAAAAACATGGAAATAGTAAGAACTCAGGAATAATAATAATAGTCAATCGTTAATAGTCAAAATTGTATTACGTTGTATTGTGTGTCTGTGTATGTGTGTGTATGAACGGCTGCCGAGTCTTGTTTTATTTCTTCGTTTGTTAAATAAAATAAGATGGGGTCAAGAATGATTAGTTGCGAAAATGCGTAGGCAAGTCAGTAATCCCTACGCAATATTCGGAGGAGTGCCCTGACCTTTCCTGTTTAGAAGTGTAGCGAACCGTACCGGCCTGTCGATAAACGTCAGCGATCGTCAATTCGTGCGGGCGGCTGGTCGAAAAGATAAGTTGAAATTTATTCGGCCCGTTATCGCGTCGACCAACTTCCGCAGGCTTATTAGTTGGCCGCTCCGGCGCTCTTGTTCTCTCTTCGCCACTCCATCGGCGGAGCACTTCCCACGTCGAAACCGAAACCCTTTCCGAGTTATGAGAGGGCTCCATCAATCGTTCAAGCATACTTTGGCAGGAAAGATTTATGCAGGCGTTGCTTTCACGCACTGGAGAAGTTCATTTAACATCTGATTGATGACAGGAAAAGGTGAAATAATCAAAATTGTGGCAGGTGACATTGAGGATGATGATTATAATAAAATGAGAATATCAGTGAGGTAAAAAAACCTCGACATAGGTTACCACAATACTTTCTATCACATTTCAATTTTATTTTCATTCAAGTAACTTAATGCAACTAACAATAATGCAATACATTGTTTGAAAATTGATTTAGGATACTTAATGCACCGAAGATAATATTACGCTCAGAGGCTTTGAAGTATCTACCTATCCTACTTACTAATAAATAGTTCAATATATAATAGTGTAGTAAATATTGTAGTAGGATAATAATAATTTTAGAATGTGTATGTTAGAGAAATTAATTAGAACACCTACTAATTACTGATGAATAAGTGGTAGAATTAACAAAAATGCTGAACACCAAACGATTTTTCGAAATCGAATTGTTATAGTTACCTTATTTAATAGTCCTAATCGGTTAGCTCCTTACCAATCAACGATCGTTGCGTTTACATTATACTTTAATAGACATTGTTAATAAACAACACTTCAAAAAGAAATAATAATAATAACATACTCTTTATTTGCACCCCTTCGGCTACGTAACGACCAAATTTGGTTGCACATCAGAACACCGTTGAATAAGTAACGACCAATATTGGCGGCTTGCTCCCGGAGCGCACAGTAATATTATTTTCTAATTCAAACGCATCCTAAAATCCATACCAAATATCTCATTATTACCATAGATACATAGACGGCCACTAGAATAATTTCGGGCGTCATTTCGCGGATATTTCTGGTAAAATTCCATTGTCAAACTTAAACTACAGACCAGTAAAGGTATTTAAAACTAAGAATGCCCGAGGAGAGGAAATTGGGAGAGGGTTGAATACTATGTTGATAGAACAATGGTCGTTTAATATGACGACTTTCTTTTAGTTACTACCGCCAGTTAAATCCTATAAAATGTTTTTATTCAATTAACCTTATATACTTATTACACATAATCCAATACGTTGTTTGAAAATTTATTTTGGAAACTTTATATACCAAAACAATATTACTTATCTACCCAAAATAAACATTTCAAGTATAGCGTAAGTAAGCCTAGATTCAGAGGGACTGTACGGTCTCCTCTAATACGGCGCACTGACTGTGATCTGTCCTGCGTGGCTGTGCCTCGCGTGGCGCATCTTGTTATAATTCAGTGTTCCGTGCGATCAAAGCGAGCAGGCGTCAGCATCGATATATAAAGTCTAGATATGCCCTCAACTACAAAGGAGTTGGGTCATATATGTTGCGCGTAAAAACATGTGACAGAGAGAGAGCAATACATTGAACAGTATGCAATAGTGCACGGCAATATAGTTGCGGGATCGCTCACAACGGAAAGTACTGAAGGGACTACTACTGGCGGCGATCCGTATTGGTGAAATGGTCATTTTTGCGGGCGAAAGGCCTATTTAGGCCCTTATATATCGATGGGCATCAGGCGTTACATTGGCGAAATTCATGACCAACCAAAATTTTTGCAGTTGATCTCGTGGATGATGATGATGATAAAATAAGTAGATCAGTGAGGCAAAATCTTGACATAGGTTACCACATTGCTTATTGTAACATTTAATTTTGATTTGTTTTCAAGTAATAATCCAATACGTTGTTCGAAAGTGATTTAGGATACTTACATAATACACCAAAAACAATATTAAAGATCTACCCAATATAATTATTTCGTGTATAGGGCTAAAAAGGCCTCAATTTAGAGAAACTGTATGGTCTAGTCTAATACGGCGCACTGATTGAAATCCGTCCTGTGTGGCTTGTGGCTCCGGCGCGTCTCGTCATAATTCGGCGCCCCGAGCGATCAGTTTGGAGTTGCTGCAGTCAGCTGCTACTACGGGCAAACCTATCACCCCAACAACTAGAGCTGTCAACTACAACAGGCGAACCTGTCACATCAGGAAGTTTTTTAGATATAATATCGTCCTGTCTCCCGTGAGCTGAGCACAGAAGACTTGGGGCAAAAAGTTATTCACTGTCTAACGACGCCACCTGCACGCGGCGAGGCCCCTAGAAAGGTACTCAGCGGGCAGCCTTACCCCCTGACTACCAGTTTGGAAGGATATCTTCGTCTGGAATTAACCTTCAGGATACCTCCTGCCTCCTGACTGGTTACAAAATCGCATACGCGGTCTTTCCCTTACGTAGCGGTGATACGGTGCCTTCCAAATCTATCGCGGACCACGGCATCCTTTGCCCAGCTCTTCACTCGGTATCGGGTAGCCGATTGCTCGTCTCAAGAGCAGTTGCCGTAAGGTGAACACCTACCACCGCTCCATAGGAGACAGTACTGTTTCCAGACTCTTCCAGCTGTCGTTCAGAATGCACAAGCGATTAGCTGACGCCGCACGGTGCGCAAACCGTTTGACTCCCAACAGAAACTCTCCAGCAGGCCAGAGTCCTACCTAGCTTGCATTTCTGCGTGGAGTATTCCGGATGGGTGTTGACATATGAGTTTGACCGACCCTGAACACATGGGTCTTAGTGGTCAAACTGCAACAGAGCCCATTAGCTTCCAAAAAGTATAAGGCCAAAAAGGCCTCAATTCAAAGGGACCTTATGGTCTCTTTTATTACGCCGCACTGATTGAGATCCGTCCTGCGTGGCTTGTGCATCCGACGCGTGTCGTCATAACTCGGCGTCCCGTGCGATCAGTTTGGAGTTTTCAGCTACTACGGGCAAACCCTAAGCGGGGGGGCGTATTTGCTGACCTGACATATTCTATCGTTAGAAACGATTCTTTGGCCACCCGATCCGGTGTGTGAGCTTGACGGACAAATGGCGCCACAGTCCGCAATTAATTCGACTTTCAATTACTCCTAATATCAGGTAGCGCAAGCGACCTCGAATATAGATTCAATATAGACTCCATCCTTTAGTCTGGTCATAGGACTAGACTGGAAGATGGAGGTATCCGCCCAAATCTGGTAGTAAGAGCGCGAGGTTGGCCCGCTGGTTGTACTTCCCAGTGTCTCGCGGTAAGGCGTTAGACTTTTACGGACTGTTGGCGTAACTTGACGATGGAGTGTGTTGTCTATTAAGTTTTTACGTTCACTCCATTGGAGACAGAATGAAACGATTTCGTTATAACTCCCCGCGGTGACGGGTTCACCCGTTGCATTTTACACCCCTCAATACTTTGAAGTAAGATAAGACTTTGAATAACATTTCGAAACCAGTTGTACTGGTACCGCAACGGATAATAATTGATTGATTATAAACTACATATTTGCCCATTACGTCAAAACAACCTGTATAGATATATTTTAAAGGAATACTAATGGAAAACAATACACTATGACATCACACTATTGGGTACTATTAACATCGTGATCAGGATATTTGACCTCTTCCAGATGCTCTAGCATAATTTCCATTGCTAATTGTTCGGGAAAACAGACACTGAGTGACGTGGCAGTGAGTTAGGTCTCATGGAAATCCAATAATCTCAAGGGGAATGCACCCAGTGCTTTAAGGGCATCTAAATTGTTTTTAAACAATCAAATCAAATGAAATAAATTATTTTATCGTTTTCCCATCTGGGCGAATAAAATACAAACATTTTGAAAATCAGAAGACCCAGAAATTAAGTTTTTAATTCTTAAACATATACCATACATTTCAATTATATGTCAAATATCATGAATGTGCTTAAATTCAAAGAAGATAAAGTAAGTGTATGTAATTTAAAACAAAAGAAACAAAAAGAATAAAAACACATTATGAATGTAGCTTACCTTAGATAGAGTAAAAAGATGAGAAATCAGTTCTAAAAATAGTCGTCAAAAAAGTATTAAAATTTAAGCCAAAAAAAATACCTAGTAGAAAAAAAGAAAAAAAAGATAAGATAGTCAGAGGAAATCGAAATTGTTTCTTCCCGTCAGAATAAACACAGAATTTAAAATAAATTTACAATAGTCCTACAAAATGTAAACAGCTGGAGGACATAAAATTCAAAAAAAACATCAAGGAGATGCTGATAGGCCACCCTTTCTATAATCTGACCGAATTGGAGGGTCATGATTTTTCAAATATTGTGCCCATTTAAATTACTCAAAAAAGTAGAGCTTTATTGTCTGATTATTTTATATGGCCCTATATCTGTACTTTTAGTTTAAAATGAATAACGTAGCTTTAATTTTATTATTGGAGTAAATGGGTATTTTCATGGATGCATCTGTCTCTTTTGCAGGATTTTCGGCGACATCGACCTTAAAGTACTATAACTACGAAACTACTACACCAATCATAAAAAGAACAACTGCACAATGATTGCATTGAAATTTCGAATATAGAATATTGAAATATCATTTTGTAAAACAATTAGATAATTATGAATAAATATGAGAACGTCAAAGAAGTGAAAAAAACGCGGAAACAGATCTGGTCGTATCATACTCAACGGATAATTGTTTCAGAACCAGATTTGGTCGTATCATACTCAAGGGGTTAACATTTTAGTGACAATTTGAATATTACGATGAATAATTTTACTACGTATCTTTTCGAATTACTAACTACTTCAAATGTTAGCCTTCTATTTGATATTTATAATTTGACAATCCAGTAGTTAATTCTTGACTACCTATGTATGTTCAGTAAAGAGTAGCAACGAGACTTACTACCTAACCCAATTATTTTGACACGTCCAAGAGCGGTCTTTAGACGTTAATTGGACTCAACGAAAATGTAATGTAATGTAATATACACAAATTAGAAATTATACAGGTCAAAATTTAACTATGAAAGAAAATAATCAATAATAATAATCTATACCAATATTTAACGAAATAATGTTTTTAAGTTTCTTAGTTTGTATGTAGGGGCTAACCTTTGAAACTATCCATTTGATTTTTTTAAAAAATCACTAATGGAAAGCTACGAAAAAACATCTTTCACTAATGGTTTTGAATACGAAATCATGAAATTTGTAAATCGGTCGGAGAAAAATGAGCTGGTGAATTGCTTCATCGGCTTGCGCTTACGAAACTGTTTGATATTTATGTGAAAACAATGTGTCGCGAAAACATCGAACTCAGAGAGATCTATAAGAAAGTCAGCGACAGCATGTGCCCAAATTTTATATTTAAGCTACAATAACTGCTTTCATGTCTCAAAAAAATAAGAAAATACGTAGGCAGTGTTTGTTAAAGATATTAGCAATAAAATAAGAATCCTTGTCAAAATAATTAATCTATTATCACGGGTGTTTAATAAAGCTAAAGCGTTTTTCATAAATCGTGTAAAGGATGAGATATATTTTATGATTTCATTAATTTAATTAAAAATTCGATCATATAGCCTATATGATCGATTAAGAAAAGCCTATTTCCTATTTCTTAAGATTTCACTAACTGACATCCTAATGTACTGTATTATATGATTACTATATTATAACATACTATTGTATTATATCATATTATAATACAATAGTATGTTATTATTATCCAATTACAATTCAGTTACAACAGAATAGAATAGAATAGTATAAGTTTATTGTGCTATAAAAACATAACTTAATGAATATTACGCTGGTTTTATAAAAAAGACAATTTATGCACAAATGGCGGACTTATCCCTATAACGATATCTTACAGTCAACCATTTAACAATACAATCCAATAGTATTATTGTCCAGTTACTCATACTTCTATTTTGCTTTATTCAAATAACCTTATTAACAACTTACTTTATTATTACTTGTCTTACCCTTATATTATTACTAGCTGAGCCCCGCGGTTTCACCCGCGTGGTGATGGAAAATTGTGATAATGATGATAGAAAACTATATATCTTTATAAATTATAGCCTATGTGTTATTCTGATGTGTAAGCTATATTATGGTTAAGTTTCATGAAAATCCATTCAGTAGTTTTTGCGTGAAAGTGTAACAAACATCCATACATACATTCTTACAAACTATCGCGTTTATATAGTAGTAGGATTAGCTGTATTATATTTTTTCCTACTATCAACGCGTTCATGTTATTTCTATGTTAATTTGTAATGCAAGCATTGTAAACTATTCATAGGATAGTAAATTTGTTTCGTTTGAATATGTTTTAAAAATACCAGTATCATGTATTTACTTTCTGTAAGTTTCCTATAAAATAAAAATATATATTTAAAATTAGCCATTTACTGTAAGTTTTTAGGTGGTATAGTTATAGAGATATCATTAAATTAGTAACGCGTACAAGCACCCCGAAATACAAAGCAGGCGGCCGCGGCGGCGGCGACTGCTGGCCCAGCAAAGTCAGCGTTCAGGCAAATAAACGCCACCCTACTTAAATTAACAAATCGATATGAAACTTTACGCGAAGCGAAGTCGCCGGCAACAGCTAGTATACAATAATCGCATTTGAAGTTGAAATTCAGTGAGATACACTAAATAATATACAACATTAAAATAAAGGTATAACAAAATACTTATACCTGTTTAGAATAATAAATTTTAAACTAAATTCGTAACTAAAATAGACATGATTCGTTACAATAACTATTAACTTAATAAATATACTACATAGTTATAACTGTACAGTTATAACTAAGTAATTCTCACTATATAAATATTCATAACTAAAATAAAGTGCAATAAAAACCATGTAATTATGCTATGCATGTGTAGAAGATCGTTGTGCATGTCTTTTCGTATATTTTAGTGAAATTTAACTGAATTATTCTTGTTACCTACTAAGTATAATAATGTACGTTAGCTTATTATATATAAATATCTTAAAATAATATGACTAATCGAAACTTTATACTCGTACATGTGTTAATATAGAATTATACATATTAATGATTTAACATTGCCTGATAGTATTCGTATAATATGAAGATTTAGGCTCAAGAGCAGGTAACTTCTCCGCATGCTCACGACCTATTGTGACTTGTTTTATGAGCCAGGAACTTCATATATTGCATATTACTGACCGATGACACATAAATATGTAAATTACTCAACCGATCCCACGCACACAAGAAAATTAACAAGAAAAGAAAAGTTTAGAAAGTATTGTAAAAAGGGGCGTTCAAAAACTACGTAACGCTTTGATACTACCGACAATATGGTCATTAAATTACCCACCAAATAAAACGATGAAAACCAGTATATCTCTTTGATAAGAGATTCTCTTTGATAAGGCAACGTGATCGTTGCCTGGCTTGCAAAGTTTAAATGGGACTGACATTAAAATGTTTCTTTTCGGTAGATTCCGACATGCATGATATTTTTTATTTTATTTTATGAATTAAAAGAATTTGAGATTTGTTGCAGACTTAACAAAGAAACACAATAATTATGAAAAGAAAATTTATTTTACACATTTTTTTAATTTAAATTAACTTATCTAACTCTTCATTGTTTTATTGAGCATATATTTAGTTATTTTACTGACATTCTGTGTTTAATCGACATTGTGATTGTGATTTTCATATCTAATGTAATGTATTTTTTATTATTATTTAATGACATTGAATTGCTAATTCTCTTTATGATTGATTTTTTAAAAACTAATTTTTATTGTTTAGGTTACTTCTTACTTCTTAACAAAATTGTTACTACAACACTACTTACTAACAAAATTAAGTTACTTCTTAACAAATTTATTCTAAAATAATTAATATTACTAATTTTGGCAGTATTTTTATGAATATATTATTATAAGTATGTATATCATTATTTATGTTTAATTCGAATATTTATTTACTTTTGGCTTTAGAGTTTAGATACGTAAAAAATGCAAATACTCCCTATATATTTATTTTGTTTTTTATAAATGTTATCGTTTTTTAAAGTACTCCAATTTTGTCTACTCTTCGTGGCACATCAACGTGTCAGTGGATTGAAAGATTAGATAGATTGATTAATTAGCAATAAGTCCGCCATTATGTATCCTAAATGTTTTTATTGTGCAATAAAGACATTTTTATTTATTGATTCATTTAATTAATTCATTTATTCATACTAAAGCGTTACGTGGTTTGAAAACCCCGCCCGGACTCTACGGAGTTTAGGCTTTAGAACATGTGATCTGTTTGCCTTGTTTCAGTCCAATACTGGCGATCGCCGAACACCGACATCTCACCTACTACGACGGTTCGCTCGTTCCGGTGTGCCTCACGCAGGCGACGAAATTCTGGCCGGCTTTATACTTTCTTATGATCATCACTCTATTCTTCATAGTACCTCTCTTCGTCTTAATAGTCTTGTATAGCATAATCTCTAGAAGCTTGATAAAAACTTCTGCTAAAATCGTTTTAAATAAACACATAGAATCCTTCAACGTAAGAGGTAGGAGACAAGTTGTTACTATGTTAGGGATGGTAGTTTTAAGTTTCTTCTTTTGTTTGACGCCATTTCGTACGCTCACATTATGGATTATAATATCATCAGAAGACAGTATCGATAAACTGGGTATAGAGTACTATTACAACTTGCTATATTTCTGTAGAACAATGCTCTATTTAAATTCAGCGATGAATCCAATTTTGTACAATCTAATGTCATCTAAGTTTAGAGCTGGCTTCATAAAACTCTGCTGCCCTTTCAAACTACACTCGAATCGTGGCTATTACTACAGAAAATGCAGCAAACGTAGAACTAGCACTATGAACACCACCACATCTACTTCCTACCACAGCGAATCTAACAGGGAGCGAAGGAACAGCAGCTTAAAGATCGTCTACAAACGACCAAGCATCTGCCAATCGATCAAGTCGCTCGATTTCTACCCGAAATCAAAGGACGTCACTCACAGGACCACTTTTAAAAACTACAAAAGAAGGTACTCTGAAATCGTTATAAGATACAAACTGCAAGATTCCGACCTAAAATCGATCGGTGTCCGCAGAAACACCACACACCTTCTTTTCAGCAATATACAAATCAACAAAAACAGCACTAGCGCCATATCGCCCATTGCCGAAGCTGACTCCGACTTCAAAATTGACGATTTAGACGATTTTACTGAACCGGAACAAGAAATTGTAATTATAGAAGATTCATCATCGAAGACTAAAGATATCCATAAGCGTTACTCTTTAACGGCGTCAATAGGAACAGCGAACGGTACATTTTTTCGGAAAACGAAAAGCCACGATTTCCTCGGTTTGAACTCTAATGGTAAACCATGCTTGGAAACATCAGTTTAGATGCTTGTTAAGGCCCAGTAACAGGTACTATTCATACAAATGTAGGGTTACGGGGACGCTCAATGTATTTTTTTTGTGAAAATGAGTTACTAATTCAATCTTGTGGCTTGTTCCCAATCGAATCGGAGCATGAATCAATTTTTTAAAGAAACATCATGTTCTGCTCAAAAATGAAGGGAGAATAAAACGTGTGACGGGAATAAATGATCAAGATCGACACGATGACGGCAGACCTTGATCATTCTTTCCTGTCAGGTCCAGAGGTCGGGTATCTCGATAACCATGTCGACGCTGAGGAGGAATTGTAATGGGAAATACTGATCACGGCCAATGGCTTTTCCACGTTTTTGTTTTTTTTCCCGAGGTACAATTCTGTGCCTTCTGTGCAAAACGATTTAACTCCAAAATCACTACTTTTCAGGAGCAAAATATATTTTTTATTACCTGTATTAGCTAGCCAAAAAGCATTAATGAATTATGTTGCATGAAAATGTATTATTTAATGGTGTAAACATTTTTTTAATTTTTATCTGGTAGAATATCAGAAAAACTAAAAAAATTGAAGAGTTGTACCAAATGTAGTTTTTGATTTAACATTTTTGACGTGTCTAATGATTTCAATTACGTATCTAATGATTTCATTAAACACAAAAAAAAGCCTTTGGTGAAAATTAATATTTGGTGATTTTATTTTAATAGTAACATTATTTTTAAGAGTAACATTATAGTGCTAAAGCAACAGTCGTAAAACAAATAACAACGAAAATTATTGGAAGATTAATGTTTTCATACCTCGAGTCGTACCAAAATTTAATGCAGAACGTATTGGTACTATTTCGGCTAACTCTAGTTTTACCAAAATACAAGAAAAAGTGTGGAAAATTTTAAACGCTATTTTGATACAACATTGATTAAATCTTCTTACACCAATAAATTTAGTTAAATCGGTTTTTTTCTTATAGTACAACTCATGATAAATCACTAATAATAATAATAATAATAATAATAAAACTCTTTATTCTTAAGAAAAGGCGAGCTTATTGCCTGCAGGCAATATTTTAGAGCTAACCTATACTATTGTAAGAACATTATTTGCGAGTAGACTACATAACTTAACCTATATAAAGAGTATGACAAATAAAATAGAGGAGGATAGAAAGAAGTATATACTTTACTCTTTGTGGGCACAGATTTGCCACATCAAAATAATCTAACACCTATAAGGACGCTAAAGTTTTAAAAGGAGGGGGATGGGAGGGAAAGGGAATTTATCTGAAGGATTTCAAATGCTCTCTGAGTCTGTTTTTAAAAGTTGTTATGCTTGGCGCGGTTCTCACATTTTTCGGCAAAGCATTCCAAAGACGGGCTCCATGCACGGTGAAAGAGAATGAGAAGAAGTCACTGCTGTGACTAGGGATAGAGAGTAGCAGGTTGTTTTTTGATCTCAGAGGGCGTTCATGAGCCGATAGTGCAGTAAATCTGCCGGTAAGATAATTGGGAGCGACGCCATCCAAGATCTTGAAAAGCATACAGAGAACTCGCATGTCTCTTTTCTCCCGGGTCACGAAACATTCGAATAAAAGTCCAAAAAATGTGCTAGTTGTATCGACCTAACTCCATTAGTTAGAGAGATATCAACACGTGAGTTAGACCAAAAAAGTCGCCCTTTTTTTTACATATGGATCCATTAAAAACGCAATTATGATATAAGTCTAGTTAAATCGTTTTGCACAGGTGGCACAGAATTGTAGTTTTTTTTTAGGAACTCAAATACTCTTATAATTAAATTAGTGTCATAATATAATTTTCACCTTTTTCTGAGGTGTAATTTAAGTAGTGTATTTTTTTTAGAAACTCAAATATATTTGGTTTCCAGAAAAAAAAAATCTCAGTCAAACCTTTGCTTAAATTTCTATTTTTTTTTAAAGTTTCGAACTTTTTTCTCCGTAGTTCTTCAAATGTTTTTGGGGCTTCAAATCCTTTAAAGGGTTTATATCCCTTTTTAGTTTCAGTGCATTGGGTGCAGTGCAGTGCAAATGCAATACGTGTGATCTGAGCAAAATGGGGGGGGGGGGGGGACCGAGAAATTTGGCGCAGCCAATACATGTATACCGATATATAGTATGTTTTATGTATCGAGAAATCCATTAACGAAATTTCTTAAAAATACTGAAAAAGGCTTTTCCGGTAATGATCATAATAATCGCTGTAAAGATTAAATTAAATAACTTTTCATTAATCCCACAACGAAGCAGTCTAAGAACACTCAACAACAACTATACAACCCGGAGATGTCGAACACAACGAGCGAACCAGCCACCCCAGGAGTAAACGTGAACGTCCCTAGAGGACAATAAAGACAGTCCATTATCTAACTAGCGACAAACCCGTAAGAGTCGATGGTTTTACCGCGAAGCACTGAGAATAGGATCCAGCTGGCAAACCTCGCTCCTTTACTAACAGATCTGGTCGGATTTCTCCATCCTCAAGTCTGGTCACAGATTCGAGGTCGCTTGCGCGGCCTCTACCTGACGTTAGGGGTAATTCAGTTCGAATTTATCGCGGCCTTTTGCCCGCCAATATTACACGGGACCAGGTGGCCGACGGATCGTTTCCAAGAATAAATAACGCCAGTTCGACAGCTACCCCGCTGCTTCTTAAACCTACCAACGGCGGCCCTTCCAGGTTAGTCCCTCTTTGAGGGGCTACCTGATGGGAGCTGAACCGTGAGTTGAGCCAACCGAAAACACAAAGAGGTCATCAGGTCCCAGCTGCACTGAACCAAAAGTACAAAGTAGATACCAAAAGTACAAACTGCAAACTGCAACATGCAAATCATAAAATGAACAACAATCGGCGAAAGTGATTTCTGAAGTCCTCTGAACCAGAAAAAGAAATCGCCTTCCCATCTATCCAAAATCGCATAATCCAACTTTACTTTTTGGACGAATTGTGCAAAATAACACGCAGACTCTAATAGGAGATATGGTGCACACAAGTTCACAAAGATATAATGGTGCCACTCAAGTTCAGTCTCCCGAACACCAACATTTTAATCCAAGTTCAATCCATTTGCATAATATTTGTAGCGAGTATATATAATTTTAGAAATTTTAAATTTAGCGATAATTTTAGAAATACGAGTATATGTACAACTAGAGAATGTCTACAGTACGCATAGCCATTGATTTTATAGTGTAATTAAAATCAATGGCATAGCTTAGTGTTAAAAATACTGGGTACATTTTATAAAAGGACAAAATAACAAAATGGCTTCACGGCTATCGTATAGATAATAAGAGCTATGTATATCTGATTTAACTTCTAAGCATAAATCAATGGCATAGCATAGCTTAGTAAATATAAAATCAATGGCATAGCTTAGTGTTAAAAATACTCGGGTACATTTTATAAAACGACAAAATAACAAAATGGCTTCACGGCTATCGTATAGATAATAAGAGCTATGTATATCTGATTTAACTTCTAAACATTCCGTTCCTCAGGGAGACATAAAAAATAACTTTGCGCAACTTCGGAAAACTTTCCAAACAACAAAGCTGTGAGAATTCTTAGACCTTTGATTAAGAAACTTAACCAAAACTTAACTTAAAAGATAAGTCGTTTTAAGATTAGGTATTATTTTGTTTGTAAGTGTATGTTTAAGTATTAATAAAGGATTAAAGACAACTGTTTAATTTTTTTAATTCAGCAGTATTTACAACTGCGACGGAGGGATTTATAAAGGTATACTCAACCTCATTATAACATATTATTATAATCAGCTTTTTAATACTTTATAACATTTTTCTAGCCAGCGGATTAAGCCAAAACTAACATAGTCCGATGCATGCCTTGAATTAAGTATATTTAACTTTAGGATAAGTAGCTATTACTGCCTATAAAACTGGGATAATGACACTCATGTTAAAGTATATGGATAAATATACTTAGCGTTGTAGTTTATATTAGAAACTTTAGAAATGACACCATATTACTATACCCTGATCCAGATAATATTGATAGTTTAAAATGTTTATACTTGGTATTGGGTTCGATTACGATTCTTCCTGAACTAATATTAGATATTAGTTCATGCGAACGACACAGTGCAATATGTTAGAGCGGAATATGAAATAAACGAACGTCGATTTAACATCAACAAAACTACCTGGTGATCTTATTAGCCATCCAAATAAGATTGAACACATTTCGCGCGGTCTCAGATTCAGCTGCTTTCGTTTCGGCGGGTAGTTTTAAAGTAAACAGTGACAACTGTTTATTTCACATTCTGCTCTAACGCATTGCCTTGCCCCGTTCACATTAGCTAATTTTCGGTTTTAGTTCACGAAGAATTGCAATCGAGCCCATCTTCTGCTCATTCCAGATGCGTATTTTTCTAGCTCTATTTCAATAATTATTAAAGTTTCCTATTTTATTATTGTTGATACATGTAATAATAGGAAATTTACAAATTTCTTTTCTTTTCCAGTCCGATCCTCGCCGTGGCGACCTACCATTACGAGGAATACTTCGACGGTTCCATAGTCCCAGTCTGCCTCACCCAAGCCGACACTTTCTGGCCTGCCATGTACTTCGTCCTAAGCATATCAGTATTCTTCATCTTGCCTCTAATCATTCTTATAGCTCTGTATACTTTGATTACTAGAAACTTAATGGAAAGCCCAACTTTAATCAGCTGTAGTTCCAGGGGTAATCTGTGTGGAAACAGTATTTTAAGATATAGGAAACAGGTAGTAGTAATGTTAGGGACAGTCGTACTGTCGTTTTTCGTATGTTTATTACCATTCAGGGCTCTAACACTCTGGATCATAATTGTACCACCTGAAACAATAATGACTCTAGGTTTAGAGAGTTATTACATCATACTGTATTTCTCAAGGGTGATGCTCTACTTAAACTCGGCCATAAACCCCATCCTATACAATCTGATGTCGTCGAAATTCAGAGAAGGCTTCGTAAAACTCCTAAACATCGACAAAATGGAATATTTCAAGAAATACAAAATAGACGTACGCAGAAAAGACACATTCAACACGACCACCTCCACCAACTTCTCGAGCAGCCACACTTCGGACTCTTCTTTCTGGAGGCGGTACAGCAAGGGCACGACGCAGAAACAGAACGGAGTCCAGCAGAAGGCGAACAACCCGCCGCAGCAGCAGAAGAAAACCATCGAGATCATAAAGCTGCAGAACGTGCGGCGACAGAGCATGCAGAACATCGCAGACGTTGTGCAATTTCGGAAAGAGAGCTTCGTCTGATTCGAAAAATGCCCAGATTTGTCTTCCGCAAATGTTAAACAATAGTCTGAATATCATCAATAATCTAGTCAATAATTTTATTTTATACGTACCTCATTTAATTTTAATCTATAATATTAATTGGTGTTTCAAAATTAAAAGCAAGAAAAAGCGAAATAACTTAAAATATTGCCTAGTATAAATTTCCATTTTTGTACTTATTTATAAGTTAGCAGTGTTTTCTTTAGAAAAAAACGTGTTTTTTTTTAATAAAGTGAATTCATAGAATATGTTGTTTTATTCAGCGTTTACACTTCAAATCAAAATAAATCAAGTTTGTTATCATCAAAATCATACACATACTTATATATTAGGGCACAATACTTTTGACACATGATATTACATAATTTGATTATAAAATCCCAAGAAGAAAACCAGTGATTACGGAATCCGCTTAAGATCAAAATAATTATAAAAGACGATAATAAAGGTTTCCGAAAAGTCTCGATACACAATTATAAAATAATCAAATTAGATACCTAAACTACAAAGTCAATCCGATAATTATTTGGCATGATTCAGTAAAAAAGTGTTAAAATACTAAATTGCTTTAGAACATTTTGACGGGAGATAAAAGATGTCATGAAATAGAAAATTATATTGTGCTACAAATACAATATAGGAAAGAAAATCGATTTGGGCGCTATCGTGGAGGTATACACACAACAGACACACAGTCATACTTTAATCTGGAAATGCTTTAAATCGTCTCGAGGGGCCTCAAAATGGATAATTCCGTCTTTTTTTCTAAGTTGGCTGGTGAGCCGGGAACGTAACAAGAAGCTGTTTGACATTACCGGCGATCTCGTATTTTACCCAATACATTAATTTATTACCGTTTTTGCAGTAGAAAGTAAGTAATCTGCACATGGTTTCAAAAAATGTTATAAGAACATATCGGGCGCCAGAGGGGTGGCAAACCCTTTGTCCTGCATGGGCGTATCCAGGTTTTTATTGCGGTCGAGACTTCGCGTAAGATAAAAGTTTTGGAAAGCAATTATTGAAAGCGTGTGGGTACACACTTCAAACACGCATAAAGTCGTATGTTAGATTTTTATTTATTTATTTATTTATTCATTACATATATGTACATTCAAACGCAAGAGCACAAAATATGGATGTTGGTATATCTGTCTGTCTATCTATCCTATCCGAACATAATAGACTCCGACACCGTTTGACCGATCAGCATGAAAATTGGCACATATATGTACAATTCAATGAAGAAGGTGTATGTGATATCCGCTTCGTTGTAACTTACTACTATATGGAGCTGCAGCACATCAATTTCTATACCGCTCAACCGATCGCCATGAAAATGTGTATACATAGACATTTGAGTACGCATAATATTTTCGACCTATCACCTTTATTGTAATTCGCCTCCAGATGGCGCTGCAGTACATCAACTTTTATACCTCTAAACCGATCGCCGAAATTGGTATACATAGGTATTTGAGACCAGATATAACACGGGCAACGCCGGGTAATACCATGCTAGTAAAATACAAAATTAGTTGCACAGATGTACAGCCAGACAACTTGTGATCTACAATTCCCCTGGTGCATTGTAGATCACAACTGCCTACAAATGCAAGAAGTGTATAGGTACTGCGAACTTCCAAGGTAGTTTCATGACGTCAGCCAACTAGAGCTGTCAACTACAAAGGGCGAACCCGTCACCTCGGGAAGTTTAAATGATATTGGATCGTTAATTCTCCCGTGAGGTGAGCGCAGAAGACTTGGGACGAACAGCAATCCACTGTCTAGATACGCTACCTGCCCGACAGAGGCCATCGCCTTACGGTGAGGCACCTGGATAGGTACCTAGCGGGCAGCCTCGCCCCCTGTCTACCAGTTTAGAAGGATATCTCCGTCTGGAATTAACCTTTAGGACACCTCCTGCCTTTCCTGACTGGTTGCAGATAGATACGGTGTGTACCGAATCTATCGCAGACCACGGCATCCTTTGCTTGGCTTATTTACCCGGGATCGTGTGGCCGATTGGTCGATTTAAGAGCAGTTACCTTAAAGTTAACAACCATCCCGCTCTATAGGAAACATTACTTTTCCCAGACTCTCTCGGCTGTTAGTTAGAACGCATAATCGATTGGCTGGCGCCGCACAGCTGTTCGAAGGTTGACTTCTAGGGGAGACTGGCCAGCAGGCCAGCGTCCTATCATGGCTCTCTCTTCTGAGCAGATGCCGCCGGATCATCATCATCATCATCATCATTTATTCATTCCATAAAAGCATTTCACAATACTGAGGAACATGTCAAATTTTACAATCATAATTTACCGGATGATAAAACCGCTTTGATTAATTAAAAGGAAAAAAAATAATTATAATCAGAGGTGATTACTTAAAAATAGTCAAATTTACAAAATAATCAATAATCAAACAAATAATAATCAATACCATAAAAAGAAAATTTCTGAAACATGCGTAATTAAAAACAATGTCAATAAAATCTAAAACTTAGTTCGAAAGTATAGTCATGATATGGTTATTTATAACCAAGCAATTGTGGACGTGGATATCATAAAAGTCGTTGGGGGTTGACACGTAAGTATGACCGACTCTGAACGCATGGGTCGTGGCCAAACTGCAATAGGGCCCAATAGCTCCCTATGAGCCAACCAATAGCACAAACTGGTCACCAGGACCATTCGACCATCCAATTCATCGTCTATGAAGTACGCACACACCTGTCTGCTTTTATTACTCGTAACACCAACATGAAGCCATATTTCCTCCGATTACGTCATAACCGTTAACCGAAGGCGCCCCAACCGTTTCCCCAATCGGGACCTTCTGAAACGTGTCTCGAATCGCCAATAGAAATCTGGTCACCCCCGTCGGCAGTAACCCATTGATTGCCTATCATTCTTTTCGATGCCCTATTTATGAACGAACCCCGAATCAGAATGGTTTGAGGAAGGGGGTATTGTTCGCCAGTTGTTGGTATTATAATTTTCCCATTTTATCCTATACACAAAAAATAAGTAGGTATGTACTTATTTTTGTACAGAAATGTAATGAGAACAATATTATTGTTATGAGAGAGGTGAACGTATTCAACTGTGTAGGGTATACAGTACAATGGAGAGACTAAGCTTGGATATTTTAACCATCTGTTGTGTACATAAACATTTTTTTAAATGTTATTTTAGACCATCAAAAAAAAGTAATTAAGCTGTAAGAATGCTATCTATACGATAAAGCTAACAATGAGTTCAGAATTAGGTAACGAGTATGATGCCCAGATTTAAATTGATATATTTATTTTCCATTTCGTTTTGTATTTATTTATTACACGACTGCCCAGCAAAAAAGAGCTCATATATGCATGTTTTCCGTTTCTTTATTCCACCATAACATTAAAACGCTTGAACTGATTTAGAAGAGTGTGGTATTGTTAGAATCGTTATGTCAACCCGAGTGTCATAAAGTACCTTAACTCTCCAAATATTAAGTAAGTAGTTGTCTAAATGTCCAAATGCCAATAAATTAACATAAATGTATCGTATTTAGTGCCAAATGTAAGGTCTGATTAAGTACATTCCAAAAATCTATATGTAACAAAAAAAACTGTAATAAAAATATTTGAAAATGCAATATTTAACTTTCTGTAGGTAGTCGTGTTTTTTTATTCTTTTTAATATATTAACTAGATTTTTTTTAAATATAGCGAATTAGATTCCTCAATGCCATACTACGATTTTGCACCTAGGATTTGACTGCGAATCGCAACGTGTAAATGGTAGTCATAGTTTCAAAAATTGACAGACACGCAGACAGACTTCTATCTGAAAATTTTCTCCAAAAATCCTAATTTATGTAATTATTAAAAGATCGAAAATGACATATTTGGTATTTAAATTAAATTTAACATGTTTTGTGTATCTCCTAACTAGTCAGGACCTGTTCTAAGGAGAACCACAATAAAAAACGGTTATTTATTTATTTATTTATTTTATTAACTAAATGTATACAGCATATTCTTTATATAATAAAAAAAAACATTTTTTAAATTAACATTAATATAGCCATTAATACATTTTAAATTAGCAAAAAATATAGAGTACCCATTTAAAAGATAATAATTTTATACCCTTCTTTTTAAGAAAAAAGGAAAAAGAAGCATTTCTAAATATAAATGTATAAGTACAATAGGGGAATGGAAATGGAAGGGAGGGATTTTTATAACACTATGTGTAATATACGTTCATAAATGGCCATACATACGTATACTATTGACTTATATATATACATATAGACATACATACACACATAAATATATTGTATATAATAAAGTAATAAGTAAATTTAAATTAATTATCGTTCCTGAGCTTTTCTTCGACTGCGTGAAGAAAAGGCTTCCTGAAAATAAGCATCTTCTAAAACAAAATTTCTGAATTGAAAAAAAAATCCTCCCTAATATTAAGACAGTATGTGATAAACAATACTTGTAAGCCCTAATAGTATTTACGTAAACCATTAAAATTAATATCGCTTGTAGTGTTTTCTTGAACTGCACCCTAATAAATTTCAGCCGACTTTCAACAGTGTTACAGGTGGGAATAAAATGTAATTTAGTGAAAACGGTTAAACCGCCTTAATAAATCGCCGACGCGATACCTTCAAGTCCATTCAGGACACACGCCCACCCTTTTCAAATACATAAATCCGCCTATGGACGCATTCCCCGAATACCTTACAGGAGCATTACGGTCTTACGTTAATGGTTAAAAGTTACGCGTACTAGAATGAGCTACACTTTATATAGGAGACCACTCTAGCTGCCCCAGAGTCGATATGGTAGACCTTGGTAGCTCGAGGGTCTTTCCTGCTTCTACTTTTTAAAAGGAATCCGAGCTACGTCGGAATTATATGCTACAATAAGCTACCTTCTAGTATCAAAAAAATATGCCGCGAAGGAAAATGCCCATCTCTCAAGCTATATCTCATTAAAAGAGAATTGTACGACATTAACGGTCTCTAAAAACTGTATGCATCTGGACTATATCTCTTTCTGTAACAGGTTTTGAATCAATTTTCAATTTGACTAAGATGTATTGACTATTTCTATTATTAGGTAGGCACATTTTCTATTATTAGGCAGGCATATTAATTATATCTTGACTATTTTTATTTGCAATATAATCACTAAGACATTTAATTTTACTTTTTGACAATCGTCACATATTTTTTTTTGTTCTTTTTGACATTACATTTATTAATTTTATACTAAAAAAATATTATTTTAATCGGTATTTTAAAGAATTAATTATGTTCATTATAACCTTTTTTTTCTCATTACATTATTCATTATATTCAATGTAATAGAATCACTACTTATTGAGTTAATTTCTACATATCTTCTCTATATCTTACTTTCTACATATCTTACTCTGTGTTTTTTATCTGGTAAACTAAATGGTGAGACTAGATTTAATTCTACAATAATACCTTCTTTATTCTTACGAGTGACCTTTGATGTTTTGATTATTAACAGAAGAATTTGATCAATCATATCACGGCCAAATGTAAATGTAATACAACTGTCTATACAACTATGTATTAGTTTTTAGGACAATAAAGTATTTGATTTGATTTGATTTGCCTCAACTTATTTTCCTACGAGAAGGAAAGTATTGTGAATGGGCATTTTTTGAGAGAGAGAGAGAGGGAGAGAGAGAGAGAGAGAAAGTATTAGTATTATCAGTCTCAGTCTTACCAGTCATTTGTAAAATACCTATATGAAAAGGTATTTTTCTCATATGCTCTCATTTTAACAAGACTGGACAGTCATCAATACTCACCAAAGGCACAGTGAGCAATACTCACCAAAGGCACAGGCACACCAAAGGCTCACCAAAGGACACAGTCAGGAATATTCACCAAAGGCTCCTCTAAAATAGATGCCAAAGTTATGCTAATTAAGGGTATGTTTGATGCTTGATAGAGATGATAGTATACTATTAGAATATTCTGTGATCCCTAGAAAGCATTTCATTGTTTGAATCCTGAAACTCTTTTAATAACTCTGTGTTTAATTTCCCGGCCCACAAACCGACTAGGAGACAAAGTGTTGTGAACACGCAAAAAAAAATGTTGACATTAAAACTGGCAGTAGGGCGGTGTTGACTACAACGGGCGAACCCGTCCCCCCAGGCTGGTATAACGGTATGGATCGTTCTATCAGCCGTTAGATGAGCGTAGAAGACTTACAGACAAGGCAATCTACTGTCAAGCTCGCCAGCAATCCATTAGAGACCATACGCCTTACGGCGAGGCACCGTGAATAGTAACCAGCGGGCAGTCTCACCCCCTAACTACCAGTTTTGGTAGGATATCTCCGTCTGGAGTTAACATTCAGGATACCTCCATCCTCCCGACTGGTTACGAGTCCGAGTCCGAAGTCGCTTACGCGGCCTCTACCTGTTGTATTACAGCGGTAATTCAATGTGAATTGATCGCGGACCTGAGCGTTCTTTGACCGTAGTGATCAAGTGGATCCGTGCCGCCCGAGGCCGTTGTGTAACGGAACCCAAACGGTTCGATCGCCGGCCGAGAGAGGGCCCAATCGACAACACTCTCTGGCCAAAGTTTCTTCCAAGCAGAAGTGAGGATCTTCTTGGTAACCACTTCCCAAGCCTTGTCATCCTGAGGCAATCAACGATGTGAAAGAGATCTTTCCAAAACTCTCTGGGAGTGAGATTTGTTCCTTCGGGCACCTCAAAACAACATTACATTACATTTACGTCTTATGCGCGTGTCAAAATATTTGTGTTAGGTAGTAAGTCTCAACGCTCGAAGAGTGTTTTAGTGTAGGTAGAGTTTTATTATTATTAATATTATTATATTATACACTAGCAGCTTAAGACTGATGCGTGTATATCACATGCACTTGTTTTTAAACTTGTGACTGTTTTGCACTAAGAAAAATGTCCAGTTTGTTTTTAAAGCTATTCACAGAGATAGCACTGATCACTTCCTCTGGCAAAGCATTCCAAGCATCCACTACACGATTTGTCAAAAAATATTTCCTGGGGTTTGATGCTGCAATTGTCTTATTTAGCTTCAACGAGTGTCCACGCAGTTGCTTATTGGTGTTCAGGGTATACATGCTATCGAGGTTGGGTACACTGTAATAACCGTGAAGCATTTTGTAGCTTTCTATTAAGTCTCCTCGCTGCCTACGTTCCTCTAATGTTGTCACGCGAAGTTCTTTCAGTCGTACTTCGTATGGTTTGTTCCTCAGCGATAGCACCAACTTTGTTGCTCTTCTCTGAACTCTTTCCAAGTGCTCTATATCCTTCCGAAAGTAAGGATTCCATACCTGATAGGAGTATTCGAGGAGCGGGCGAATGTAGGTTTTATAGAGCTTGAGGAAAAGTTCACTGGTGATAGTGGAAAGAGTTTCTTAAAGTATGAAATAACCAGCAGGTTATTTCTTACTTTAGAAAGGGAAAGTCCTATGTACCAGCAGGTCCATAGGACTTTTCTTTTCTGTGTCACTCGTTATGCGAAATAGCGCTTGTTAAGAGAGCAATTTATTCACATGTTTTTGCTCGTTATGCGAATAACTCGTTATGAGAGGTGCTCGTTATGAGATGTTCCACTGTATTTGTTTTTTATTATTATAAATTACCTTGAGCCCTTACCTATGACCGACATTAAAGCGAGTGAGGCCGCAGTCAAACGCCAGTTCATTTATAATAGTGGTAACATTTTTACTTCAAATGGGGGAATTATACTAACGACGCCATCGCACAAAGTGCTAATATTTCAGCTTGACGCTCAGAAAAATGGGATAATTTGAGAGGTAACTTCCTATTGAGAGAGGTCAACGAATATTTAGAAGGTTAGTGAGGTCATTCAATGTTGTAGTCAAATCGGTCATTTCGAAAAGGGCATTTAGGGCACTTTTTCGGAGATACCTTTTTTCACACCACCACCCAACAAAAAAGGAGTGTTATGAGTTCAGAATTCATCTATGTATGTTCTCCGTTTCTTTAATCCACCACAACTTCTAAACGCTTGAACCGATTTAGAATTGTTTTTTCTAAATCGGTTCAAGCGATCTTTCATTTAACACTAAACACGATATATTTATATTAATTTATCGACATTTGGACATTTGGACATTTAGACAAATACTTACTTGATATTTCGACAGTTAACGTACCCTTTGACACTCGGGGTCACAAAATGGTTCTAACAATATCACCTAAATCGGTTAAAGCGCTTAGAAGTTATAGTGGAATAAAGAAACGGAAAGCATACATAGATGAACCCTGAACATATTACACTCCTTTTTGTTAGGCAGTCATGTGAAAATAAGGAATGTGCAATATTTAACTAAATAAATTATTTGGTCTTTTCGGATATATTTTGTTAAACAATTTCTAGTTATTAAGGCTAGAAACAGTTTTTAATGTCCCCTGAAAAAATCATTTTTGCCTCAGTCTGAAATGTCCAATTTAGTTATATTTTACTCCTCGTATAGCAGTATGGGTGAAAATAGAAAATCTAATTTACATGGAAATTAAATTGATTAATTGAATTTAAAATTCAAAGAAAAGTCCTTCTTAGGGCTCAGTTTGTCAATCATGATTTGAGTACTTTTGGATTATAGTTCGATTTTTACAGTTCGATTGAATATATGAGTTTGTTTGTTCGTACTCTTTATTGCAAACTTCACAATGGGTGGTTTTATTATCATGCAACAATCTCTCACAACCAACCATACTGTTAAGTGTTTATATGTACACTACCGCTCAAAAGTATTTGGGAACCTACTTCTTATTGTAATGCTTATATAGAAGGTAATTAGAAAATCTTGTTTTCAAGCACATTTAGGTTTAACCCCGAATTGAACTATAATCTATATGCGCGTAGAATTTATAATGCAATTCTGTTAATTCTCTTCTTAAAATGTTCTTCTTAAAATATAATGCTCTTCTTAAAATGTTCCCGCCGCCGAACGCCGAACGCAAAGACATAAAACAGGATACAGTGAGTGTTGTGTGCAAGACGGATTTTCAAAATTCCCGCGATCCGAGTCCGGCCCCCCACCACCGTTATAACCTACGCAGTGGCGCCAGCGGTATGCGGCTTACCTGTAAAACAACGGATTAACAGCTCTTCAGTCTACCCTAGACAACGGCGGCTGCAACGTCACCGAAACGTCGGGTGCTACAAATTTCCCGCGGTAAATTCGTTTTCTATCCTATTTATACATGAGAGGCTAGATGCCTTCATAGATAGCGCGCTTTGAACAGAAATTGTGTCAACAGAAACAAATAACAAAATTCCGTAACTTATGAGGAATATTATTTACCGATATTGTATTGAAACTGGTTCTACAATGTTATTAATGCGGAAAGGCTACTGACACCGAACGCAGACGCAGACCCATATCAAGTAAAAAGGAAAACAAGGCCCTTTGAGATTTACCACTTGTCAGTATATAGAAATATAATACTGTACAGCACGACAGTTTAACCGGCATTGCCAAATTAACAATCTTAACCTTGAAGATATGGTACCAACCTAAAATTATATCGCATCGTCAAAATACAAGGTATTATTATAATCGTTACAAGTAAAGTACTACAAATGATTCCAGAAGCTAACAGAGAATTGGGCACCTCAATGAAATATATATTTTGGAATAGCTTAGACCTTTAGGATATGGGCTGATTTGGGCGAAAAACGCTCAATACATGGGAAGGGGGTCAAATCGCTCTCATCAATTTTTTTTACATAAATAATCACTAAATTACATCAAGCGACCAGAAATGGTACTAATGTAAAAAGATAGTTCAAAAGAGTACATACAAATGAGTATAGAGGGCGTTAAATTTTATATAATTATTTGAGGTTTCAATCAAATGTCATTAAGATAATAAAAGATGCATTGCATCAATGTATCAAATATAAAGAAGATATTTAATAAAATCAGTCTCATTTTGTTGTTAAGTTCAATTCTTTATTATTATTTATTATTATTTATTCCGTACCCGGCGATTGGGGAGGGGGTCGCCCTCGCAGCCAATACGCTGCTGTCGGTGCCGCTGGATCTCGTACTCCATTCACGATTCGCTTCCATTCTTGACGATTTTTTGCCACGTCTCGAGCATCCCTAAAAACATCCCTAAAAACACAGCGGAAATGTATTTTAGAGACTACCGCCTACCTAATTTAATAATATTAGGGGATTTTAATTTTAATTCAGCACCTAATATAACTGTAGAATATAATTTATTTTTAAACTTATTTAATTTAAAACAGATTAATAATATTTTCAATTATCGAGGAGAATTATTAGACTTAGTTTTATGTAATTTACCGGCTTCGGGGGTAGTAAGGGAGGTGCCTGGTCTACTCGCCAAAGAAGATAATTACCATCCTAGCTTATGCATAAATGTAGAAGTAGAAAGATGCAGAGCTATTATTAGACCTAAATTCCAAACACCTAATTTATTACAAAGGCGATGGGACTTACTTCGTGGTAGCCCAGAATGTTTCACGAGTAAGTTGCGTGTGGCCGATTGGAGTATTATTTATAAGAGTGGAGATTGCAACGCAGCTGTAGAGTCATTTTATGACATAATTTATGCAGTGATGGACGAATGTTTTCCGTGCATACCAAATAAATCGGCTGCAGTTTAATTACCCTAAGTGGTTCACCTCGGAAATTAAAAATTTAATCAAAATTAAATATAATTGCCATAAACAGTGGAAAACAACAAAGGATAAACATATTTATAGCTTTTTTTCAGCTTGTCGGATGGAAGTGAAGCGTTGCGTTAAAGTAGCGTTTGACGATTTTGTGCTTCAATCTGAAAGAGACATTCTATGTAACTATAAAAATTTTTGGAAGTATGTCTAAAACACCAAAAAAAGTTCTTCCCATCCGGACACTATGGCGAAACTTTCAAAGGAGACATAGAAATTTCTAAAGCCTTCGCAGAGTATTTTAAAACGGTATACAGCAGTACTGAGCCCCTGCTTAATGTAGATGCGCTCATTTGTGATACCGACAGTAATGGACCTGTCTTAGACATCCCACAGGTGACTTCGAATGAGATAAATCGCGCATTTTCGAAAATGAGTTTCAAAAAATCACTGGGTCCTGATAACATTCCACCTTTCCTAGTTAAACACTGCGCGATGGCCCTACAAGGACCTTTATCACATATTTTCAATATTAGCCTAAAATTACATTGCTTTCCGCTCAAATGGCAGGTTACTCGTATTACACCCGTTCATAAAAGTGGTCCTAAGAACGTAATCGAGAACTACCGGCCCGTCAGCGTTGTGTGTACATTTGCAAAATTATTCGAGTCTATTTTACACGAACGTATTTACTCATTCGCAGACACCTGGTTGTCGGAAAGCCAGCATGGATTCAGAAAGGAAAGGTCAACATGCACCAATTTATTGTCATTGACAGAGTATGCCACTACCGCCCTGGACCGTGGCCTCCAAGTAGATGTTATATACTTGGACATGGCCAAGGCATTTGACAGGGTTAACAGAGACATCCTCTTACAGAAGCTTTTTGACTTCGGTTTCTCTAAACATCTTGTGAAGTTCTTCGCAAGCTATTTCAAAAACAGGAGACAATTAGTCAGCTTTGGTTCCTCCGAGTCAGCCCTCTTTAAGGTTCATTCGGGGGTGCCGCAAGGTGCGAATCTCTCTACGATTTTGTTCCTCATTTTCATTAATGATTTACCTAAATTTGTAAAATATAGTCACTGCTCACTATTCGCTGATGACGTGAAAATTTTTCATCAAATAACAGATGCTTGAGAAGCGGAAATATTACAGCAAGATGCACTTTCAAGATGGGGCTCTGTCAATGACATGGAATTCAACACTAACAAGTGCTCTGTTTTAACCATCACTAAGAAGAAAACACCTTGCTTTTTCCCATACACAATAAACGGGTCAATTTTAAAAAGGTCAACCGAGGTGAGGGACCTGGGAATTACATTTGATACGCAGTTGAACTTCCGTGCACACATTACAAATATTTGCAATCGTGCTAGCAAAATGGTCGGTTTTGTTATTCGCATATGCAAACAGTTTAATAATATTCATGTAATGTTTCTACTATATAATTGTTTAGTCCGTAGCATACTTGAATATAACTCGGTCATCTGGTGTACAAGTGAAAACAAATACATTCAGATGGTAGAGCGTATTCAAAGAAAATTTTTTAGATATATTTATTACAGAAAATACAATATTTATCCATACTTATTTCCGTCAGATTTTGTACTAGGAATGGTAGGATACAACAGTCTTGAAACTCGTCGATATATTTCACTAATTATATTTGCATATAAACTTATTCAAGGAACGATTTATTTGCCAGAGATAATATGTAAGTTTGAATTGTACGTACCGGTAAATTACACAGCGAGGAGATCGCATCTATTGTTTAATGTGCCGTACCACCGTACAAATATTTTTGTAGACAGGCCAGTGGGAAGGGTTATAGCTCTTCTCAATTCCTTACCCACTGAAATAGATATCTTTTGTACATCCCTTTGGCAGCTAAAAAGGCATCTCCCTGCTATCGCATGTTTATCATAATCTGTCTTTTATTTAGTTTTATATTTTTATGTTTTTTTCTTGTTCAATGTTAGCATTAATTTAGTTATGTAGTCATTTATTTTTAGACTTACACTCCAGCTTTAATATTCAAGGGCGAATTGGATTCATCTGTAATGCCCTTGAATACTATTTGAAACTAATAAATAAATAATAAATAAAATAAAATCCCTAGCCGATAATCGTTGATTTTTAAGGTCGTCTTTGATGTTATTTAGCCAGGTTTTCTTCGGTGCCGATCGCTGAATTCTCCATTCTGTCGGACGGTATCACCAAAGAAGTTTACATGGCAAGCGATTATCGTTCATTCGGCAAACATGGCCGAGCCATCGTAGTCGATGTTTTTGTACTTCTTCTTCGATCGTTGTTACTAGATCGCATCTTTGTCTAATGGTCTCGTTTCGAATTCGGTCGTTCAATTCTTTACTCGTCCTCTCTACCTTGTTTTAACTACAAATGTTATACAAATAGTTAGATATAGGCATTGACTAACACATAGAAAAAAATACGTGTGGCACTCGGGGACTGCCGCGGTAAAGCTATTGCATAGCATTTTTAACAACTTATGCAATTATAATTATTTATTTATTTTATTTATTTTATTTTTTCTGATATCAGATAACTGCGCTCTATCGGAAAACGTTGAAATTATTCCGAATCATTTGCGGCTGCGAAAGCAAATGATTCAGAATAATTGAAACGTCTTCCGATAGAGCGCCGCGCACGATTTTTTAATTCGATAAAGCAAAAAAATCGGATTATTCGAAAAAAATCGTAGATAAAAAGATAGATAATTAAATTATCTTTAAAATGGTGCAGGTTTCATAATAATACGCCAGATAGTATTTGCGTAGTAGTCGTTTTTGTGTTCGGTTAGACCTAATTTCACAAATTAATTACACTATGTAATATAAACAAAATCTAAAATATTCAAAGCTAAGAATATTAGAAAAATGTTCTTGTTTAATATATATTTTTTTTGAATCGTAAGCAGTACTCGTTTAGACGTAATTATCAATTTAAAATCATTAATTTTCGTTAAGAAATTTCTTCATTCGGTCGCCGCGCTGGCCTACTAGGCCCGCGATAAAAGCTATGCAATAGCTTAAATATTGGATATCTGCCTAAATTACCGTTTTGTAATTAAATTACGGTTAAATACAGAACTAGTTGTTGCGTGCGGCCGCTTCGCTTAGAGTTTCGAATCGAGTTATTAATTTAGTAAGGTGGCTTACTATATTACACTTTAAGACGCTACATTTAGGTATATAATGCAATATGTTAAGATGTCCCTCTCAGATGCACGCTACCTATATAGTAGAAATAGGTACGCGTCTTATCCTTTGCCACCCATTGTCTTTTGCTGAACGCTGCCCTTGCTGGGACGGACAGCTGCCGCCGCGCCCCCGCTAGATATTTCGAGGTGATTGCCCGCCTAACTAATTTTATGATATCTCTTAAGCTATATCACCTAAAAACTTACAGCATGTAGCTAATTTTATCTTCATTTAACACTCGTGATGATGGAATAATTTACTTTGATAAGGATTTATATTTTATTGCTAATATATCTTATACTTTTGTGCAGTGTATTTTGCGTATTTCGTCTACTATTTTGGGGAAATGCCGCAAACAGTAAAAGAATCTTCCTATTGCAAAAAAATCGGTTGTCTGTAAAGTCGGTTTACTGACGATAGTTGAACGTGACAACGTCATAAGAAAATACTGATGGAATGGTTGCATTTTTCAAAAGAAAATTTTAATTTTATTTGTTTGATAGATATTTTGTATGGATATAGAGAAGGAGGTAAATGGAAATCACAATTGAATTGATCAAGTTACATTTATTTGTAAGCATAAATACAATTATGTATAATTTAATTTTTTTTTACAATGTAGGTACATTTCCCACAATGTAACGTCTCACTTATTGTTATAGTTTTGTCAATTATAGCATAACCTACAATCGCTGCACTAGCGGACCGATGCTATTTATTTTAATGATGAAAGCACGAATATTCGACAATATATCACTGAACATATATTTAATATCGAAAGAATCATTACCTTTATCGCCGCAATTATCGTTGCTATAAACAATTGACACCACATTCACTTTTCACTGCACTTCATACTTGACGAAAACATGTAAATGTATTATTGTATAGCAGCTGTCGACGCGGACGCATCGCTCACTCAAGTAGGAGAGAGACAGATGTCGAACGCTGCCGAACGCGGAGGCCGATTGTGCCTCTTTGTCGCTCGTTCCGCGCTCTCGCTTGCACTTCAAGCCTTAAATGGAACGCCCCAGAGCGAGGTAGAGCCGCATGAGTCATGTTTTTTCGTGCGTGCAGCCGGCTCCATCGAATTATAAGACGTTGTCACGTCAAAAAGAGCACTGCGAAGCATGTATCAGGTAACGCCCAGGACCTCATGCAGAGCATACTTCAGTAAGGCAAACATAATGACCATGTATTCGGCGTTCATATACAAGTGCTTAATGTATGCCAGATAGCACCTAACAGAAACCGCAACTAGAGCGGACATTCACTCTCACCATACACGCGGTAATTCCCTTTTATGCGTGCACCGAACAAGACTGGCAAAAGTACAGAAGAGCTAATTATACCTTAGCATTAAATTCTACAATTTACTCCCTACCACTATCAAACAACTGGAGAACAAACAATTTTAAAAAACATTAAGGAGATGCTGATAGGCCACTTCTATAATCTGACCGAATTCGAGGGCCATGACTTTGCAAATATTGCACCAATTTGAATGATAATTATTTATTATGTACTTTTAGTATTAAAATGTAAGATTTAGGTTTAGTTTGATTATTTAACAATTTACTTACTACTTTGGATGTTACTATGTACAGTTTTTAGTACGTATATATTCGATTTATTGACTATTTCAATTCTTAGGCTTCTGCTTTGATTATTCATTTTTTTAACTGACTATTTTAATTATTGTGTGTTTAGTAGGTAGCCATTAGAATTATTGACTATTTTATTAAATAAGTCTTTAATTTGTTTTGTAATACGATTCTACGACGAATAACTTTTAGAAGGTTCCAAAGTTTCTTAGATATTATATATATTTTTTAAATAATATATGTATGTTAAAAAAAAGATTAAAGTAGTAATGAGACTTACTACTTAATTATACTACTTATAATGAGACTTACTACTTAATTATATTTTGACACGTCCAAGAACAGATTTTAGCCGACAATTGGACACGACGTAAATGTAATGTAATGTAATGTCTTCAACTAAACATTAACTATTTTTTTAAAGATATAAACGCAGTTAATAATAATATAGCATAAATATACAAGTTGATTATATAATGTCACATATTTTTAATGGACATCTTTAAGGCCGACGTTTTGATGATACTTGTTTTTACATATTATTATATCAAACCGTTTCGTCAGCGCACGCCGATAAAGCAACTCACCAGCTCATTTTCCTCCGACTCGATTTACAAATATCCTGATTTTGTATTGAAAACCGATACTTATCACAATAAAATATAGCCTATAGCACTCGTCGATAATCTAGCTTGGTCACTTAATTGTCAATAGTCACTTAATTGTATTGGTTAGGAATTGATTATCGGAGCTATATATAACTTTTATAGATCGCTACCTCTCACTCACACTCGCCACTCTCTACGTTACTCGTCGCACTCGACAACCACCGGTGGCTGTGGCCGGTGGCTCGTTTGCGTCGAGCCATAACGTGCTGCTCAGTCGTGTAACTTGCCATGGTGATTTGGCATCAGTGACAGTAATAAATAACAGATTTGACAGACGCCGCCAAAACAACAGAGAACTGAAGTAATATCGGCCTATTACGCGCTAGTTGAGTCACACCTGCGCTATAGTATTCTTTTATGGGGTAATGCAGCGCACATCAACAGTGTATTAACTCTCCATAAAAGAGCCATACGTGCGATAGTAGGTATTGGTCCACGGCAGTAATGTCGTGAACACTTCCAAAAACTAGGGATATTGACCGTATATTCGATTTTTGCTCAAGAAGCTCTTTGCGAATTCTATTGCAATAAGAGCTCGGCCATATCCCACGAGGAAGTACATCGGCATGACACCAGGAATAAAACCCTGTATCTCCAACCGTTCGTAGCACGTACTGCTAAGTTCCAGGCGACTAGTCGATACTTAGGCCTCAAACTTTTCAATAAATTGCCCCAAAAGATTAAAAGCGATTAAAAACATCGATATTTTCAAGAGATCCATCCGAGTCTATCTGCTTAAAATCAACATGTATGCTCATAACGACTTCTTAAAATATTTTAAAAATACATAGCATCGTAGATAGATACATCAGGTAGATACCTATTTAATCTAATACATATTATTTACCGTTAATTGTTTTGTTGTAAACTGTTATCATAAAGTCATTGTTTTTGTAAATTGGTAAGTTTAAAGTTATGTATTGTATATCATCTCTTGGCTAAATTGAGTAACTAGTTTAAGATTAATTACCGTCATTCCTAAACAATTGTATGGTTGTATTGGAAATAAATACTTTTTATCTTTTTTTTTTTATTTGACAGTTATCCAACATTGGGGATGATGACGTCAGCAGCACATATATTGCAGACAGCAGCACGAAAATAATTCTACGATGTCATTTGAAACCACACGTTTTTTCACCCAATAACCTACAATATTTTATACCCTTCGGCTACGTAACGACCAAATTTGATTGCACATCAGAACACCGTTGACTTCGTAACGATCAATATTGGCGGCTTGCTCCCGGAGCGCACAGTAATATTATTTTCTAATTCGAACGCATCCTAAACTCTATACCAAATATCTCATTATTACCATAGATACATAGACGGCCGCTAGAATAATTTCGCGCGTCATTTCGCGGATATTTCTGGTAATCAAACATCATAATTTTTTTTTTCTCGACAAATCATCAAAATTTTTATTGGTCTTTATGAGCTAATATCTAAATATTTATGTATCTAAACAAACAAAACTAAATATTACCTTTGATAGAAAATCTAATAAAGATCACGATAGTAGTTTATTTATTTATTTATTTATTTCCGTAATTCAAGTTACAAATTACAAAGAAAATCCTTATTCTAACAAAAAAACAGTTTATAATAAGTGTATATATTATACCTAGCTTAGAAAGGAAATTCATCTTTTGACATAACGGTTTACCACCTTACTAGGTATGAACCTGTGTTGAGGTGGTACTAACATCGATGAATTCTTTTGAGACGAGAGGGCAAATTACAGTACAATTTAAAATTTAAAGTTAAATTTAAAAACATCAATAAAATTATAAACTAAATTAAAATTTATGACAATCTACTAAGTTATATGGAATAATAATTATTTTTTATATATCTATAGATATAAACACATATAAATATGATATATACCATATATAGATATATTATTATAATATATATTATATAACATATATATACTAATATTATTAATATATATTATATAACATATATATAATAATATTATATATAAATTCATACATATAATATGATAGTAGGTATATAAAATAGAGTTATAATATATAAAATATAAATAAATATATATCACGATCACACCTGAGTAGTTAATAGTATACTTTCTGAATAGGGTTCCGTATTTTTCCGTAAGACAAGTACAAGTTAGAAATGCCGAGTTTGTTTCACTTTTTCGACTTTCTCATATTTATTCATAATTATCTAATTGTTTTACAAAATGTAATTTTAATATTCTATATACGAAATTTCAATGCAATTATTGCACAGTTATTTTTTTAATGATTGCTATAGTAGTTACATAGTTATAGTACTTTTTGTCGAGCGCAGCGATATTGCAAGAAATTCTAATAAAATGCCGCGGTCTGTCATGAAATTATGCCGCTACTCGAAGGGGTATAAATTCTTAAATTCGAATATTCCGGCAAAACTTATAATACATACTGGCATAACTTATAATACATACCGGTATCTTATCTAGTCATAAATCCGTGTCTCTTATGTTTTGGACAAGAAAATGTATCCAGAAATAAAATTCTTTCGCGCTGTTCCCTGCGTTGAATGCCAAAATGGCATATTGTGTGCGAGAAGGGTAGAAGGGGACTGTAGTAGAAAGATAAAAACGTATATAGGTACTTAATAGGGTGCTGTAAAGGAAAGAAGGTAGTGCCTAGAGCAGTATGCCTATAGGTGTGTTTTGGCGGTAGTGGCTAGATTAACAGCCGGAATGCGCGTACCCCCCCCCCCCCCCCCACACTGGCAGCATACTCCTTTTTTATACACGATTTCTCAACATTTACAGGCTTTTTTACAGGCCTTTATTTACCTTACAATATTTGTTAATATGCTTATTTACCTTAAATATTTGCTAGTTTTCACCCTCTGCAAACACTCAGAAGATTTCTTCCTATGGACACAAAAAAATCTCTTGCACAGTCTCTCCTCTTACCTTTCCTTGACTATGCAGATGTGGCTTATCTCGATTTATCAGAGGACCTGCTAAACAAACTTGAACGTTTGCAAAATGTATGCATACGATTCATCTTCGATCTACGTAAGTTTCAATCTACGTAATTCCGAGTCATAATAGTGATTTCTATTCCTTTTCTTTCTGTGTCCATGGTGCAAGACTCTGAAACGATCTCCCAGCAAACACACGAAACTCGCCTTCTTTACCATCGTTTAAGACTCACCTTAAGGATTACTACCTTTCTAACCAGTTCCAGTTCTTCCCTTTCTCTCCTGTTCCTCTCCCAATTTCCTCTCCACTATTATCGGGCACTATTAGTTTTAAATTCTTCCACTTGTCTGTATGTTATGTAATAATCTTTATTTTCACAATGCGCGCATGTACCACTGTGTTTAGGTTAGTTGTAAGACATTGCCATGTGGCAATAAGCTCGCCTTTTTGTATACGAATATCTACATATGTTATGGTCAAATCTTGCAAGTTATTAGAGCCACTTCCTCTTATCATATTTATTATTTTATTTATTTATCCTATTTGTTATAGTTACATAAAAAAGATTGCGTTCATTTTTTTAACACAGTTTTAAAAGAATACATATGATGAAAATCGCGAAAGGGCAATAACTTGTCAGGATTACATCACCCCACTAGGTATACGCCTGTGTTGGGGTGATGGATACAAAGTTCTGTGGTATTATTTGCTGAGCCTGTACGCCTTGCCTGCTCTCCTTCTTCCGTCTCATAAAAAAACAATACGTAATTTAATTTAACATAATATTATATAAATAATATAATATAACATATTACAATATAATATAATATCATATGTTATAACATATAAAATAATGTATCATATTTATATATAATATAGTATAACATAATAAAATATAACATATTATAATCTGTATATCTGTATATCCATAATTTACATCTATATATCCTATAATTTGTGGTTAGAAATAAAATATTTTAATATATCATACTTTTGCATTCATCCCTAGTATAATTTGAGAGCTAATGAGACACCCGTCTCTTGAACTGTTTGTCGGTTATGTTTAAAATCTGTCCTGTGTACGAGTTAAATATATTATAGAGTTTAGGTCCGAGATATGCTATATCATAGAGTTTAGGTCGGAGATTATGATATATAAAGTTGAAATTTTACATGTTCGTTCAGTATCGATGACAATGCATTTTTATAATGAGCATTATCTCATTGATCTGGAGAGCAGCCTCTTTAGAAGCCATCCCTGGGTGCAGCAGCCCTGTCGCGGCGAAACTTAGAACGTCTACTATTTTTAACACGCTTTTATTAGGTCGACATGTATGTAACTATGTAATGGAATCTAAGGTGACTAATTTAACCATCTTCCAAGGATCGTAGCGTCATGAAAATTGGCATCTGTATGTAGTTCTGATGACAATACAATAATATGGTACTGTCGAACTGATCTGATGATGGAGTCGGAAGATATGAACTGGAACTTCATGATGGAACATCGTATCATAGCTGTGTTTGGACTTTTTAGAAAATTCTTAGAATGAACTTTGACCACGGTTAGGTTTCAAGGTCTGATGATGTGGTTTTTACGTGCATTTATGAAAGCGTGTTTTTAGTGTTTTTTTTTAACTATTAATTTTTGATAATTTTCTACTTCAATTTTCCTACATAGTACTTAATACATACTCAAATAATAATAATTTAATAGTAAAAACGCATTTTTTAAAACCAGCTTTTATTAAAATGCTCTGTCCCGAGCCAACCCTGGATGCAGTAGCCATGTCTTGGATGAACTTAAAACAGGCTATCATAATTGAAAGCGTATATAAAATTTCGTTTCTTTGTTATTGACCGTTGAGGAGTCAACCCTGGGTACATTATTTTTACTTAATTTGATTATTTAAATTTGAATGTTTTTAGATTTTTTTTTTCATTATTATTATTTTTTGATTGACTTTATATTTGTAATTTACATTTCTGATTTTTATATTTTGATAATTTTATTCGTATTTTTTAAAATGTTAGTTTGATCCTTATTAAATGTAGTTTCTGTAGAACTCTTTGGATGCTTTCTATTTATCTAGTTTTTATATATTTTTGTTATTCAATTGCTGATTCTCTATGATTTTCTATGATTCTCGGTAATTTCTCATTATTTCTGTTTTTTTTATTTTTCTAGTTTTTATATCTTTGTTATTGAATTTCTGAATTTCTATGTTTTTTTTAATAGTTAGTTTGTTATAGACTTTTTTATAATTTTATTTGTAATTGGAAATGTAATTTTATTTGTACAAATACTATTAGATATGTAATTTCTATACTCAGATCGGGTTTTTGAAAATAAATTCTTCTTACTTCTTACTTCTTACAGCAGCCACACCATAGTAAAATTTAGAACGGGATATCATAGTTAAATGCGTATACAAAATTGTGTGTCTGTGCTGTAGACCTTGGAGGAGTATCCTCATCGGGAGTCGATCCTGGGTGTAGAATCAGGTTAGTTAATGGGCATTTGGGAGTTAATGGGCCCTTGCTGAGGTGGCCACGAAAACCCATTCTGTTCAGGGTTGGTCACACTCAAGGGTCAGCACCTATCCGACGGCCTCCACGCATGAAGTGCGAGCCCGGGTAGGAACGAACGAGCCTTATGGTCAGTTTCCCCTAGGAATCAAACTTCTGGCGCTCCTGGACGGTCTGCGCACCGTGCGGCGTAAGTCAATCGACTGTGCACTCTGACTAACAACTTGGGTTGTCGACTACAGCGGGCGAGCCCTTCACCACAGGAAGTTTTAACGATTAGTCGTTCTATCTCCCTGGAGTAAGCGTAGAAGACTTGGGACATAACAGTCCACCATCTAGCTAAGCCACAACCCGTTAGAGACCAACGCCTTACCGCGAGATAGCCAGTGATGTTACCTGGCGGGCAACACTCGCGCCCTAACTACCAATTGTGACCAGATTTCTCCGGTCTCTCGATTGGTTCCGAGTTCGAGGTCGCTTGCGCGGTCATCTCCCTTACGAAGCGGTGAAACGGTGTATACCGAATCTATCGCGGACCACAGCGTCCTTTGCCCGGCTGTTCACCCCAGGATCGGATGGCCGATGGTCGTTTCAAGAGCAGTCGCCGTAAGGTCCGCAACCACCCCCGCGCTATAGCAAACAGTACTGCTTCCAGACTCCCCAGAGATAGACGACGACACCAAGTTTTTCGCAAACCCACTCATAGCTCACCAGAACATCCAAGACAGCCTTAACTCTACAGTGCAGTGGACCAAGGAATGGCTGCTTTCTCTCAATGCAGATAAATGCACTGTCCTACATATCGGATCTAGAAATCCACGTCTAGCACATACGATTGAGGGGAAAATAGTACAGTCAGTTATGACCCAGAAAGACCTCGGTCACTATCTCCTGGGACCTCAAATGGGAAACCCACATAATCGAAATAGTTAAGAGAGCAAACTCACTTCTATATTTAATAAGAAAAGCTTTTTCCACTATCACCAGTGAACTTTTCCTCAAGCTCTATAAAACCTACATTCGCCCGCTCCTCGAATACTCCTACCAGGTATGGAATCCTTACTTTCGGAAATATATAGAGCACCTGGAAAGAGTTCAGAGAAGAGCAACAAAGTTGGTGTTATCGCACCACCAATTGCCGCATCGAACCCCAGGAAATATTTATTGACAAATCGTGTAGTGGATGCTTGGAATACGTTGCCAGAGGATGTGATCAGTGCTATCTCTGTCAATAGCTTTAAAAATAAACTGGACAATTTTCTTAGTGCAAACCAGTCACAAGTTTAAAAACAAGTGCATGTGATATACACGCATCAGCCTTAAGCTGCTAGTGTAATATAATATAATAATAATAGAACGAATAATCGTTAAAACTACCTGTGGTGACGGACTCGCCCGTTGTAGTCGACAACCCTTGTTGTAGAATCAGGTAATGCTCACCGTAAAAATACATTGTCATTAGAACTGAACCACCATTTAAAATTTTAACTTCATAGGATAAGAGGATGCGGTTCTAATTCAGCTTGCAAGGTTTGACTTAACCCTTCGAGTAGCGGCATAATTTCATGGCAACCGCGGCACTTTATTGAAATTTCTTGCAATATCGCCGCACTCGACAAAAAGTACTATAACTATATAACTATTATAGCAATCATTAAAAAAATAAATATGTAATGATCGCATTAAAATTTCATATATAGAATTTTGAAATATAATTTTGTAAGACAATTAGATAATTATGAATAAATATGAGAAAGTAGAAAAAGTGAAAAAAACTCAGCATTTCTAACTTGTACTTGTATTACGGAAAAATACGGAACTGTATTTAGAAATTATAAATGCTATCGTGATATTTATTAGATTATCTATCAAAGGTAATAATCGTTTTACTTATTTACATACAAAAATATTTAGACATTAGCTCATAAAACCAATCAAAATTTTTGATGATTTCTCGGGAAAAAAATAAATGATTTTTGACAATGGAATTTTACCAGAAATATCCACGAAATGACGTGAGAAATTATTCTAGCGGCTGTCTAGATAATAATGATAATATTACCATAGATAATAATATCTATGGTAATAATGAGATATTTGGTATGGATTTATGATGCGTTCGAATTAGACAATAATATTACTGTGCGCTCCGGGAGCAAGCCGCCAATATTGGTCGTTACGTAGTCAACGGTGTTCTCATTAAATTTGGTCGTTACGTAGCCGAAGGGAAACAAACTAACAAACTAACAAACATTGCCAGGTAAATCAACGCTTGTAAAAATGCATCTCATTGTAAGAGAATTATACGATATTAACGACCTCTAACCACTGTGTTATATTATATAATTGATATGCATCTTAACTATTTCTAATTTTAAATGTGTTCGAATGTATAATAAATTGTTCGCTATAAATTGTAAATCAAATTTCTTATATTATTATAATTATAAATAATATAAGAAAGTGATCTCAATTAATTATACATACAAGTACAATCTTGCAATCACGGTGGTTAGGTCGCCTGATCTTACACTGGGTTCCGGGTTCGATTCCCGGCTGGGTTACGGCTGGGTTCGATTCTTCAAGTCGACATCGCTCATGGCTGTATTGCCATACCCTAGACCAGTGCCATTCTGGCTGATTCCAGTAAGGAACTTTTTTGTGGATGTCTACGCGGGATTGTAGATCATTTGAATCACTACGGCCACTTATTACGTGCTTCGATATTGCCGCATCTTTGGAATTGCACAAAATCGAATTTTTGGTTATTCTGGTGTTGGCGTAGAGCGGAGAGGGCAGTTTTAGCGCTAGCCCAAAATTTTGTTTGGACCTGAAGAGAGTCGAGGGGTCAGCTGGTTTGGCTAAGGACAACCAGGATTTTAAACTAGCTGTCACCTTTGCATCCAGACGAGACAGTTGGGTTTTGGTGAAATCGTAAATAAGAAAGGGCCATGACAAATGCGATATAATTATGGACTGCATTCGCAAATGCAGGCAGGTGAAACAAGCGATTGCTTTATCCAAAACGTGTCAAAAACCCGATGTGCAGCAAATTCGATCCCCTATTGTGCTGCTCTAAAGCCAAAACCTGATTTTCATTATAAAATAAAAATGTGCATCTACTCGTTGTCTATTTTTTGCGCTATATGCCTTTATGCCTCTTTGTCTAATGAAAACCATTAAAACAATGAAATGCGTTTTGTTCCCTGAGGGCACCTTTACCTTTTTTCGCCTGGCGCCTTAAGGCTCCCTTCCGAGTTGACGCGACTAAAAATTTTGATATTTTTGCAATACCACGCGCCCGCGCGCTTTCGATATATATATAAAAATGTATAGGTATACCGCGGCGACAAAGGAATACGTCCCACCGTTGGCAGTGGTCAATAACGAATGACCATTTCGATAGCCGTCGATAAGTCGCGGTGTGTGTAGATAGTGTGAAGTGACTGCTTGATGATGATGAGGCATTTTGGCTTCGCGCGTCGTCTAATATAGTCGATTTGGCTTTTCAATTATAATATTCCTATTATAATTGAAATATAAATATAATATAAAATCACACAATCCTAATAAGAAAGCTTCACCTTTTTGGTATTTCTGGTAAAGCTAATGAGTGGCTCGAAAGTTTTCTTACAAACAGGTCACAGATCACTGCGATAGGGGATCAGGAAAGTAATAAACATAATGTTTTATATGGGGTGCCGCAGGGCAGCGTATTGGGTCCTTTACTCTTTCTGATGTATGTCAACGATTTATGTGATATGACACTTGAAGGTAAAGGAGCCATAATCTCATTTGCAGATGACACCGCTGTCATAATTGAGGCAGATACTTGGGATGAAGCGTTTACAGACGCGCAATGCTCCCTGAACAGTATTAAAACATGGCTTGATCGACATATATTGACACTCAATATCTCGAAGACGAAGTACCTAGCATTTTCACTCAGACCCAACCTAACCTCCAACGTATTACCCTTAAAAATTCACCAATTTAACTGCAGTGTATCTTCAACCCAGAATAATTGCAAATGTGAGCATATAAACATTGAAAAAAAAATTAGATATTTAGGCATAAAAATAGATTCCAAACTAAATTGGGAATTCCAAATAAAATCGCTTACGGCGCGAACAAGGAAATTACTGTACGTGTTCCGCGAACTTAGGAATGTACTGAGTAAAGAAACACTGCGAATGGTGTATATGGCTCTTGGTCAAAGTATATGGGTGCATGGAATTATAGCGTGGGGCTCATGTACAAAAACAACAATGGACCGACTATTAAAAGCACAAAAGTTACTAATAAGAGTCATAAACAAAAAGCCTCCTCGGTACAGTTCAAACCACCTCTTTGCGGAGTTTAAGGTTTTGGATATCTGCCAGCTATTTATTAAGCAGTGCCTTGTAAGCTTTCACAAAACTAAAGAGTACAGAGCAAGAAGTCAACAATTGTACTTAACGAGAAATGCTGGTAAGGAATTTTTCACAATTCCAAAGGTTAAAAGCACATTTGCCCGAAGACAATGTTTTTTTATCGCCCCGAAAGTTTATAACTCACTATGTGAAACCACGAAAAACGTGAAAAATTATGTAACTTTTAAAGGTAAAGTAAAAAACTGGCTTCTAGATATTGGGCGTTCAAAAACTAAAGACCTTATTAATACTGTAGGGTGAATATTTAAAAAAAATACGTATTTGTAAAATTGTGCAATATTACATATCATTTTCTTAAACATATATTATACTAGAATGTAGTGTTTATTCATATATTTGTATATATTATTACTTATTTTCCACTTAAATTTATTGTATATAATGTAAAGTTTACTTTATTTTTAGCCCTTAATTGCATACATATATATTTTTTTTTTCTACTTTAAATTTTACTTTAATTTGTGTAAACAACACATTTGTTAGATTTAGAAATATTTAAAATTGATCACCTTCGTCAGTTCGCGAGTTACAAAAATACAGTTGGTATAACACAGCACAGCCAGAGACAGACCTTCTAGGTCTAGTTGGTTGTGCGATTTCGCCTCATTCGGATATGCTAGCATATTTATATCCATAGAGCTATGTTTTTCGCTATTATAATGTTTGTTCTTAATTATTCCTCATGTACAACAGTATGCATGTCCTTGTATTTTTTTGTTCTTGTACGTTATAAATAAATAAATAAATAAATAAATAAATATAATAAATTATCAAATGAACAGATTTTATAAAGTAAAAATTAGATTACAATAATAAAATTACTTAAGATCACTGTGTTATTTTTTATATCACTGAAAATTATCTTTAATAACTAGAAAAAAAATAATGTTTGGCCATAACATCTCTGGAAATTACGTAATTTCAAACATTTTTTCTTATATTTTTTGTATGGAAGTTCCAAAAACTGTCTAGTACTATGCAAATAGACCATACGCTGGTGTAAATAGTATTTTTTAATATTGAAAATCATTTCTAGGTTTTTCAAAAACTGAAGACAAATCTCGCTCGTTTTTATTTTTTTGGAAAACAATAGCAGAATAAAGATAATTTACAATTAATATGGAAATAATTTACCAATTTCGTTTCGGCGAAATGATAGCTTAAGGACCGGGTTTTTAAAATCCGGCATAATTGTATTAAAATTATTTTTCGTGTTCTCACAACCAGGCCACAAAATTAAGCTTTATATAGCTTTTGGCCGCCATGGCCGGCACGGCCTCTACAGAAAGAGATAATTATATTGTGATGACTTTATCGGGTTTCTTGGCACATTATTAATCAGAAGAAAAAAAAAACAACTAAATTGGATAATAATTAGGATCTTGTTAGAGGGTTAAGACAATGTCTTTAAGTCTCTGTCTAAACAATTATGTATTTAGTATTTTATACAATAAATGATTAATTGATTGATTGTATGTCTGGTAAGTCAAAAAAACTGCTATTTGTCGCCAAAAAAATTGTGTCAAACGATCGCAGTTTAAGAAGAACTGTAACACAATATATATCATGCATGATATCACTTAGTCGCGGAGTTTCCAGATAACCACGAGATTTATATCGTCCACGTTACATTACGTACGCTAAGCCCCAACAGTGACAACCGTACCCACTTAACTCGTGCATATTGCCACCATTCATGACACCCACCGAGCCGCCCCTTATCTGCCACGACCCCGATCCATATGGGTCAAACTCACGCTCGCTGGCCACCGGAAGGGCAGTTGCGTATGGCGGAAATCTGGGGTTGACATCTACTTAAAAATTAAGAAGGGAAGTCGAATGGTTTCATGCAGCTTGGGCCTTATGGCCAGTTTGTGTTAAGGTCGGCCCAACTCACGGTTCAGCTCCCATCCGGTAGCCTCCTCGGAGAGAAAACCTTAGAAGTCCTCAGTGGAACTCTTGAACCCCTGCAGATTGGGCCTGATAGACTGCCTGTGTTTTTTAAGGTCGGCCCAACTCACGGTTCAGTTCCCATCCGGTAGCCTCCTCAAAGAGGGACTACCACGGAAGCCCTTTGAGGAAGCGTCAATAAAAACGATGAAAAGGCGGGCGTTTGAGCTTGTGAGGGACCACCCCTCACTAGACTCCAATTGCTCGTGAGTAAGGGAGTGGTGTCATCAGGGGTTTTCTCCGTAGTAAAAGTCGTCTTGTTGAAGTTGAAGTAGTTTATTGCAGAATGTATTTGATGCTTGCCAGTTGTAACGCTTCGAATGATAAGTCGTGGTGTGTGTTTAGATAGTGTGAGATAGTGTGAAGTGACTGCTTGATGATGATGATAGCGAGGTATAAGCGCGGCGGTTGTCGACTCGAAGATGATGAAGAGCGTGTGTACTTGTGGCTGACGGGCCAAAGGATGATGATGATGTGTGAGCGCGGTAGCCGTCTACTAGCGGATGATGATCGCGTGAACTATGCGTGGCTGAGGGTCGCCAGAGGATGATGTTCGCGTGTGGCTGACTGGCCAGAGGATGATGATTAATCGATCGAATATAGGGGAGACCGGGGCTATGGGGCCACCCCGGGGAATGAGGCCACCCGCTTAATTCAAACCCCGCGCGTTTTAGTCCGCTTATATGCAGTGCTACCAACTCTCATTGGCATAATTAAACAGTCCGACGACGGCCGTGTTCATGTGAGGAGATATAAAAGTTTCGTGGGCGAAAAATCAAAATACCGCCATTCCATCTAAGGTCGGACTTTTACAAAAGTAAGCATATGAAAAATTTGATTGGTAATACTAAGATCAAACAATGTATGCTTTATAATAGCATATTGCAGCATGATTTAGAATGCAATTGATTGCTTCAATGACAGTTTTAGGTTATATTTTCCATATGTTTGTAAACTTCACCAAAATGGGGCAATGAGGCCAGGGATGGCCTGATTACCCCAATATTGTGGATTAAAGGAAACAAAGTGCTTTACGTGTTTTTTTCCCTTTTCATAGATGGTTCGAAATTATCAGAGGAAGACGAATAAAGCCAGTTGGAGCAAGGAATGTATGACAGAGGCTTGTGCTCAAGTGGCCAACGGCAGAAGTGTCAAAAGTGTGGCGAAGACTTTTAACATTCCGAGGAGTTCTCTTCGAAACCAATTAAAAAAAGGAATTCCACAAGGCCCCAATATGGGTAAACCAACAGTGTTCAGCGCTGGACAAGAAGAAGAACTAAAGGCTCATGTCCTAATTTTGGCAAAATTATATTTTGGTGTGACAACAACTCAAATAAGGCAAATTGCTTATGAATTTGCTGAAATTAATAACATCAAAAATAAGTTCAACAAAACTACCAAACTCGCCGGTGAGGGTTGGCTCTCTGGCTTCTTGAAACGCTGTGGTGACATTTCACTTAGAAAGCCAGAGCACACAAGCCTCAGTAGAATACTGGGATTTAACAAGCTTGACGTGTCAAAATTTTACAGCAACCTCGAAGAAGTATATGGTAAATACAAGTTTCCGGCATCTCGAATATTCAACTGTGACGAGACAGGTGTTAATACAGTTGGGAGTGCAGTAAAAGTACTGGCCAAAAAAGGTCAGAAGCAAGTTGGTCTTATTTCCAGCGCTGAGCGAGGAACAAATACCACGGTGGTTTGCTGCTTCAGTGCTGCAGGGTTATACGTTCCGCCTATGTTCATCTTTAAGCGTCAAAGAATGACACCTCTGCTGGAGAAGGATGGGCCTCCAGATGCCATCTACACTTGCTCTAAGTCTGGCTGGATAACCGAAGATTTGTTTGTAAAATGGCTCGAACACTTCCATAAGACTGTTAAATGTTCAACACAGGAACCAGTTTTGTTGGTACTTGACAATCACTCGAGTCATGTATCCCTATCAGCTTACAATTTCTGTAGAGCTAATGGAATTGTCATGGTATCACTCCCACCGCACACCTCCCATCGCACCCAGCCCCTGGACGTTGTATTTTTTGGACCTCTGAAGAAGGCAATTAATCGAGAGATAGACCTTCATCTAAAGACAAAGCAGTATGAGAGAGTCGTACAATATGACATTGCTTCTATCTTTTGTTCTGCCTATAGAAGAGTGTCTTCCGTAGACAAAGCTCTAAAAGGGTTCCAGTGTACTGGTATTTTTCCATTGAATCCATACGTTTTTGATGAGACCGAATTTACACCTCCTGCTGAAGATTTAGACGTTGTTTCCGAGCGATCAGATCAGGATGTTATCGTTGAACCATCTAATCAGGAAGTTGTCGCCGGGCCTTCAAATTGGAACAAGTCACCCCATACCACAGTGGCTGAAATAACACCTATTCCAAGGAGGATCAAGAAGATTACAAAACATCTCCGAAAGAAAGGCTCATCCCAAATACTAACGTCAACACCTCTCAAAGACGAGCTTATTGAGAAAAGTTTGAAAAAAGAAAAGAAAGCTAACAAGGAAGTAGAGAAACAGAAGTTATTGAGAGTTAAGAAGAAAGTATTTAGTAGCTCCTCATCAGACACCTCAACTGAAATCGTATTCGACGATGAAGGTTTAAAAGATCAGGAGAGTTCCGATGATGAAATTTGCCTTGTATGTGGCGAATATGGGAAAAGTCGTGAAATTTGGTTCAGGTGCACAATTTGTGGAAAGTGGGCGCACAAGGACTGCAGTGGCGCTGAAAAGGCAAAATGTTATATTTGCGATTTTTGTAATGTTCTTTAATTAAACAAACTTTATTTCTTTGATTAAACTTGTATTTATAATTATTTGGGGTAACCAGGCCAGGGGTGGCGTCATTACCCCATACCATGGGGTAATGAGGCCATTTGCAGTGTTCATAGTTTTTAGCTGTTAAGTATCAACACTTTGAAAACTTCCCCTTATGAGGTATTCAGGGTGATAGTCAACATATTGAAATTTAATTTTGTCTAGGAGCGATATCAAAATTCCTTAAAACTAACAATATTTTTCTCGATTTCCCTTAAGGTGGCCCCATAGCCCCGGTCTCCCCTATGGGTTTTTATACGGTGCTAAATGATGCAATGCCGTATGCGTGGGGAAGTGAGTACCTATGTCCGATTGAATCGATCAGGAGAAATGACATTAGTCATCGGCTGTGTCTGCATTAATTGACGAAATTATATGGAATTCAATATCGGTTGGCGCGTGCAATATTAAGTGTGTTTGAGGTTATGGATTTCTGGAATCTAATTCTTTTGTTGACTCGATATGTTGGGCGAAGTACCAACAAGCTCACAGCTAGCATTGTGAAAGTTCGCAATAAAGATTATAAACAAACAAACAAACTTGGTTGAAACTTGCTACGGAGATGGCGGCTGATACGTCAACTAAAGGTCAGACAACATCACTAACTCCTCGTGAAACACTAGTTTTGTAACTATATTTAGACGTATCCTACTACTATTATAAACGCGAAAGTTTGTAAGAATGTATGTATGGATGTTTGTTACTCTTTCACGCAAAAACTACTGAATGGATTTTGATGAAACTTTACAATAATATAAGCTTACACATCAGAATAACACATGGTAGGCTATAATTTATAAAGATATATAGTTTTCTATCATCATTATCACAATTTTCCATCATCACGCGGGTGAAACCGCGGGGCGCAGCTAGTGTAAAATAAAAATATAATGTGTTAGTGTGGCAAACAGTTTACCAAAACCTGCTTTAACAATCTATAGAGACTGGGAAAGCTGTTTTTGATCAACCATTATCATATCTAATATATTGATTAACTAATTATTATTCCCGATATAATGTATTAAATCTATTTAAAAAGACCCTCCAGCCATCATTAATTACAGAATTTAAAACGGTGCCATGATACCAGAGAACGACCATATCAAAAGAACGTTAGTTTCATGATTTTTTGAAAAATATAAGCACTAATTTTAAAAAGTTTCTCAGCGAATCCCTCGATAAGGAACCAATTTATAATATAGAATCAAAAAAGTTGATTTCAAAAACTTTCAGGCAGGATTACTCTTACAATGTAAGCGGTAAGTGTGTTTTATATTAACGCTTTGCACTCGAGGCATTCTTCGTATTTAGGAAATTACTATATCATATTGGAAATATACCAATTTTATACCACGAGAAATACTAGAGTATAATACGAAAATACTACTAAAATACTGCGAAAAAACTACTAAAATACTATAAAAATCTTAGATTGGGGGTGATCCAACTGTTTTTTTAACATCATGTTAAAAAATACCATTTTAATACCACGGAAAAAACTGCACGGGTGCCGTAGCAGCGCCGCTCAAGTGCAAAGGGTTAATTTAACTATATTGACTGGTTAGTTCGACGATCGAACGACGATAGACGACGACGATTCGACGATAGACGACGGTGGACTGTTTTGTCCACCGTCAGTCTTCTGCCCTCACCTCACGGGAGACAGAATGATCAAATATAGTTCAAACTTCCTGAGGTGACGGGTTCGCCCGTTGTCGTCGACAGCTCTAGTTGCTGAACCTATTATCTCATCAGGAAAACCATTAGAAACCACTAGGAAAACCATTAGAATGGATGAAAAAAACAGAGGTACCTATCTCAAACGAGAGGGAAAGCATTCATCGTTCAGGTAGCGATAGGTCTATAGATCAGAAGCACCCAAACTTTTTAGTCCTGTAGACCACTCGCTGTTTCACCTGCCTGCATTATATTAAATCTTCCTAAACTAAATAACTCTAAATGTGTTTTTGACAGCTGGCACAGTATTGATCGCTTACATAGGGTTTTTGGTACAGTGGACAGTTAGGCAGTTAGGACCTTAGGACGGCAGAGGACCTTAGGACTTAGACCTTAGGACGGCACAAACCTACTGTCCAGCAAAGCCACAAGCCTGCCAGAGTCCAACACCTTACGGTGAGGCACTAGGAAGGCAACCCAGTGGAGCCACCTCGCTCCCTGGCTACCAGTTTTGGTAGGAGATAAAGCTATGACAGCTGTAAAAAATTAAAAACGTGTAAAATTTTTAGTTGTTCATTTCTACGCGTCCACAATCTTGTATTACAAGGATTTAAGAAAGCCGCACATAACTGCACGTCTAGCTTGCTTATTCATGTAACGCGTCCACCCTAATCGCTCGCATGGATACCCATTGAAGCGCAATTATTTTACATAATATCTCACTCACACCTCCCCTCGTTAGTCATGTGCGTTGGCTGGCCTCCTCAATAGACTAGTGATGCAATTTCAGTGGAGTGTTGATTTCCTTCTATGATACTTGTGACGCAAGCGTTTGTGTAATTGATATTATTATAAGTTTAAAATGCTTTGCTGTACACAGAATCTGTTTAATATTTCCTTATGATGACCTGCCTAGATGGGGTCCGCTAACGTACATCCCGTGCAATCCGTTTTCGTTTTTTTCCGCTGACCCCTGGGGGTCCAACGGTCCATAACCCATTTGGGAATCACTCATCTAGATCAGCGGTCCGCAACCTTTTTGATGTTGCGACCACAAAATTAAAAAAAGAGTTTTCAGCGACCCCAGAAAAAAACACTAAATTTACAAATGCAAAGGTTGTTTCAGGTAACGAGATCAAGGTAAACTTCAATTTTCCTGCATGTTCTAGCTGTTTTTATTTCGTAAATTATATCAGAAAGTTTATTTATTTTAGAAAATAATATTAGAGCATACGAGAAAATATGCTTTCAACATATTTATGAAGGCATTAAATGAGACAAGCAATTATTTTAACATTTTATTCACTAAGAAAATTAGGTAAGTTTAAAAATTAATTTGAACCTTGTGCTTGCACACATTCAGTCAGTAAATTAATTCTTAGTGATATATTATCCGAAATAGCCACCCTCAAATCAGGTTCTACATTGTCTGGAGCGATATTTTGTTTTTATAGCGGTCAATGTGGAGAAAGCTCTCTCACACAGGTATGTAGATGCGAATGGCAGCAATTTCAGCAGAGATATTTTGTATAACAGTGGATATTCCTTTTCCGTCATTATCCAGAACTTGGATAGATCCGTGGTTTGGAAAATAGCTCGAAGGCTTTCATCGGACATTAAATCGATCAGCTGCTCCTTTTCTTTTAAGTTCATCGAATCTCTCCGTTTTAATGAAATTGGAATCAAAATGTGTATGGAGAGGTTATATTTTAAGCATAAACTTTAATAAAAATCGACAAGTACAGAACCTTGTTGACTTTTTTGACGACCCCATAATTATATTTCGCGACCCCGTGCGGGGTCGCGACCCCAGGGTTGCGGAAAGCTGATCTAGATCAAGGAACAAGTAGCGATAAAGATTCTTCCAACTCAGATAGATTACTTTGAGGTTTTTTTGAAAAAAAAAAGTAATTCTAGACTAAATTAGTTAAGGCCAGGGATCAACCACTTCTCACACCTGAAACACGCTACAAAATTTAAAAAATCGGTTATCCCACCAAGACTTTCCCTGCAAGTAGCCAAGGACTAATTTCATTTAAATATTAATTTCATTGATAAAATCGTTAAGCTTCTAATAAAATAAAATCTCTTGGCCGGCTGGGTCCCATTGCGACGCCTCAGGCAATGCAGTTCCTTTCTCGGCTAGACTCGGGCAATTCGGCGTTAATATTTACAAATATTATACCAATTTAAATGATAATGACATTTGTACTTTTAGTATTTAAATGTTAATTTAGCCTTAATTTGATTATTTAACACTTTACTGACTACTTTGGATATAACTATGAACAACTTTTAGTAAGTACCTATCTATTCAAATTATTGACTTTAGGCTTCTATTTTCTTTATTTAACTTTTTACTGACTATTTTAGTTATTATGACGGATAACTTTTAGTAGGTACTTACGCATTCAAATTATTGCCTATTTTATTTAACCCGTTGAGTATGATACGACCAAATCTGGTTCTGAAACAATTATTCGTTGAGTATGATACGACCAGATCTGGTTCCGCGTTTTTTTTCACTTCTTTGACGTTCTCATATTTATTCATAATTATCTAATTGTTTTACAAAATGATATTTCAATATTCTATATTCGAAATTTCAATGCAATCATTGTGCAGTTGTTCTTTTTATGATTGGTGTAGTAGTTTCGTAGTTATAGTACTTTAAGGTCGATGTCGCCGAAAATCCTGCAAAAGAGACAGATGCATCCATGAAAATACCCATTTACTCTAAGGGTTAATAAGCATTTATTTTGTTTTGTAATAAGATTCTACGGTGAATAACTTTAGTAGGTTCCAAAGTTTCAAATACTATTTTTTTTTTCAATCTGATGCTAAATTCATGACAACTTATGCATGTTAAGTATAGGTTAGAGTAGTAATGAGACTTACTACCTAACACAAATATTTTGACGCGTCCAAGAGCGGCTTTAACCACCTATCGGACACGACGTACATGTATTAGATTAAAATTTATGGCAGAATTCGAATATTATTAGTACAGCTTGTATACGGTGTGAGTTTTAATCCGGCTCCCTTGAAGTGGATAAATCAGTACAAGTAACCAAGTTTATTTTTTTTTATATGTAAAAAAAACTAAAAAAATATACATATATTTTTGTAAATTAGAACTTGACTAATAAATAAAAGTTTGACAAGCGTTGAGCACGCTGCGCCATCTAGCGGGAGGTAAAGTATCACGAAGATTGTTTATTTGCAATATTTTACCTACCGCTAGATGGCGCAGCACGCTCAACGCTTTTTATACTTTTTCAAATTGCCGACACCTGGAAAACCAGCTAAGTTAGCCGGAGTATAACAGCTGAGTACCTGCCGTTATAATCATCTCTGTTCCCCAGCGATGATCAGTAAAAAATAGTCAATTCAACATCGAAGTTACTTTATTGACAATAAAACTTTTCAATTCAATATTATAATAACAGCAGTGGTTCCACAAATCTATGCTCCACAATTTACAATAGTATAATAGACTCCAAACATTATCAAGCTATTTACAATAAAGAGGAATGTAATATCATTGACCGATTAACGCCACGTTTTTTCCAACAAAAAAAAAACAACAAAAAAGGTACGGAAAGAAAATAAAAATAAATATTCTCTAAAAGACGGGAAGCTATACAAGTTTAACTACTAAGCATCTACTCGAATATAATAATACTTCTTTATAATTTCAATTTGACGAAGTTGCGATAGATACATTTTTGTTGTTGTTGTTATTCCCTATTCCCTAGTAAGTATGTATATACAACGTTCTGTAATCGAGGGATGAGAATACATTATTGTCATTCGACTGATTTCGTATTTGCAATTATACATTTCTCCGCAACATGAATAGGCGATCCTCTCAATTTTCTATTTGTGGAAGATGCGCGAGTGATTATAGGGTTGCGTTGTAATAGCAAACATCCTTTGTTTATCTTTTCAGTTAGGGAGTCTAGTAAGTTTCAAGATGCTCCAAAGTGGCATTGGTACGCCAGATATAAAGGCAAACACAGAGTTGCTATCGGGCGAACGGTTCATTCCAGACTGGTGAGTGAGCAAGCTTGTTGAGACCCGCTCGCGTTTACAACAATGTTAAACAATGTTAAGTGATGTCACAATCGTATCTGACTCCATTAGTTCGCACGGGTGGCAATTATGCACGCAGAAAATTTCAATTGCCTTCTGATGGGGCAAACGACATATACAACTCTTGGACATATATAACCGTGACATGGACTTCTTCAATGCATTAAGTATTTAAATGTGGCATCTAAAATAATTCAACCAATGTTTCAATTTTTGATCAATCGTCAGGTACTAGAGACGCCTGCCTATAATTACCAAGACATTTAAAAAATGCCTTGCTGAAGACGACCAATGTATAAATGTGTGTGTATGAGAGACTACACAGAAGTGCATATCAGACAACTCAAACACTTACAAAACTTAAAATCAACTACTAGAGATCGACAATGTTTTCGTTTTGCAAAATTTCGTTGTGCATTTCTCTAATTGGAGACTCACTAACCCATTCAACCGGTTTATCTCGCGCTGCACGTACATCAACACAGATAGAATATTAAGAGGCTCGCCGAGGGAACTGGACACTACGCTAAATTAAACTTGTCTTATGTACTATGATAATAGTGTAATGTTGCGTTTGTTCAGTGGCGCGAATCCCTGGGGTAGAACTCGGCCAGGATGGACGCGGGGATACGTTTCAACATCTCCTTGGGGAAGATACGGAGAAGCTGCCAGCCGATGTCCAGCGACTCGAAGACGGTTCGGTTCTCGTAGTTGCCCTGCGAAAAAAACAGTATTTTACATTTCACAAATCTATGAAGAAGTACATTTTTAGTTTTGGTTTTGAGAAGAGAGATAATAATGGGTACATATGAGGCTACTACGGCTTCTGTCCGTCGAGGGTTCTGTGACTGGTTTCCAGGTGAGCTGGTTGCAGGATCTACACAGTGGACTGGTGGTGCCTTAGATAATATTAACTCCAATTTGGTATGACCTGCTCGAGTCGCACGTCTAACTACTGCAAAATATGTAACGACCCCAACGGGTCGCGGCGCTCAGCGCTGCGAAAAATGCCATTTATAAATCGAAATGCAGTTCTATGCGCAACTGCATTTCGATGGGCCATAAATTGTGGCCAATACCCCTCGATATTGAAAATTTCCAACAGCCGAATGCGGCTAGCAGTAATTATTTTACTAAAAATGAGTCACGCCGCCGCGGCTGTCAAGTTCAGTTCGTGCGAGTTCAGTGTCGCGAGTTTGTGAAAAAAAATGTGATTTTTAAGTGTTTCAGTACGATTTTCTGCAGAAACGTGAGTAATTTGCATTCTAAAAGAGGTAATGAATGAGCATTAGTGATTTAAGATAGTCCATTTGCTTTTTTTTCACGTATTTTTAAGCAAAATGCTTCGGCGAAAACATATGCGTGGCAAAAAAATGGCCGAATTTTTTTCGTAATTTTTATGAAATATCCCGAAATATCGCAAAATATGACGTAATATTGACAGAATTAGCCGTACTTGAACATTTCAAGTTGTTTAGTAATATCGGGTCGCGCATAGAAATTTCTTATGGTAATTAATATAGGAGTTTTACCATGTTTTGAGTGTGATTTTCTAGTTTTTCTATGAAATGTTACTTCTTGGAGTATAATAATTAGTTATTGGACATATAATAAGCATATAATGAGACGATATATTTGGAAAACCTTAAACCACTTTTGTATTATGAGCCTTCAAAGTTGGAATGCTGGGGAATGTTCAGGCATTATTTGGCAAAGCAATTTAGTCATGCAGCTTCCACATAGAAGGAGAATGAGAAAAAGTCGCTGCTGTAACCAGGGATGGATAACAAGTTACTGGTGAACCTTTCGGCGAGACAAAACTACGCTATTCGTGAGGATTCTATATGTCAGTGAATTCAAACCCGTGTCGCCTTCCTGGTGGTAAGCCACTGCAGTCTGCTTTGGTACTCTATGATACCGCGGAATGAAGCGGATAGAGACGCTCTGTAACCCATCCACGTCGGTGTTTAGGTCTTCTGTCAGATCGAGGAAATTGGCATCACCATAGTGAAGGAGCGGGAGAAGGAAAGATCGGCGATTGTTTCCTTCCTTTTCTAAGAGAGAATTTTTTTAAGCCTCTTCAGGGAATGCAATCTTATGAAGGTCTTTCCTCTCATCTCAATATGGGATCTATACGGAATATCCTCTGTCTCGATGCATATTTTAAACATAGATTGCATGTCGATCCTCGATTAATATGTGCGTGTATGAAACCTGAACGAGAAATACAGCATCCGAACTATATGCATAGGCACAAACGACCGAGTGGCTCTGAAAGCACTAAACGCAAGGAAAATTACATTTAAACCGGTTTGGGATACCCTCATAATCCTCACTGAACTGTCTTTAAAGAAACTCGTTAATTTAAACCGTATTCATCACCTGTTTTTGGTAATAATCACCTTTCGTGTTATGTTCAGAGGGGCTCTCATATTCCCCTTTTTCGACGAGTGTCCCGTACGTTGGCCAGAATTTTTACGGCAACCCTAGCTATCCATTTCATCATCGTCATCCTTATAGATACAATTTATTTGAGATTAGTGGAGGTAGAAGAGCGACTCACCTGGCTGATGAAGTTCTTCTCGAACTTGGTGAGGAACTCGAGGTAGAGCAAGTCGTCGGGGGTCAGCGCCTCTTCCCCCACCACGGCCTTCATGGCCTGCACGTCCTTCCCGATGGCGTAGCAGGCGTACAGCTGGTTGGACACGTCCGAGTGGTCCTTGCGCGTCATGCCCTCGCCGATGGCCGACTTCATCAGACGGGACAGGGAAGGCAGCACATTTACGGGCGGGTAGATCTGACGATTGTGCAGCTGACGATCTACGTAGATCTGGAAAAATTCCAACCATTGTATACGACAGATTCATTTTCGGGTTGAGTCACTTTCGGTTTAACCTTTTTTAATATTATTTTATTAATTTTCATATAGATACAAACGGAGCTGCCGTGGAATTCACTCCTCCTTTCCATCCAGATTGCTAAAAATGCAACATTTCTACCTTTTTCAATAGACGTCCTGCTAATCTTCTGCCAGGCAGTCGTGATGCATTCTCTAAAACTGGAATGGATGATTCTTTATTTTCTCTGTAGAGGTCAGAGGATCATTTCCAGCCGAGAACCAATTGATGTGTTCTTTTCACAAAATTTCTTTGAATGGTTTATAGACAACTATATCTAAAATTTTCAATGGGGAAGTCATTACTCCTGGAATACTATATCAGATTCAATTTTCGTCTACAGTTTAGGTGTGAGGTGACCTCAAAATGCATCAAGTACAAGGATGATGCGAGATTTTCTAACGTCCCAGAACGCTGTCCCCATACAAAATTTAACCAGTTCAATACCACTTCCTCCACCACTCGGAAAACCAGTTGTGGGTCTAACCCTACGCCCTATGGTTCCTTACCTAGCTGTCAAAAGTAGTCAATTTCCGCCACACTCTTAAAAAATGGCGACTGGCGACCGTTGGAAAGTGCTGTAGGAGCCGGTATTCATTTAGTAAAGGCCTGATTGGCAACGTTTAATAAATGTGAGAATGTTCACGTAATTTTGGTAAGCCATTTTCTTCCATTTAGGGGTTATTTTCCGACGCGAATCGGTGTGATTTTGACTTTACCAAAATTAAGCGAATATTCTACGCCGAATCGCTAGAATCGCCTAAAATGTTGACAGCTTCTACGTTCTCATAAGAGCGTAGAGTTAGACCCACAACTGGTTTTCCTCTAACCATAAACCAATTCACGGCACGGTGAAATGCTTCACACAGCTCTAGCTGTCAAATATGATTATTGTTAGTTTTTTATTGTTATACTATTTTATTTATATTAAATATTGGAGAAATGTTCGCAAACATGCCAAAACAACACCAGGAATTGAAAAACAAGAAAAAACCACAAAATTACGGCTCTAAGGGAACGAATGACACGACCGCGCAGAAAAAGGCGATTTTTGTTACAATCCCTAAACCTAACAATATGGCCTAAACCTCAAATAGGTATAACGATAATGTTTTTTAGAACAATATTTTGAGTGAAAATTATTGCATTATGTTCTTGCTAATACGATACTTGCGCATGCACTTTACAGGTCTCATGTGCGTCGGGTGCTTAAAACTGCATGCAGCAGGGTTGGCAAAAACCCGGGTTTTATCAAAAAATACTTGCCCACTGGGTTATTTCGGGTTTTTTAGGGGATTTTCGGGCTTTTTTGGGGAATTTCGGGTTTTTTCGAAGTTAATGAGAATTTTAAATTAATATATTTTAATTTTACATTTAATTTTATTTTATTACCATTTTACTGCATTTTTTCTCCCAATCCAAATCTATTTACTACGGAATAAAGTTGTAACACTACCATGAAGGGAATTCGCCCGAAAATCGTTATTGTCAGTTGTCGGGGAGATCCCCTTTATTTTCACAATAGGATAACAGTTAACACTAACGACCGCTAGTGGCGCTGTTTCGGCGCGAAAGTATTGAGAAGTGCAAACTATTTTAGAACTAAATAGTGTATATTGAAGTGTGTCTTTGTCGCTTGAAGAGTATTGTAATAGTTTTGTAATAAATCAAGTTGAGTGTTCTACCGTGTTTTTGCATCTTCTGCTGCCTATCCACGTAACAATCTTATCCATAAGTTATCTTATAAATCATGCCAAAAGTAGTCGGCATTACACTTGTCCGGCCAGTTCTGCATCAATTAAAAGACTTCTCAACATTTGGAATGGTCTGGAGTAAATTACGGAACAGACTGGGTGTGTCACAAATACATCCTTTTTTTTCTTTTTGATAAAATATATTATAAATGCTATAACCGTTCATTGATTCAATTATTATAAACAAGTATTTTTTCAAAAACCCACATTCGTCAAAAACCCTCGGGTTTTTTCATGTGGGTTTTACCCAATTTAACCCTGTGGGTTTTTTCGGGTTGGGGAAAATCAAGCCAACCCTGGCATGCAGTAAGATCAATTTTTGTCGCATTTATAATGTCTAACAACAGCGATTTCATTGAAATCGTAGTCTCTTTGATTTCATGAAATTGTAAAATTGTAATTTACCACCAACTTTAACATGTCATCGTAACTAAAATAATAACTTAAATAAACTGAATACTGAATACAAATTAGATGTTACCTGTCCTTCAGTGATGTATCCAGTAAGATCAGGAATTGGATGGGTGATATCGTCGTTGGGCATAGTGAGGATGGGAATTTGGGTGATGGAACCGTTCCTGCCTTCGACGCGTCCCGCTCTCTCGTAGATCGTGGCCAAATCGGTGTACATGTAACCGGGGAAACCACGGCGGCCGGGTACCTGTAACATAAAAAGGTTGAATTTTATATAGAAGAGAAATTACAGTGCAGTATATGCTAGATATTCTGCCCCCATGAAAAACAGGTTAGGGGCCTTCCACATATTACGTAATCACCGAGAGGGGGGGGGGGGGGGGTTGGAGCTGAGGCTTAAGCTTGATTATTTGGGGGAAGAGAGGGGGTGCCTGTCCTGATTACGAAATCAACTTTGGTCACCGCATAGCATTTTTTTGGTCTAAACCTGTGTTTTCGTAATATGTGTAGTGTAGTGATGTTTATATTTTACAAAAATTGTTGATAAAGTACCATTTTAAGAAAAATCACATCTATAATGGAAAAATGAAACAATTTTACCACTTAAATAAAGTACAAATAGAGTTGAGTGCCATGGAATTCACCGACCGGAGTTGGGCCCATCATAATATTATTTTTACATTTCTGGGGGGTGAGCGGTGGTAAATTTTTTATTCAGTCTATCATATACAAAAAATATTGCAATCTACGGAATAACACTGAGTTATTGTAAGATACGGAAATGACTGTCTCACCGGCGGCCTTAGAACTATGTTTATCAAAAACATTAAAAACCATCATCATCATCAACAGCCGGTAGACGTCCACTGTTGGACAAAGGTTTCCCTCATAGAATACCACGACGAACGGTCTCGAGCCGCCTCTATCCACCTACACCCTTGTGCAAATTAATCTGAACACTGGCAATTTTAGTCAAATAATGGTTTTATTCATGAAAATCATACAAAACTTTAACTTAGCTTATAAATTAGTATTTTATGTGGCCTCCTTTAGCTTTAAGTAGCAACTGTATACGCTTCGGCATTGATTCCACCAAGTTTTTACAGTTTTCACGAATTTTCGGATCTCTGTACCACACCTCAATTACAGCATTTACGAGCTTTTCTTTTGTAGTGCAGTCCATTTTTCTTAGCCGTGCTTTACAGATTGACCACAAGTTTTCGATTGGGTTTAAATCTGGAGAGTTTCCAGGCCAATCCAAACACATAATGCTGTTATCGGTAAAGAATTTCTTTACCAACTTGGAAGCATGGCAAGGAGCCAAGTCTTGTTGAAATATTTTAGTCTCTGTTGGAATTTTTTTTAGCTCATGTATCATTCTGTCCGTCAAAACTTCTATGTATTTTGCACTATTCATCATTCCTGTTACCGGAACTAATGCACCAGTGCCATAGAATGAAAAGCAACCCCAAAACATTTTCTTAACGGGATGTTTCACCGATTGTTGGATATGGGCTGGAGAAAGTGGTTCTCCGTCTGCCCTGCGAACGAATTGGTAACGCATACCCTGGACAAAAAAGTGACTCTCGTCAGAAAATAAAACGTTTTTCCAATCCTCAGAAGTCCAGAGCTTATATTTTTGTGCCCATGTCATCCTTTTTTTCTTCATGGTTTTTGTAAGAAGCTGTTTTTGTAAGGGTCTCCTAGCTTTTCGCCCACTTTCCAAGAGTCTTCGACGTACCGTAGATGCGTGCACGATCGTCCCAGAAGCTGCAAGCTCCTTTTGTAAGTCGTCACTAGTCTTGTGTGGGTTAATTTTACTGTTGCGAATCAAAATGGTGTCATCTTTCATTGTAGTTTTCCTTTTGCGGCCACATTTTCCGATTCGTTGTGGCAAAATTGAACCAGATTCCCTGTGATTCCGTATGATGGCGTTAGTTGATCCCAGTGATATGCCACATTCCTCAGATATTCGTCTTTGACTTAGCGATGTGTGCGCATCTAGAGCAATCACCTTGCTACGGATTTCCAACGAGATATCCATCGTCTTCGTAGGGATGAATTACATCCGAATATCTTCAAAAATCTTCAAAAAGTCCCCGACATACACAATGTGAGGAAAAAACACTAAAATCCACGCACAACAACAATATGACAAGCTCTTAGGGTCACATTAGAGGTTAGAATGACATTTCACAGTACAGAACAGTGTTGCCACATCAAAAAAACAGATTTTACTTGCCAGTATGAAATATTTTGAAGTGTTCAGATTAATTTGCACAAGGGTGTACTTCCTACGACAGCGGTAATGTCATCGGTTTATCTTGTGGGGGGGCTGTCCTACTTTGCATCTGCCGGTCCGTGGTTGCCATTCGAGTACTTTATTCCCCAATGTTCGATAATTCTGCGGGCTATATGGCCTGCCCATTGCCATATCAAGTTAATTTTACGAGCTATGTCAGTGACCTTGGTTTTTCTGCGGATTTCCTCATATCGGATCCTTTCACGCAGGGAAACTCCAAGCATAGCTCTCTCCATGGCCCGTTGCGCAACTTTGAGCTTGTGTATGAGGCCAATAGCGACAACGTATCAGGTCAGGTAAAAACCATAGGTCTTCATAACTCATATTTTAATTGACGCTTAGTTATTTTTTTTAATATTATTATTATTATATATTTAACAGGCAGGCAGCTTAAGCTGATGCGCCTGTGTCCGCGCTTGCATTACAATTTCTGTGGAATAAGTCCAGTTTATTTTTAAAGTCATTGACACTTTTGGCATTGGTCACTTCACTTGGGAGAGCATCCCATTCGTTTACCACTCTACTGCTGAGGAAATGTTTCTTGGGATTTGAATGGAATGATTCACGCTGGAGTTTCAGATGATGCCCACGCAGATGTGTGTTAGTGCTCATGGTGTAGATAGTCTGCAACCCAGTAACGCCATACGATGCAGTTAGGATCTTATATGTCTCAATTAGGTCACCCCGCTGCCCTGCGTTGCTCCAGAGTGGTCAAACCGAGAGCCGACAATCTTTTCTCTTATGTTGGATGCTTCAAGTTAAAAGGCAATTTAGTCGCTCTTCGCTGGACCTTCTCAAGAAGATCGATATCCTTCGTAAAGTGTGGATTCCAGGTCTGATAGGCGTGTTCCAAAATGGGTCTTACAAATGACTTATAGATTTTCAGCATCAGTTCATCAGTGATATGGTGAAAAGCTTCTTGAATTAGAAACAATAGAGAGTTTGCTTTCTTTACCAATGCAGTCACGTTTTCTTCCCATTTTAGGTCTTCGGTGACTATTACGCCAAGATCTCTTTGTGATTTCACAGTTACCTCTCTGTCAAAGAATAATAAACATATTCCAGCTTAATCGAGTTCGCGGTGAGGGCCTATTTTTAGCCGTGGGCCGTTTACAGATGAAAGGTTAAGAAAATTTTAACTGTTTAAAAAGAGAAATCTATAAAATCACCTCTTCACGGGCGGCGGACACTTCACGGAGGGCCTCAGCATATGAAGACATGTCAGTGAGGATGACCAGAACGTGTTTTTCGCATTGATAAGCCAGGAATTCAGCAGCAGTGAGAGCCAACCTGCGATCAACAAATGAAAACGTTAGAAATGATGAATATGGCTGAAGATGTTTGTTGTAATCCATAGTTTTATTCACATGATAGCAACTTGCATTAATTATTTTCAATAATAAGTTAACACAGAACACAATCTCATGTAGGTAATCCACACTCCAAATCCCCTACCCTCCTGTCCTGTCACATTACACAGTGCTGCCAGTATGTAACATCTCTCCCCGGTTAGTTAAAACTTCTACGTTAATTTACAATAAAGGAGGAAAAAGCTAATGTGAGAGACGCTGTGTTGATTTATGGACCACACGGATGTAGTGGCCCAGATATGCCCAGATACAGACTGTTCGTTCTAGTTGGGCATTCGTCTAGAATGATCGTATGGGTTGTGTTCATTTTCTTATTGCTTATATAAATAGTTACAAATCATATCTGTACAATCTCACTGTTAACTCTCTACCGTTTCACCGCTTCGTAAGGGAGAGGACCGCGCAAGCGACCTCGAACTCGGAACCAATCGAGAGACCGGAGAAATCTGGTCACAATTGGTAGTAAGGGCGCGAGTGTCGCCCGCCAGGTAGCATTCCTGGCTATCTCGCGGTAAGGCGTTGGTCTCTTACGGGTTGTGGCATAGCTAGACGCTGGAATGTTTTGTCCAAAGTCTTCTACGCTCATTGCAGGTCGATAGAACGACTAATCGTTAAAACTTCCTGTGGTGACGGGCTCGCCCGTTGTAGTCGACAACTCAAGTTGTTAACTCTCTACCAAGTTGTAATAAATAAATAAATAAATAAAATAAAGTCTCGGAGATGGGCTGGAGGAACACCAGCTGTATTTCGTTGTGATCGACGTGGAATCTGCTGAGGTGCTGGAACTTCGTCTTCTGATTCGGTGTCTTCAGGTTCTTCAGGTTCTTCTTCGGCGATGACTTCTGGTTCCGCAACTTGATGCGGCAGAATCTGAATGTCAAAGGCTGGAAAAGGTGCAGCGAAGGCCAACCAAAATGCCAGTGGGCCGAAGAATAGGAATTATGGAGATCGCTTGAAATTATTTAGACTGACACTCCCAAATAATAAAGACAATGAGAGGACCCGTTTTTATTTTTAATCTCCTTCTGTTATTGCCATCTGTCGTTTACAATATGACTGTATTCAGGGGTGGTGGCACATTATTATGCTAGCAAGTCTTGGGGCGCTCTCCTCTTCAATCTGCGGAAAGCCCAGTTTTCTATCAGCTTTGAAGCTACTTGATTTGGGTGTTGTACAATTCTCTTTCAGTGAGATATCTTTTTAGGACCTGAAATTCTCACAAATTATTACGATGTACCTGGGCTAGACAAATATTTACAAATTCAACGTCAACACTAAACTGAACCGTGCAAAATTTAAATGTAATCCCCATAGGGCGACTTGCAACAAGCTCGGTTAACCCCTCCTCTCGCGAAGTAAAAATTCAGCTATCACTTTTGCCCGCGACATTTTTGCGCGTAAAATCGACGCGAGTCAACGACCTTGATACAAACGACCATAACTTGTAAACCACTATACGGATCATAAAAAAAATTACTGTAAAATGATCGCATTGAAATTTGACATATAAAAAATTATAACCTGGAAATTGGGGGAGTCGGCCGTTGGTCCCGCAAGGGATGTTAGGGAGTTACCGGGTAAAGATAGATAACCGTGTTTAAAGAGCCTAGCCGCAGGTAAATACTCGAAACAGCTTGCACCATGCTCTATTAAGCTAGCTGCAGTTATATTCACTAACCGAGCCCTGGCGCCCGGTTAGCGTCACTAACCAGCAGTTAGCAAGCTGTCAAACGCTAGTTGTAAATTTTCAAGGTTAGATTTGATCGCGTGCGGTTTTTACGCTTTTTACGATTTTTGGTTATTGCACTTGTAAAACGTTTTCCTATTTGTCTGATGTTAATCAGGAAAGATGCGAAAGCGAGACATGAACAAAAGCGTGTGACAGTTTGACAGCAGATGAGCTGAGAACCTCCCGTCCGCCATTTTGAACTGTGCTGTAATTGGCTGAGGCGAGCAATCTCGATTTTAGTTGTGTCTATGGTTATGTTCAAACACTTAAAAATGGTTTTTGCGGACTCCGAACGGCGTTAGTTAACCGGGACGTCCAAATAATTGGTGCAAGCAGTCATAATTTACCCGGCTGTTAAATTGTTTATCGTGGTTAGCTAACCACGGTTAGCAGAAGTTAACAGGCCGGTTGGTGCAAGTCACCCTTAAGAACGTTCCTCAAAATAGTGGTGGACTTGTGGTATAAACTACCATTTGAAGTGATTAGTGCAAACTCTGTCAATCAACTTAAAAACAAACTCGATTTGTAACTAAAAATTTGTTAATATTGTTTATGTTTAGCTTTGCGATCGGATCTGGATTTACAGCAAAGCTGCCTGTCCAGAATAAATAATAATAATAATAACTCCTCTATTGACGGCAAAGACTATCCTATTTGTTTCTCTTAACTCGTTTGTTTCTCTTAAAAAGTCAATGAGGACCTTAGTAATTGATCAAACTGATCCCATAGACACGGCTTTCTGCTCAACCCTACTAAATCGTCATACCTAATCATTACTTCCAAATGAAAAGTGGATAAATTTTACTCTTTTAAACTACCTTGTATCGCTATCGATCAATTGTCTATACACAGAGCGAGTGTCGCTAGTATCCTTCGCCTCCACTTTGATGAAAATCTTGTTTGATACACATATAAAGCAGAAAAACCAATGGTGCTTTTCTCAGCCTAAAACTCTCTACTGAATTGGAGAGTACATGATCATGACTCTTATCAAAGTTTTATACAAATTTGACTGAAAATTGTAAATTAATATTTGTGAATAATTTATTTATTTATTTGATATTGCTTGTTTGATTTTTTCGTTAAGCTGAACGTTTTCTATATGGCAAAATAAAAGTTTCATGGTGTTTTATAAAAATACCTACCGCACCTAATTTTAAATTCAATACCAATTTGCCAATTTTAAGTGCTCTGTGAACTTTTGACATTTTTTGTAGGTTAAAATTGTATATTTGTTAATCATTAAAACATAATTCTTACTGGAATAGCTAACGCATATTACATTTTTAAATATGTATGTTGATCAGTTTAAAAATTGAACTTTATTTACTAAAAATTCTTAAATTTTGTTGTTATGTATTGTTTTGACAATGCATTCTATTTATTTAAACTAGGTATTATTATATAAAATGTTATATTACCATACATTTCTTATTAATGATTTTATGATATTTTTCTCATAACTTTTTTCTGTTTTTCTTTCACATAACTTTCATTTTCACTTTCTTTTAGTTGTCTCTATATTCTCAATGTCTCACTCTATTTAACGGAATTTCATGTTAAATTTGAATGCCGATTTAATAATGAAATTGCGATTTATTTTTTGTGGACCACATTTTAGGGCAATTTAGGTTTATGACTATACTGCTACAACGGTTAAATAATTTATTGTATTATTAGAGCCTGTCCACTTTAGAACGGGTTAGTGGGTAACTTTGTAGCCAAAACCGGTGGTAACTTTGTGTTATTTTTGTAATCAAAACCAATGTTTTATAAAAAAAATATTACTAAATAAATTTGTTTTAACCGGTTGAGTATGAGTCAACCAAATCTGGTCGTGAAACAATTATCCGTTGAGTACGAGTCGACCAAATCTGGTCGCGCGTTTTTTTCACTTCTTTGACGTTCTCATATTTATTCATAATTATCTAATTGTTTTACAAAATGATATTTCAATATTCTATATTCGAAATTTCAATGCAATCATTGTGCAGTTGTTCTTTTTATGATTGGTGTAGTAGTTTCGTAGTTATAGTACTTTAAGGTCGATGTCGCCGAAAATCCTGCAAAAGAGACAGATGCATCCATGAAAATACCCATTTACTCCAAGGGTTAATGCGACTGATGTGACCCGTCCATCATTGGATGCAAGCCTAACCACGGCGGAATGTGAGCGATCCAATATTGGATATGAAATCCAATATAAACTATCACACGCAGAAGTGACGAGGGGTTAAATAAGATCTGGCTAAATTTAACTCAATTAAACTCGATCTAAAAAAATAAGCAGATGAGATGTCGCCTTACCTAGGGGTAATAATTCTCTCGATGGTGGGGTCGTTAGCCAAGTTTAAGAAGAGGCACACGTTTTCCATGGAGCCATTCTCCTCAAAGTCCTGTTTGAAGAAACGAGCAGTCTCCATGTTGACACCCATAGCAGCGAATACGATGGCAAAATTGTCCTCGTGGTCATCCAAAACGGATTTGCCAGGGAGCTGGAACAATTCAGATTGTCGATGAGAACATTAACATTATTAAAAACAAAAAACTGGACAGTTTTAAAAGAATGACTAACAAAATACTCAATCAGATATGGCCACATCAGCTTTTCTTGCTTGACCGTTAACCTTTCGGAAGCCATGCAAAATTTTCGAAGCCCTCAAAAATTTGTTTGTAGAAGGTGTGTGCAAGCATAACGGTGACTTATTCCAATGGCAGGCTTCAATGACAAGCTTTTACCGCAGTGGAGGGAGAAATAGAGAAAAACACCAATCGGCGCGCTTGGCCACCCAGGGGTTAATATCAGATGAATGTATAAGTTCGTACCCGATTTAAGGGTAAACTTCAACACTTCTTTAATTTGAAAGGCAGTTAAATTAATCGAGTATATAGTCTCCAATTCTTCAATATAATTGTTTTCCTACGATCAAAAAGCTTCTCGATTTCATTTTTGAAGAAACTGCTTGTTTTCCTTTAAAAAAGTTTATGAGTTTAAAAAGGCAACTCCCTGCTATCTCATGTTTATCATAACCTGTCTTTTATTTAGTTTTATATTTTTATGTTTTTTTCTTGTTCAATGTTAGCATTAATTTAGTTATGTAATTCATTTATTTTTAGACTTACACTCTAGCTTTAATATTCAAGGGTGAATTGGATTCGTCTGTAATGCTCTTGAATAATATTTGAAACTAATAAATAAATAATAATAATGAGATGAGGTTTTCTACAGCTTCCACGGATCTAAGATTTGCACCATTCAAACTGTTTAAAGATCTGGACAATTATTGTACAGGATCCACTTCTCATCGGCTGTTATGATTTAATCCAAAAACGGTTGTTTCGTTTCGTGCGAGTAGAGATAAATGGCCACACTCTCGCGATTTAGCTTATTCATTTCAGAGAGGAGATGAAGCACCTAAGTATTAAGCTTAGAAATGTATCAAAACTTTTTAAAATGGCGAAAAGCGGTTGAATTGTCAATATTCAATCTCTCAGCAATGTCGTCAGTTGCAATCCTTGGATTTTCGTCAACTATCGAACACACAACGTCTTCATTAACCAGAAGGTCGTCCAGAGCAAGGCTGAACTTCCAAGTTTAAATCACTATTTCAGAATCTGCCAAACCACTTTTTAGTGGCCCGGAGAGCAGGAGCATAGTCCAAATAACCCGTTGAGTATGAGTCAACCAAATCTGGTCGCGAAACAATTATCCGTTGAGTACGAGTCGACCAAATCTGGTCGCGCATTTTTTTCACTTCTTTGACGTTCTCATATTTATTCATAATTATCTAATTGTTTTACAAAATGATATTTCAATATTCTATATTCGAAATTTCAATGCAATCATTGTGCAGTTGTTCTTTTTATGATTGGTGTAGTAGTTTCGTAGTTATAGTACTTTAAGTCGAGCGCCGTCGATGTCGCCGAAAATCCTGCAGATGCATCCATGAAAATACCCGTTTACTCCAAGGGATAAACACTGAATGTTTTGTTGTGCAGTCCTAACACTCGCGCCTTACCGAAACTAATATAGCAATGCCGCAATTGCGTCTTATCGGTCCATATTTTTTTTTAATTCTGAATTCGCAATTATCAATTTATTTGAACTAGGTCTGACTTGATGATGATACAACACTGTCAACCTTTCAATGAATGCAACTTAACAAATAATATCTGCCAGATTCTGACAAACAAATCATATCTGCCATATTCTGACAAACACCGAATATCTGTCTGTCAGATTCTGACGAATCATAGACACCGAATATCTGCCAGTTGGCAGACATCTATGAAAATCGGGCACGAACCTATGCAATCATTTGATGATATTAATGTAATAATACAATTTGACTGGCAATTTCGCGAGAAAAGAGAGTATGACTCCGTATTATCTGTCACTGCTTACCTTGACAAGACCGGCTTGTCTACAAATCTGGGCAGCAATTTCGTTGTGCGGCAGACCAGCAGCAGAGAAAATGGGAATCTTCTGCCCGCGGGCAATGGAGTTCATCACGTCGATAGCGGATATACCTGAAAATGTTTTTATTATAAATTATTTCATTTTAAAATTAATTTATTAATAATTAAAAGCTGTCATTTTTAACATTTGTTTGTTTCTTGAAGTATGTTTAACCCATTTGAGATCGATTTTACACATTGTGTGTAATGCATTTCCAAGCCAAAAAGACCGGTAGCACACCATGTATGCAATAATATTGAATTGCAATTACCAGTCAGTATGGAAAAAATATCTTTGAAGTGTGTAAAAATAAAATTTTATGTTGGTTTCAATTTAGCCCCTAAAATGAATTTCTCAAGGCCAGAACCATCAGGATTGCAGAAAATGAACAGCAAAAGAGAGAAAAGAACCAAAATGTCAATATAGAAAAGTTAGATAATATACTTGATGATATTTCTGAGATTAGTGAATGAGAAAATTTACTGAGTCTTAGACATTTAATTTTATTTAGGTATATTGATTATATTCTTTTCTTCATTACTGAACCAAAAATAACTATTTTTTGCTACCTGACTATATTTGGAATAAATGTTAATCAATTTATTAGCGTGTTTTTATTTTACTTTACATTACACACCTGGTGTTTAATCCGTCCCTCGTAATAAAAACATTCAGAGGAGCAACCTGCACACACAGTGTGCAATCAGCTTATTTGTACAAAGGCAGTTACAAAGCGACTATCGCAAACAGGTTTTATTTTATCAAAAATGGTCAATATAAAGCAAAAAAAAAATGGATTCTAGGGATGGTCTCCAAGTATAAACTTGGGGAAATACGCCTCCATATTCCAAGCGGAGGTATATGCCGTTATTGAATGTGCGTATATCAACCTCCATAAGAACTACGCCAACCACCGTATCTATATCCAGTCGGATAGCAAGGCAGCTCTTATGGCACTAGCCTCGAATACTATTATTTCAAAGCTAGTGCAAAACTACGTATCACTACTGACTTCCCTGGGCGAAAAGAACAGGGTAATTCTAAGATGGGTTTTCCCGGCCATGCAGGAATCGAGGGAAATGTAAAAGCTGACGAACTTGTTAAGACGGGAGCAAAGGGAACGTTATACGGCCCTGAACCTAGCTGTGGCGTGTCAAAAAGCCTTGCGAACCTAATTCTCAAACAAATATGTTTAGAACAATCCGTCAACCACTGGGACAATACGCCAGGGTTGAATCAATCCAAAGCGCTAATTAAGGCCTACGACCCTGACGGCCCAAGAGGCCTTATCGCTAAATAGGAACAATCTACGCATACTGGTGAGGGCGCTCACGGGGCATTGTGGCCTGAACAAACACATGTTTAACCTCAAGCTCCGAGACACAAAAATGTGCAGGTTCTGCCAAGGGGCAGAGGGAACTCCGCTGATGCGTAAAAGATACACCCACTTGGGTGGTCATTACCTCCAACCTGAGGAGGTAAAACAATCTGGCGCCAAAAGCCTGTTGCGGTTCTTAAATGACACGAGGCTTAGCGCAGAACTATAGTAGGTGGCGAACACAATAGATCAGCAATGGTCGCAGTGTTACAAGGCTCATAAAGACCTTAGAAAAGCCCCACACAACAAATAAAATAATAAAATAATGGTCTCCAAAAATATGTAGTCTCGAATGGGTTCAGGGTGTCAGACTGGTCCCACGTATGCAATGCATTATGACATCTGAATCCTTAAATTTGCATGAAAACTCTTTATAAGATTTGCAAAAAAAGTCTCTATTAGAAACACTCTTTATCATACGCAACAGTGTCACACACGTACACGCAACTTTGACCTGCAATCTCCAGATCAGCGTGGGAAGATGGAGGGGATGGCAGTACACTCTCCCACGCGTAAGAACAATGTGTTTCTAGAACTTACGTCCACAGCGAGTCAGATACACATAGAATGTTGGTGCATATGCAGATAAAAGACATGCGGAAGTACACAAAGAATAATTCATCATCATATTTCAATTTCTGCATTAATGTATGGTACTCTTTAAACTTTCTCTTTGTCTATTTATCTCATAAATCCAATATCTTATTTTCCTAACTTTTTATTTTGTCGGACCTATTTATTTAATAATAAAAAACCGAGTAAATCATTCTCAAACTCAATCTCAGAATCAGAAAACATAATGTATAGCGGTTGTACACAATATAAGTCCACCTTCTGAGAAGCGATAGCAGCTTATGATGTCATATATAAGTTGCATACATGGGACAACTGTATGCAAGGATCCGGCAATATCGAAGGATCTAACAATTCCAAGGATCCGGCAATACGAAGCATGTAACAACTGGCTGTAGTGAGTCAAATGATCTACAAGCCCGCGTACACTTCCACAAAAAGTTCCTTGCTGGAATCAGCCAGAACGGCAATGGTCTGGGGTATGGCAGTACAACCATTAGCGATGTGGACTTGAAGAAGTCTCTCTTGCGGGGAGATTACGACAGCAATAGTATGGCTCATGCTATTGGCCTTCAATGCCAGAATGATTGGACAACAATTGGAGACTTTTGCATTCCTCCTCCAATGCACTGGAAAGTAATGTTGTATGACTGGACGCCAGAGATGTTGAAATTTTATTTAAATGCCTTTCAGCATACGCTTCCACACCCCAGTAACCTCGCTCGTTGGAGCTATGCCGAGGATAGTTCAGGCCCCCTTTGTAGCAATATCCCTTGCACAGCCAGGCATATTCTAGCTGGCTGCAAGGTGGCCTTAGATCAAGGACGGTACACTTACCGCCACGACAAAGTCCTTGCTGTTATTCGCGAGGTAATTAGCCTCTCAGTGGCTCTTGCCAACAAAGGTTCCACAGTATCCTCCAAACCCCAAATACAGTTTGTGCGGGTTGGCTCTAAAGGCAAAAAACATCTCACTGCAAAACCTTTCTCAATAATCGAGAAAGCTTCAGATTGGATTATGGAGGTCGATTTGATCTCTAAGCAGTATAAATTCATTGAAAGTCTCGGATGCACAGCCCTGCGTCCAGATATAGCTCTCTATCTCGGAAGATGGCCCTTATCGTAGAATTAACTGTTCCATGGGAATCAAATATCTCAAAAGACCACGAGTACAAATTAAATAAATACCATGATCTCGCAAATGCCGTCACCAGGAACGGCTTCACTTCACCTTCACGCAGTGGAATTTGGCGCTCGTGGCCTGCCAGCTAAATCTTTGTTTTACCTTTTTAAAGATCTTGATCTCTCCAGGAAAATAATCAACTCCTTTCTAGAAAAATTATCTAAAACCCCGATTTCTGTATCTCAAATTCTATGGCTTCGAAGGGGGAGTGAATGGGTGGTAAGGTGAACACTGACATGTGGCAAGACAGCTGTCCTAAACCTACCACAGCCGGTCGTTAGTCCGGAATCCACTGCTCACCCCCCAGAGGTGTAATAACACTATATGATGGGCCCGACTTCGGTCGGTGAATTCCATGGCAGCTCCGTTTGCATTTTATTTTTTATTTATTTACACATTAATTGGGAGCGTTGCATCCTATACGTTGTTAGGATATCAAGTCTGTCCCTACCCTTACAGTATGCTTATCATATCCATTACGCCGTATATACATCCTGCCGTGTATAAATCAACAATAAATCATTGTTCACTTACCAGTCTGGATCATTTCCTCGGGGTAGATACGGGACCAGGGGTTAATGGGCTGACCCTGAATGTCCAAGAAGTCCTCGGCCAGGATTGGAGGTCCTTTGTCAATGGGCTTTCCCGAGCCGTTGAAAACTCGACCTGCAATAATGTTATACTTAGCTAATTTCTTACAATATTAATCAGCTTGCACTGTTTACAAATCGTAATTGATTATTTTTAATAGCCGGTTATGAAAATATTGTGATTTTTATATAAGTATCAAAATATTGGATATATTTCTTTATTTACCTAATACATGCTAGCGTGCAAATAAAAACTGGTCAATCGAGGTACATAAAATATGTACATTATAAATTATGTTTTATTTTTGTGGGTAAGGCGTTAGAGTCACTAATGTTTGTTACTCTATATGTTTGATAGCCATGATTAAATATATAATTTTTTTAAATTACCAAGCATATCCTCAGAGACGGGTGTACGGAGAATGTCTCCCGTGAACTCGCAGAGAGTGTTCTTAGCATCAATACCCGACGTCCCCTCAAACACTTGGACGACAGCCTTCGAGCCGCTGACCTCAAGAACCTTAAAAAAAGTAAATTACAATGTAATAAACTGAGAGCCGTTAGCAAAAAACAAGCTAAGCGTCAGCATCAAATGGCGATGATGCGAAAAAATGGTTATCGGTCCATTCTAGTATGGCAATAAAAAGGAAACATGGCAATAAAAAGGAATTATTTCACAAGAGACTGATCTTATTGGGTCGATAAATATTGATAATAAAGGCAGCCACCATTACCACGCAAAATAAACAGTATTGTTCTACATTTTATTTTTATGCAGTTGATAGAACTTATGACTTGCTCGGCGGGCATATGCAGTCATCACTGTCAATTTAGAAGATATTTTTTCAAGCTATTTAGAAACCGGGTCCTAATAAAATATGAACATAACTACGGCGGCCTTGAAAATATATGCCCTCCGCCGGGCATTACACCTCCGCCCCTGCCTACGGTAGCTTTTGCTTCTCAACCTCCATCACTAGATGAGATTCTTAATCAAGTAAAGAGGAAGCCGTCGGGCTCTACTCCGGGTCCCGATGGTATTCCCTATTTAGTATACAAAAAATGCCCCTGCCTTCTGCAATATTTAGGATCCATCTTCCGAAATATATGGAATAGCGGTGTAGTCCCACAGAATTTTGGCCGAGCGACAGTCATCTTAATTCCGAAGGTCCCAGTTTGCACCGGACCAAAGGACGCTCGGCCCATTGCTCTCACAGACACTGTGGCCAAAATCTTTTTTAGCATAGTCCACACGAGGATGAGCGAATTCATGCAACGGAATGAGTACCTTGGAGTATCAGTTCAAAAAGGCTTCATGCGCGGCGTCTCGGGCTGCCTCGAGCACAACTCTCTCCTGGCTGCTGCCATCAAGGATGCGAGACAGCACGAACGCCAAATCAATGTATGCTGGCTCGACCTAGAGAATGCCTTTGGGTCAGTCCGACACAGTCTCCTCCACTTTGCACTCCGCTGGTACAACTTCCCACCAGTCGTGCGTGACATTGTAGCCTCCTACTACAACTGTCTGACTTTCCATGTTAAAACGCAAGAATGGACTACCCGCTCTATACCATATTCAATTGGACTATTTCAGGGCTGTTGCCTCTCCCCGACGATTTTTAATATAGTTTTTAATATACTTCTGGAAAGCCTGAGCCAGTTTGACAGGAAGTGGGGCTACCGTTTTAAAACAGACGGCCAATACACCTCGTCGTGCCTCGCTTTTGCCGACGACCTAACTTTCATCACCAGAAGCCCCAAGCAGCTTTCCCTGCTATTACAGAAAGTGGAGCTTTTCTGCGACTGGTCAGGCTGTATAAAAGTGAAGCCCTCCAAATGTTTTTGCCTTGGACTCGCCCGCATGGGCACAAAATTTACATCCTATGACCCCAAATTGGTCTATAAGGGCTCTAATATCTCCCTTATAGACCCAAACAATCATTTCAAATTCCTCGGCAGAAAAATCACCCATCAGGGAAAAGACGTCTCGGGCGATCATGTTATAGAGCATTTCAAAAGTTGCCTGGCGAAAATAGATGCCTTGCTAATTTCTGGCCCTCGTAAGGCCTGGATCTATGACAATTATCTAACGTCACATTTGTCATGGCCCTTTCTTATTTACGATTTTACCAAAACCCAACTGTCCCGTCTAGATGCACTGGTGACAGCTAGTTTAAAATCCTGGCTGTCCTTAGCCAAACCAGCTGACCCCTCGACTCTCTTCAGGTCCAAACAAAATTTTGGGCTAGCGCTTAAACTGCCCTCTCTGCTCTACGCCAACTCCAGAATAACCAAAAATTCGATTCTGTGCAATTCCAAAGATCCGGCAATATCGAAGCACGTAATAAGTGGCTGTAGTGATTCAAATGAACTACAAGCCCGCGTAGACTTCCACAAAAGGTTCCTTACTGGAATCAGCCAGAATGGCACTGGTCTGGGGTATGGCAGTACAACCACGAGCGACGTGGACTTGAAGAAGTCTCTTTTGCGGGGAGATTACGACAGCAAGAGTATGGCTCATGCTATTGGCTTTCAATGCCAGAATGACTGGACAACAATTGGTGACTTTTGCATTCCGCCTCCAATGCACTGGAAGGTAATGCTCTATGACTGGACGCCAGAGATGCTGAAATTTTATTTGAATGCCTTTCAGCATACACTTCCAGACCCCAGTAACCTCGCTCGTTGGAGCTTTGCCGAGGATAGTTCTTGTCCCCTCTGTAGCAATACCCCTTGCACAGCTAGACACATTCTAGCTGGCTGCAAGGTGGCCTTAGATCAAGGACGGTACACTTACCGCCATGACAAAGTTCTCGCTGTTATTCGCGAGGTAATTAGTCTCTCAGTGGCTCGTGCCAACAAGGGTTTGACAGTATCCTCCAAACCCCCAATACAGTTTGTGCGGGATGGCTCTAAAGGCAAAAAACATTTAACTACAAAACCTTTCTCAATAATCGAGAAAGCTACAGATTGGACTCTGGAGGTTGATTCGGTCTCTAAGCAGTATAAATTCCCTGAAAGTCTCGGATGCACAGCCCTCCGTCCAGATATAACTCTTTACTCTCTATCTCGGAAGGTGGCTCTTATTGTAGAATTAACTGTTCCATGGGAATCAAATATCCCAAAAGACCACGAGTACAAATTAAATAAATACCATGGCAAATGCCGTAACCCGGAACGGCTTCACTGTTCACCTTCACGCGGTGGAAGTTGGCGCTCGTGGCCTGCCAGCTAAATCTCTATTTCACCTCTTTAAAGATCTTGGCCTTTCCAGAAAAATAATCAACTCTTTCTTAGAAAAATTATCTAAAACTGCGATTTGCGCATCTCAAATTCTATGGCTTCGAAGGGGGAGTGAATGGGTGGCAAGGTGAACGCTCACATGTGGCAAGACAGCTGTCCTAAACCTACCACAGCCGGTTCGTAAGTCCGGAATCCACTGCTCACCCCCCAGAAGTGTAAAAAATAGTATTATGATGGGCCCGACTCCGGTCGGTGAATTCCATGGCAGCTCCGTTTGTATTTATTTTATATTATCAGGAGCTTATCATATGCACAGTATACCAACCAGTAGCTTTACTGGGAGCTAATGGGCCCTTGCTGAGTTGGCCACGAAGACCCATTTGTGCGGGGTCGGTCACACTCGCGGGTCAACACCCATCCGGCGGCCTCCACGCATGAAATGCGAGCCCGGGTAAGACTCTGGCCTTAGGGCTAGTTTCCCCCAGGAGTCAACCTTCTGGCGCTCATGGATGGTCTGCGCACCGTGCGGCGTAAGCCAATCGATTGTAGATTCTGACTAACAGTCAAGGGAGTCTGGAAACAGTACTGTCTTCTATAGAGCGGGGGTAGTCGTTGACCTTACGGCGACTGCTCTTGAAACGACCATCGGCTACCCGATTCCGGGTGAAAGCCGGACAAAGGATGCCGTGGTCCGCGATAGATTCGGTTGACACTGTTTCACCGCTACATAAGGGAGAGGACCGCGCAAGCACAGTAGACCAACCAGTAGCTTTACTCTCGAGCTACAAGGCAATGCGGGAAGACGGTGCGAGGAATGTGGAGAGGGGTCCGTCCCGACGAACGCGAACATTTAGCATTACGGCCAGGTAAAGGATGGTGACTTTTCGAGTATTGACATCTGCGTAGGCCAAGTAGCAGAACATCTGGCGAGCAAATGCGAGCCCTTACGACTCGTGTCGTATTCGCTTTGATTTAAATTTTTTTCTAAGAGAAGCTACTGTCTGGGGTATACTGTGGCGCAAGCGACCTCGAACTCGTAACCAGTCGAGAGACCGGAGTAATTGTTTTTTTTTTTGTCACGAAATATTGCACGTTCAAGGCTTTTTTATATTACATTTAGCTTTACAATGATCTAATCCAATATTTTCTTTTTTTTTCGAGAAAGGTCCCTATAATGCATATATTCCAATTTAGCTAATAAATAAATAAATAAGTGAAACATTTCAGTAAAGGGAGAGACCGAAATAACGTATATTAAATACAATGCTTCATGCAATAACGCATTTTGTTAAATCGATTCCCCACATTCACACTCGTTACGTTACTTGTAAAATATGTGAACAATAAAGACAAAGTTACATTCAATAATACCGCAGAATTTATGTTGACGGACACCTAACACACTCACTGGAAAACTCGAATAAAACATCTGCGAAAAGACATTACGTTTTTTAGGGCTTGGTGGCCACGACGTACAGCAATTTTAGCAATAAAAGAAATCATTGATCATTTTCCAGGAAACAACTCCCTAATGATGTTTCGAGTCATCAATAGATCTTACCTGACCGGAGCGGATTGTTCCATCGTTTAGTCTCAGCTGCACAATTTCAGCGAATTTCGGGAACTTCACCTCATCCAAGATGACAAGAGGTCCATTTACACCGGAGACCGTTTTGTAGGCTGTCAAAATATAAGAAAATTGAAGGAAAAAATACGAAATGTCAAAAATTCAATGTCGAATACGGGTCTTCCAACGGTTGTGGCTCCGATGAAATTAAAAGAAACGTTAAAAATACAGTCAAAGAGGTACAAATTCGGTATTTCTTTAGAGAAAATACGTGAATATCAGCTGATTAGGGCTCGGAAAATGGACGCCCAAAAATCACATGACAGTCCGAAAGGATCGATTGGCAAAGTTGGCTTTTGAATACTCACTCAATCTCGGCTGGGAGATGAAATCCCTGGACACGGCGAGCACATGCTCGCGAAACTGCTGCTGTTTGGCCAAACCTGTAGCCATTTCGACGATCTCCAGAAGAAATAACTACAACAAAAGGAGGCGAAACCAGAGCACAGACAAGACACAGAGGAAAACTAGCAAATTCAAGATTGGGTTCACGTGAGATCACGTGACCATCTCATTGCGCATGCTCCACGGTCACGTTGAAACCTACTGACTTTGGCCGCGTTTATGCATTTCGTTGTTTTAAAGCGATTAGACAACAGAAATATAAATATTTTCATTTAAAACTCTTCTTTATTTACATTAGTATTTTTATACCACTCTAATAATGATAATTATAAGATATATGTAGGATAATCAGCGTAAAAATATAAAAATCATGTATAATTCATATGTGAACGTGTTAATCAGCCAGCATGTTTTTTAATTAATTTTGCCGTCACGTTTGCCATGCTGTTAAGGCGGCAAGGAAGTAAAATTTAAACAATCGATATTTTTGTATTTTTTTTACTCTCATTTCTTATCACGTTAAAATAATTGTGAGATTTATTATATACACATTTTTAGCTATTTTTTGTGTTGCTTGAGATAATGAATAGCTTGATTTCAGTACTTTCAAAGCTGTCAAATAACTAATGGAGGCCTTTATACGATAATTATGTGTATGCGATTGTTTTCCGTAAAGAATTATTTGAATAGCCATAATCGCCATTAAAAACGATTATCATTTAATTTATTCCACAAATATACGACGAAATTTTTTTTATTGTACTGTTAAGGCGACCACGAATCGGTATACGCCCTAATAAATCTGTGGTGTAGGACTCCTTCCCACAAGATCTCCCTGATCGATCTCCTTACAAATGGACGTCTGCCTGCTGATGATGATGATGGCACTTTCGAATAAAGAGTTTTATTATTATTATTATTATTATTATTATCATGCCAGCCAGTGCTGGGCAAAATTTAGTCGACTAAAGATTGGCGACTGACGATTGAATACGTTAATCGTGATTAACGACTAACGATTGATGACTTTAATCGTCAATTGTGACTTAGTTTATTGAAACTGATTGCATAATAATGACTAAAAAATTGGGTCAACTTTCTTTTGCAGATTTTTCTTCGGTCGTTCGTCGGACGCTCAGTCCGTCTCAGTCCGTCTCGTCGGACGCTCAGTCCGACTCGGCCGGTCGTTCGGTCGGTTGGCCTGTCGGTCGATCGGTCGTTCGGTCGTTTGGGTGGTCGGCCGGTGAATCTAAGTGCAGTCAGCACTGAATCTAAGTACAGATATACCTAGTAGAAAGAATTGTCGGGTGATTGACTATTGACGATTAACAACTTATTGCTTTAGTCAGGATTATTTCAACCGCGATTAACTTAAGTCACAACTAAATTTATGGTGACTAAATCAATCTTGATTGATTAGTCTAATTATTTGCTTTTTCGATTGAACCAACATTGATACCAGCTATATCGATAAAATCAAAATCATTGACACTATAAAATATCGCACATACGATTGTTATTTTTGTACTGATGCACGCCCTATTGCGAGACAGTTCAAACGGTGTCGACTTTGGGGTGTACGCGTTTTTTCGTATTGAAAGAATTTGGCGTTTACGAATAAATTAAAAGTAATCGCTGTATTGTTTGCCTTATCAGTAAACTTTAATAAATTCAGTGAGTTCGCGCTTAGGTCGTCGGAAGAGTGGTGCTGTTTTATCGCGCTGTTGAGGGCGCAGTGTCTATCGCTGTTACCAAATCGCTGTTTTTTCCTCTTCGCTGCTATGGCTAAGGTGGTTGGTGTGCTGCCTAGGCTGGCTCTCGGACAGAGGATTTTCGGGGCCAAATCCAGGAATTTCTACACGTATTCTTCCGAGCTGTCGCACGTCCTTACTGGAAAACAGCCGCAGTATGTGGAAGCCGGCGAAGCGTTCGAGAAATGTCTGAAATCAGGTGAATGATTTGTTTTCCTCGCTCTTTAGGTGGGCGTGGACATCACTGGGAATTTCTAATACGCAGTCGTATCAGTCCTCTCATTATGTATGGTAGCAAATTGCTTCCCTCCAATTTTTGTAAAAATGTTCGAAATTCAAATTTTTGACAGCGCCACATTCACTCCGTTAGGGATGGATTCAGGACGATCTTTTCATTTTTGATTGGTCGATGAAAACTATATCGTGCATTTTTATGGGTATATTCCAGTATATTCAGTGGGTATAATGTCGTACTAGAATCGTGCTAGAATCACAACGTAAGAGAAACAAAACCGGATCGTTCGTTCTTTACTGTCTTGTTTGGTTTTTAGTGGGGTGACCATGCGTTCCACACATAAGAATATTATATTAAGTAAATATTGATTTATTTACCATGACGCAAAATTATTATCATGCTTTGAAAGAGAAAGAGAATAAATGCATTATAGGAACCTTTCAGAAGAAAAAAACATTACTTGATTCGATCATTGTAATGCTAAATGTGATAGAAAAAAGCCTCGGACATGCATTATTTCGACAAAAGAAAACAATTTTACGTACATAAAACAACCTATAAAAAACTAACTTAACCGTGTTTATTTATTATTTAAAAAAACTAACCTAACCTACAGAAATGTATGGGTTTGATGCTTCTTTGGATGCCTGTATCTCGCTTATTTATTGAGGCCGAATAAAGATTATTGTAGAAACGAAATCAGCGTGGTGAATATGTATAGTCGGATGACGTTAAAAAATCAACAATGTAGAACAGGTTCCTATAATGCAGTAATACCAGAGAAATGCGAGACGTACGGGGAAACGATATTATACAGCGCTGTTTTATTACATTCCCATCAAATACATTACATAACATTTTCGTCGTGTCCAATTGACGGCTAAAAACCGCTCTTGGACGTGTCAAAATATGTGTAGTAAGTCTCTTTACTACTCCTTACGTAAGTAAAGAATTAAAGTATTACCCAGATTGTCAAAAAATAGTATCTAAGAACACAACATTAATAATTAAAATTTAAAATAGTAAATTATGTGGAACCTACTAAAAGTTATTAAAAATGTAACAAAATAAAGGTTTATGAATTAAACTATTTCGAGTGGGTACATAATAAAAGTTATTCATCGTAAAAACCAAAATATTTAAATAACCGAAATACAAGTCTAATAATTGAAATAGTGAATAATTCGAAAATATACGTACTAAAAGTTATTCATTGTAATACTCATACATTTAAAAAGTAATCTATATCCTACTAATATTATAAACGCGAAAGTTTGTATGTATGTATGGATGTTTGTTACTCTTTCACGCAAAAACTACTGAATGGATTTTGATGAAACTTTACAATAATATAGCTTACACATCAGAATAACACATAGGCTATAATTTAAAAAGATATATGGTTTTCTATCATCATTATCACAATTTTCCATCACCACGCGGGTGACACCGCTGGGCGCAGCTAGTATTATATAAAACAAAGTCGGGTTTGTTCGAACACTTATAACTCGAGAACGGCTGGAGCGATTTTCATGGTGTTTGATTTGCTGTCTTTGTCTCCGTCCTGAATAGCAGAAAAACGGTTAAAAACAGATATTAGAAAATTATCGAAAAAATTAAATAAAAGAAAAAAAAACCCATACAAAATGTAAATCCGTGTTTTTCTCATGGTCAATTGTACATGGCATGTTCACGTGTCGGCAAATCATCCGCTTTATTTGTTCTTGCGCCTGATAAAAAAAAATGTCGATCACAAGGTGCTTCAACGATGACAATTAAACTGAGTGCATATCATGCTGCACAATATGTAAATAGTTTAATTCAATCGTGTCTTGCTGACACGCGATTGATATACTTATATATTTTTTATATTTCTTTTTGTGTTATTATCTTAATAAAGTAGTGAATTTAATATTTATTTTGTATTCATTATATTACTTTCATAAAATCATAAATTAAGTTCAGCTAATCTGTAACACAACATTCATTGACTGTTAGGCGGTACGAAGTTCGCCAGGCCCAGCTAGTGGTACAAATAAATATAAGATGAAATAAACAATAAGGTTCTACTTTTGTATTTTTGAGAAATCATACGTTTCAAATTCCGTTAGATTTCTTTATCCCTTGATCATCATTATCACTTGTGTGCGAAATAGCATATCATTGGTGTTTTTCAATGTATTCTTGCAAATGAAAACACGATTATTTCACATTGTTTATTTTATTTTATTATTGGGTGCTACAAGAAGTGATTTTCGTATCAGTGCTAATGTGGTAAAGATTGTGGAATTGATTTTTCGTTCATATAAGTTCAAAATGTCATTAATTCCTTTTAATATTATTGTTGTTATTTATGGAATATTTTATGCACTAATTTCACCATTTCTTTCCACTCTAATCGTAATTTTCTTTCATAGGCGATTAATAAATTATGAAATATTTGTATTTTTATCGATGGTTTATCTTAGACACTGCTAATCTGATTTTCGCTAATCTCAACATGTACAGTTTTAGTGCTCGATTTTTTTACCAATGTTATAACGCAATTCCAAATATTATCAACATATTTTTCATAATATTTGAATTAAGTCAATCGTTGATCTTGTTAATTCCTTTTTGTTAACATTATGTGACATACGAAGTATGTAATTATCCTGACGATAATTTTGTAATTGTTGGAGATTGGAATTTCCCCAAGATCAAATGGATTAACTCGTCAGAAAGTGGGGAAATCCCAGTTTAATATACTGACAGTCTCAGTTGCCATTTTATCGATACCTTGTCATTTCTGCTCTTGAATCAATATAACACTCAGTATAACAAGTTGGACAGAATATTAGACCTCGTACTTAGTAATTTAGGGTGTACAGTTGAGAGTTGCTCAAATCCTTTTGTTCCTATAGATGAATACCACCCAGCTCTTCTGATCTCGATTCAAATCTCATTAAAATCACTTAACTGTAATGCTCGAGTCATAAAATTGTTCGGGCAAGCAGATTACTCACTTATTAATGAAGCACTATCAAAGGTTAACTGGGACTCAAAAATTAACAATTGCGAAATGGAATTAGCCACCATACGTTTCTATAAAGTCCTTAATGGTATCATCAGCGAGCATGACCGTCGAAAACTAATTCGCATCGTCAATTTCCTCCTTGGTATGATGTAATACTGAATTCAAAATCCCACCAATAAATAAATCAGGAACACTAATAAGAGAGCGTAAAAAAAAGAAAGAAACAAAATCCAAAAAAAACAAGAATAGCAATGGAAGTAAACAAGTTACCTATACTACTTTCTGGCGAAAATGGAAAATCGTGTGCATCTAAATTAGATTCCATATTATCGAAATCTTACCGACCCTTTGGTATAGTAGAACCAGGAGCACCTCATCCTCTACTAAAGGATATCAAATTGGGCTCTATAGCTGCTCTTGATAAAAAAGACTTTTGCGTATTGACGGGTGGCATTCACTATAACTCGTACCCCTGAATTGACCTCAGAGACTACAGAGAAAGTACAAACGAATTTGATCGCGCTGTTGAAATCATCATCACATACAAACACAATCATAACTTCAATTCCCTACAGACTCGATAATTCAAAGGCAAATTACTCTATACGATCATTAAATAAAATGCTACACAATATCACGATGACGTATCCTCATGTGAAATTTATATGGCTAACTGACCATCTCATCGAGAATGATTATATTCAGAAAGGATCCTGTATAAACTCCAGTGGCAAATGGAAACTGTGCAGACTAATAAAAGATGCAATAATTGACAAAGCGCCTACCGTGACACACATTCAGTTTTTTCGAGAAAACTGACCCTCCCGATCTACATGTAAATAATAACGTGAGTAAGCTTATACATAGAACATCGAATACAATCAGCACAGATAACATCCATAGTGGCACATCCAATAGAAATAAAAGAACGCCAAATAAAAGTACCTTTAGTATATTTCACCTTAATGTGGAGGGCATTGATAAAAAGAGTCTTCAAATGGAAATCATTTCAGAAAAGTACGGAATAGACATAATCTGTTTAACAGAACACTGGTTGCATGATTACAATATCGATACATTACATATAAAAGATTTTAGACTTACGAGCTACTTCTGTCGACAAACACACATACGTGGCGGTTGCTGTATACTGACAAAGGAAACAGTTGAAGCAAAAAGTAGACCAGATATTGTGGACTCGGTTGAAAAAATCATTGAAATATCATGCATTGAGGTTAAAACAACTAGATAAATCATTGTATGTATATATCGAAGCCCAAATAGCGATTTCAACATATTCTTATGCCAAATGGACAAGATCTTAAGTATCATTAGCAAGCGCAAGGATGAAGCATTTGTTATTACCGGGGACTTCAACGTGGATTTATTGAAGCTATCATCGCAAGCAAACTCACTAAAAGATCTCTTTATGTCATATGGACTGCAGACGATCGTGGATTTTCCCACCAGAATCAACAAAACAACGGGCAGTGCGACTTGCATTGACAATATCTTCACTAATGTTTCAACAGACCATTCTTATATTCATAATGTCGTTATTACTTTTTCTGATCACAATGCACAGATATTAGAGACGTTATGTATTAAAAAATGTCATATAAAGGCCATGTTTGGAAACGGCAGATAACTGATACAAATAAGGCTATATTTTATAAGCAAGTAGCAAGCGTGAAACTAGATTTAAACTCAGGGCCTGATAATGTTTTTACAAATTTCATTAGAAAATTCAATCTTATTTTTGAGTCAAGTTTTCCAAAACGCCTATGTACATCTAAACAATGCAAGAAACCATCTTGGATCACACGTGGACTTCAAATATCACAAACTAAACTACAACTTCTACAAGATGTACTAAATCGCTACGAAAGCGGCTCCCTAAGATGCTACTACAATAAATATAAACAAGTTTACAGGATGACTGTTATATCCGCAAAGAGACTATCAATTAAAAATGAAATTCTTAATTCTAAAAACCAAAGTCGGACGACATGGGACATTATAAATAGAGAATGTAGGAACAAAACTACAAGAAACATCGAATCTATCGAATTACTACACAATCAGATAAAATACACAAATCCACAGGAACTTACAAACATCTTTAATTACCACTTCATTATACATGTAATATCATTATAGACACGGCGAAAAGTAATCAAAGTACGAGTCTACCGGATAGTTTGCCTGCCTCATTACACCTCTATCCGATCACAGAGGGTGAACTTAGTGCGTGTTTTAAATCATTAAAATCCAAGTCGGCTACTGACATATGGGGCCACTCCATGAAATTAATCAAGGATATATCGCCAATAATTACGCCCATCCTATTACCGATTTTAAATAAATGCCGAAAGCAAGGCATTTTCCCCACTGCTATGAAAACAGCAAAGGTTTTGCCGATATTTAAAAAAGGCAGTAAAACAGATATAAATAACTTTCGCCCTATATCTTTGTTGCCGTGTTTCTCAAAGGTCTTTGAGAAAATTATATTTAATAGAATAAATACTTTTTTAGATACTTTTAATGTTATTATAAGAAATCAATTCGGCTTCAGAAAGCATAAGTCGACCACTATGGCAATTAGCGAGTTAGTAAAGCAAATTTTAGAATCACTTGACACATCTCAAAACCCCATAGCCGTTTTTTGCGATCTATCGAAGGCCTTCGACTGTGTGAATCACCAGATTCTTCTAGATAAACTAGAGAGGTATGGTATCCGCGGTAGAGCTCATAGCCTGATCACATCATATCTAAATAGGAGATACCAAATTGTGGAAATAAACAATGCTAAGTCATTGCGAAAATTAATTGCACGCGGGGTACCTCAGGGCTCTATACTTGGACCACTACTATTTATTATTTTTATTAATGATATCGATAGGACAATTACGCCGCCAGTAAAGACGCTTCTATACGCCGATGACACCAGCTTCTTTTTTGAAAATAGAAACACCCAGGTCTTGGAAAAGCTGATAAACGAGCAGCTTCTTGTGGCTAACACTTGGTTTGAAAAAAATCAACTTTTCATAAACCCATCAAAAACGGTAGCGATGAAATTTTCAACTACTAAAAAGAGTGACAAAAATATTACGATTAAAATGGAATCAGAAAATATAAATATTGTCAAAAATACTAAATTCTTAGGGATCACTTTAGATGAAAATTTAAACTGGAATCAATATATCAATAATTTGTGTGCAACTTTGTCATCGGCAGTCTATGCTATAAGAAAGGTGAAATTTCTGGCTGGCGAACGTGCAGCGATCAGTGTGTATCACTCCTGCTTCCATTCATACGAGGAAGTACATCGGCATGGCACCAGGAATAAAACCCATTACCTTCAACTGATCATACTACGTAAGGCGAAGTTCCAGACGACTAGTCTCATCATAGGACTTAAACTTTTTAATCCCTAAACTTGTGAAGTAAAAACTCGACAGTACCATTTGCATCCCGGAAGGGACGTTACACATTCTAGGGGTCTTGCCTCATAAATTAATAGCCAAGAGGCAGCGACAAAAAAGTGCAAGAGTTTTGTAAAAGCTAATACTTTCAGATCAGACAGTATGTTGGCCATAGAATGCTGGGGTACTGCCAGCAGGGAAAATTCCGGGACACTGGCGCTGGCGTACTGGGAAAGGAGTAACTTAAATTAGTACCCTCAAAGTGTTTTGGAAAAGCTGAACATTCATCAGTAGACAGTGCATGCAATACAGAACTCGAAACAAATGGTCACACTGCTTAGCAATAGAATGCGTGGCGTCAGCATTACTCCGTACATTATAAATAGGATAGAAACAAATTTACGTGAAATTTGTAGCACCCGACGTTTCGGTGACGTTGCAACCGCCGTTGTCTAGGGTAGACAGGGTAGACAGGGTAGTCTACCCTGGACAACAGCGGCTGCAACGTCACCGAAACGTCGGATGCTACAAATTTCACGCGGTAAATTCGTTTCTATCCTATTTATAATGTCAAACAACCGCGATAATCTTCGATTTTATATTATACTAGCTGTACCCTGCGCGCGTTGCTACGCCAAATCGGTCGCATTCGAAATTCAAATTCGCCGCTTTAAAATTCATTCCACTATAAAAAAAAGAAGAACTCACTCCTGTCTTCGCGGTCGCATTCGACATTCAAATTCGCGGCTTTAAAATTCATTCGACTATAAAAAAAGAAGAACTCACTCCTGTCTTCGCGGTCGCATTCGAAATTCAAATTCGCCGCTTTAAAAAAAAGAAGAATTTTGGTTTTATTGAGGACACTATCGTCCCCCTTTTATTCGACAACCACAAATGTCATTTTGAAGAATCGTCCTACCCTGAATGCTAACTGGTACACGACCATTTGCTTTTCTTTATTTTAGACGTAACGCCGATTAGAATTACTAAAACCATCTGCGTCGGTCTTTAGTTATTCGATAGTTTTGTATTGTCATGAAAACGTTATACAGGGTGTGATTACATTAATTGTAGTGGGTGAAACAGTACGACGAAGTAAGCCACTTTTGATAATAAAATTTGGAAAAAACATGTTTATTTGAATCGATTGAATCGATTTTCGCCCAAAAATTTTGTGCCTGTAAAAAAAAAAATATTAAAACACTTTTTCTGTTTTTTTTTAGTTCATATAGAAGCGATTATAAAAAATCTTTATTTTTTTTTTTGGAACATTTAACATAAAAGACAATAGCAACCTCAGAACGTTCCAAAACTTTTAGAGGATTTTTTTACAACAAATACGTTTTACTCTATTGAGGAATTATAAATTTTACAAAATGACGTTTTTTTTACAGCCCCTTTATTTTAATGTAATGCGTATACTGATTATTTCATCTGTTGATTGTTTTAGCTTGAATTAATTATTTTATTGATTGTTTTAGTTATATGGTAACTTATATTTAAATGTAATTACAATGTATTTAGATTCTTCTTGGACAAAACATTATAAAAATTAGTTAAATTGATTATCCCAACATTGATGATTATTGTATGTTTTTTTAATAATTCACACAATAAAGAACTTGAACTTTGATCACAAGACTTACAAAATTAAATGAAACAAAATTAAGAAAAAAAAAAGTTATTTTCCCCCATTTTTTAAAATAAATATTTCTAACAATTTTTAAATATTACTGATTCACCCACTACAAGGCTTTACTAATTAATAACATCCTGTATATCAACCGGTTACTAATTGTGTAAAATCTCCGGTAGTAATTCGATAGGGGTGGTCGGATGAGTTACAAAACATCTACATCATACACTTAATTATAAAGTGTATTAAATTGTTCGGTTCCGTACTAAGATTTGGCAGCTTTTTACTACGAAACGCAAAGTGTAGATGGCACCCATAGCTCAAAAAATTGTTTAATATTTACTTTCTTATGTTCAATATGGCGGCGTTCGTGGTATGACAGTATGGCGGCGCATTTTAGATAGCGTTTTAAACACGCCTATACTCCTATAATAATTTCCCCAAATTGTAATGGCATAACCCCTTTTATTCGACAGTAACTATTTTTTTTTTGTTAAATTTGTAAATTGTATCTATTGTAAAAAAGTTTGGGAAGCGTTGAGCGCGCTGCGCCATCTACCGGTAGGTAATATATCGCAAATAATTAATATTAGCGATATTTTACCTACCGCTAAATAGCGTATCGTGGTCATAACTTTTTATACTCCTAAAAACAAATTAAAAAAAACATTTAAACATAAGAAAAAATCTCAAAACCATATTTTTCTGTTCTGCGCCAATGATAAAAAAAAAATACTTGACGGATCGAGTTGTTCCAAAAAAAAAAAAAGGTTTTTAATAATCGCTTCTATATGAACTAAAAAAAAACAGAAAAAGTGTTTTAATACATTTTTTTTTACAGGCACAAAATTTTTGGGCGAAAATCGATTCAATCGATTCAAAGAAACATGTTTTTTCCAAATTTTATTATCAAAAGTTGCTTACTTCGTCGTACTGTTTCTTTCACCCACTACAATTAATGTAATCACACCCTGTATAACGTTTTCATGACAATACAAAACTATCGAATAATTAAAGACCGACGCAGATGGTTTTAGTAATTCTAATCGGCGTTACGTCTAAAATAAAGAAAAGCAAATGGTCGTGTACCAGTTAGCATTCAGGGTAGGACGATTCTTCAAAATGACATTTGTGGTTGTCGAATAAAAGGGGGACGATAGTGTCCTCAATAAAACCAAAATTCTTCTTTTTTTTAAAGCGGCGAATTTGAATTTCGAATGCGACCGCGAAGACAGGAGTGAGTTCTTCTTTTTTTATAGTCGAATGAATTTTAAAGCGGCGAATTTGAATGTCGAATGCGACCGCGAAGACAGGAGTGAGTTCTTCTTTTTTTATAGTGGAATGAATTTTAAAGCGGCGAATTTGAATTTCGAATGCGACCGATTTGGCGTAGCAACGCGCGCAGGGTACAGCTAGTATAATATAAAATCGAAGATTATCGCGGTTGTTTGACATTATAAATAGAATAGAAACGAATTTACCGCGTGAAATTTGTAGCATCCGACGTTTCGGTGACGTTGCAGCCGCTGTTGTCCAGGGTAGACTACCCTGTCTACCCTGTCTACCCTAGACAACGGCGGTTGCAACGTCACCGAAACGTCGGGTGCTACAAATTTCACGCGGTAAATTTATTTCTATCCTATTTATAATGTACGGAGTAATGCTGACGCCACGCATTCTATTGCTAAGCAGTGTGACCATTTGTTTCGAGTTCTGTATTGCATGCACTGTCTACTGATGAATGTTCAGCTTTTCCAAAACACTTTGAGGGTACTAATTTAAGTTACTCCTTTCCCAGTACGCCAGCGCCAGTGTCCCGGAATTTTCCCTGCTGACAGTACCCCAGCATTCTATGGCCAACATACTGTCTGATCTGAAAGTATTAGCTTTTACAAAACTCTTGCACTTTTTTGTCGCTGCCTCTTGGCTATTAATTTATGAGGCAAGACCCCTAGAATGTGTAACGTCCCTTCCGGGATGCAAATGGTACTGTCGAGTTTTTACTTCACAAGTTTAGGGATTAAAAAGTTTAAGTCCTATGATGAGACTAGTCGTCTGGAACTTCGCCTTACGTAGTATGATCAGTTGAAGGTAATGGGTTTTATTCCTGGTGCCATGCCGATGTACTTTCTCGTGGAATATTGCCGAGCTCTAATTGCAGTAGAATTCGCAAACAGATTCTTGAGCAATACTCGGTCTGCGGCCTCGCTTAGACAGTCTGATGAATGCACTGCTTCCTCTTGGGGTTAGTTATCTATAAATGTACATAAAAAGGTTAAAAATACGCCAAACCGATACGGCCCGACTCATACATTCGCCGCCACCATTATCCCGGGCGGGTTTCTATAGAAGGGACCGGCGGGGCCTCAACACATTGACCGCGGACGGGAATAGAACCCGTGACCCCAAATTCGCCACGACTGGATTTAAATGAATGCATATTATCATACTTGTTGCTGCTTGCTGCTTACGCATTCTGGCTGCGGATAGCGGACGTACATGGAATAGTTACTTACTTGTTGTGGTCAAGACGAATGGCAGATAAAATGCAATATTGAGATTTTAACGACAATGCAATATATATGACATGTCTAACAATTCTCAAAAAAGTCCAAGTACCACTTTTTACACGACTGCCCAACAAAAAAGGAGTGTAATATGTTCAGAGTTCATCTATGCATGTTTTTCGTTTCTTTATTCCACCATAACTTCTTTATTCCACATAATAGAGTGGCTTCCCATTAGACGACGTTGGGATTTTCACATACTCGTCCTACTCTTCCGCGTACTACAGTCAAACTGTCCTACTTATTTGTATAATCTCTTCTCTTCGCTTTCATCCCATGGCCTTCCATTGCGCTCTCAGGAAAATCTATTACTGGCTATACCTCAGCATTCATCAACTTTCATGTCTAGGTCTTTTGCAGTGCAGGCGGCCCGACTCTGGAATTCCGTGCCTTTACCGATAAGGCAACTTGAAAACCTGAGCGAGTTTAAACAATCTTTAAAGAGACGTTTACTCAACTCATGAATATCCCTCTCCCCTCCCGTCTCCTTTGCTTGTCCTTATATTCCACTCCTCCCTTCAATATCGAGTTGGCATAAGTTACTAATCACTGTTTTATATTTTTATAGTATGATGACGTTTATGTAAGTGTATTCATTTATTACTTGTAAATCAATTTGCCACTGAGGACATTATATGAGTTCGATAAAGCCGCTTCCACCCTTACTTGAAAGGTGCGATTAGTAAAAAAATCTGTAATCCATATCAAAACACTTCCTCTTACCCCCAGATGCTCAAGCTTTGAAAGGAACCTGAAACACTGAACACCTATTGTAACTGAAACACTATTTAATGGTATGCCATTTGGTCTAGTGAAATTTTATGAAATATGAACTTTTAGAAGCAAATCATTTAACGTTTGGGCAACAGGTATTTTCTCCCTATTTCAACCATGCTCAATCGGAAAATGCCGAAATTGCCCAAGCGAAATCCTGACCGGAAGTGATATCCAAGATGGCGGTCAATATGGCGTCGAAATCTGAAATCGGCGCGGTAAAGCCCCCTTTGATATAGGAACGCGTCCGAAATGTCTACATGTATGTTTTTGAACATGGGGAATTAAAAAATTCACTGTTTAAAAACATTGGTCTGGTATTTCAAGATGGCGCCAGCACCACTTTTGTCGTAAAAACGAGCGTGACGCGTATCGATATATTTGTTTAAACATGAGGATTTAAAAAAATAACTGTAAAACAACGTTAAGCTAAGCTTTGATTCATTTTTTTTTCGAAAATGGAAAAAACAAGCGAATTTTGGCAACAAAAACTTACAGAAACTAAAAAAGATTACTGTGTTTCTCCACAATTAAGGCAAGTACGTTTGCAGGGAGTACAGAGTTTTATGCAAGGGACGTTTTCTTTCCTGCAACTGCAGTTCAGCGAGTTTTAGAGTGATCAACAACAACTACAGGACACGTCTTACGAATGGGATTTAGCGTCATGACACGTGCAACAGCTTGCGCTCCGTCAATGGTCCAGACGCAGTCTTCAAGCATTTGAAGAGATGGCTTGGGAAGGTGAGTTTTTTTCCAAACACATACCTGTCAATTAAGAAAAAGATTAAAGAATATTTTGACAGTCTTTTGTGTTTTATTGTGATGTATTCCAGGCCAACTTACTTAGTAGTGGCACTTTTTGCTGTGTAGCCGAAGTGCATCCGTTGTAGCCGGAATGGATTCAGGCTTTCTCACAGCTCTAAATAAAATACCTCGGGCATCATTTTAAAAGTTTAGCTCAGCGTTGCTTTAAAGTTACTTTCGAAATCCTCATGTTTAAAAACATGTATAGAGACACGTCACGCTCGTTTTTTCGACAAAATAGAGCAATATGCTGCTAGCGTTATTTCGGCCACCATCTTGAAATACCGGACCAATGTTTTTTTACAGTGTATTTTTTAATTCCCCATACTCAAAAACATACACCTAGGCATTTTAGACGCGTTCCTATGTGAATCGGCGCTTTACAGCGCCGATTTCGGGTTTTGCGCTGACTTCCGCCATATTAGCCATCTTGGATATCTCACTTCCGGTCTGCCTCCAGGATTTTCAGATTCAGCAGGGTGGAAATATAGAGAAAAGACTTGTTGCCCAAGAGAGCAATTTTTAGATATTTTGACTTGATTAATTATATAAAATTTAAATATACGATTATATAGGATATAAAACAGCAGTCGTCTGTATTAAAAAAAAGCGGCTATGTCACCCCAAGACTTTTCCGGCAAGTAGCCAAGGATTGATTTCATCTCAATATTATTTTCATAAATAAAATTGATAAGTGCTCTCTCTCGCCGGCGGACGAACCCGGTTGGGTCCCATTGTGACGCCACGGGTGGCGCAGTTCGTTTCTCGGCTACGGTCGGGTTCGGGCCAAGCGCCAACAGATAGAGTTAATATTTAATTAAAATTTATGGTGGAATTATTAATAGTGTAGCTTGTACCTATATGAGATATTACCATCAAAATTTCACAATGTAGTTTCGGCCAAACAAGGCATCTATGTACCAAATTTCAAGTCTCTAAGTATTTCGAGATTGAAATATGACTAGTGCGCCCCCTGGTCGCCTTTTTTTGAACCACAACGTCTTAATTGTCTCAGGGGGGTTCAAAATGGATATTTCCGTCTTAATCTTGAAAAAAATTGCCCATTCACAACACTTCACCTTCTCGTCAATTGGTTGGCCGAAAAAGTAATACGTACGTCTCGGTTAATACCATTTAGTGACGGTTTGACATTGCTGTAAATAAAATTCTAATTTATAATCTTCAAATACAAAACACTATACTCGTATACGTTCAATCAATCATTTGTCTTAAAAACTAAATACATAGTTGCGTAGACATTCGTTGACAGTAAAATCAAAGACTATCGCGGTTGTTTGACATTATAAATAAGGTAAAACGAATTTACCGCGTGCAGTTTGTAGCACCCGACGTTTCGGCGACGTTGCAGCCGCCGTTGTCTAGGATAGACTGTCGGGTGCTACAAACTTCACGCGGTATTTTATTTATTCATTTATTAAGCTATTGCATAGCTTTTATCGCGGGCCTAGGCCAGCGCGGCGACCGAATGAAGAAATTTCTTAACGAAAATTAATGATTTTAAACTGATAATTACGTCTAAACGAGTACTGCTTACGATTCGAAAAAAATATATGGTAAACGAAAATGTTTTTTCTAATATTCTTCGCTTTGAATATTTTAGATTTTGTTTATATTACATAGTGTAATTAATTTGTGAAATTAGGTCTAACCGAACACAAAAACGACTACTACGCAAATACTATCTGGTGTATTATTATAAAACCTGCACCATTTTAAAGATAATTTAATTATCTATCTTTTTATCTACGATTTTTTTCGAATAATCCGTTTTTTTTTTGCTTTATCGAATTTTTAAGCTATTGCATAGCTTTTATCGCGGGCCTAGTCCAGCGCGGCGACCGAATGAAGAAATTTCTTAACGAAAATTAATGATTTTAAACTGATAATTACGTCTAAACGAGTACTGCTTACGATTCGAAAAAAATATATGTTAAACAAGAACATTTTCCTAATATTCTTAGCTTTGAATATTTTAGATTTTGTTTATATTACATAGTGTAATTAATTTGTGAAATTAGGTCTAACCGAACACAAAAACGACTACTACGCAAATACTATCTGGCGTATTATTATGAAACCGGCACCATTTTAAAGATAATTTAATTATCTATCTTTTTATCTACGTTTTTTTCGAATAATCCGGTTTTTTGCTTTATCGAAAAAACAAATCGTGGCGGCGCTCTATCGGAAGACGTTTAAATTATTCCGAATCATTTGCTTCCGCAACCGCAGATGATTTGGAATAATTTCAACGTTTTTCGATAGAGCGCAGTTATCTGATATCAGAAAAAATAAAATAAATAAATAATTATAATTGCATAAGTTGTTAAAAATGCTATGCAATAGCTTTACCGCGGCAGTCCCCGAGTGCCACACGTATTTTTTTTGTTTAAATTATTCCGAATCATTTGATAGCATTTTTAACAACATATGCAATTATAATTATTTATTTATTTTATTTTTTCTGATATCAGATAACTGCGCTCTATCGGAAAACGTTGAAATTATTCCGAATCATTTGCGGCTGCGGAAGCAAATGATTCGGAATAATTTAAAACTCTTCCGATAGAGCGCCGCGCACGATTTTTTTATTCGATAAAGCAAAAAAAAACGGATTATTCGAAAAAAAAATCGTAGATAAAAAGATAGATAATTAAATTATCTTTAAAATGGTGCTGGTTTCATAATAATACGCCAGATAGTATTTGGGTAGTAGTCGTTTTTGTGTTCGGTTAGACCTAATTTCACAAATTAATTACACTATGTAATATAAACAAAATCTAAAATAGTCAAAGCTAAGAATATTAGGAAAATGTTCTTGTTTAACATATATTTTTTTCGAATCGTAAGCAGTACTCGTTTAGACGTAATTATCAGTTTAAAATCATTAATTTTCGTTAAGAAATTTCTTCATTCGGTCGCCGCGCTGGCCTACTAGGCCCGCGATAAAAGCTATGCAATAGCTTAAAAATACGTGTGGCACTCGGGGACTGCCGCGGTAAAGCTATTGCATATCATTTATAACAAGTTATGCAATTATAATTATTTATTTATTTAATTTTTTCTTATATCAGATAACTGCGCTCTATCGGAAAACGTTGAAATTATTCCGAATCATTTGCGGCTGCGGTAGCAAATGATTCGGAATAATTTAAACCTCTTCCGATAGAGCGCCGCGCACGAATTTTTTATTCGATAAACCAAAAAGAACGGATTATTCGAAAAAAATCGTAGATAAAAAAAAGATAATTAAATTATATTTAAAATGGTGCAGGTTTCATAATAATACGCCAGATAGTATTTGCGTAATAGTCGTTTTTGTGTTCCGTTAGACCTAATTTCACAAATTATTTACACTATGTAATATAAACAAAATCTAAAATATTCAAAACTAAGAATATTAGGAAAATCTTCTTGTTTAACATATATTTTTTTCGAATCGTAAGCAGTACTCGTTTAGACGTAATTATCAGTTTAAAATCATTAATTTTCGTTAAGAAATTTCTTCATTCGGTCGCCGCGCTGGCCTAGGCCCGCGATAAAAGCTATGCAATAGCTTAATAATTATAATTGCATAAGTTGTTAAAAATGTTATGCAATAGCTTTACCGCGGCAGTCCCCGAGTGCCACACGTATTTTTTTTATTTATTTAATTAATTTAACAATTTATTTACAGTGCATAAGTATCACTAATAATCATATCAATAAAAATATATATATAATTAAAATTAAAATTAAAATTGAACACGGCCGATATGAGCATTAGCATTTAAGTACTGCTGCTGCCCAACTAAGTGCCAGGACTTGTTCCAGGGCAGCTAGCTCTCTAGTTTTTTGTTTCTAGGGTCTCTCTAGGTATATTCGTTTTATCTATTTATAAGTCTTTGACAGTGTTATGTACACCCTTTGTAGCCCAAGATCTTCAAACAAAAAATAATGTTGATAATGAGATCAAAAAACACGTATTTCTCAGAAATTCTAAAATATTTCTTACCCTTTCTATTTGAGCTAACCATTCTTGGTTAGACGCTTACAAATGCCTAAAATGGTATCTAATCAATATTGGTTAGGGTGCTCCGCGCTGTGCTAACTTTGTAATATTTATTCATTATTATCTTAATTGTTTTACGAGATAATGTTATAAATCTTTTATATTTCAAATTTCAATGCGATCATTTTACAGTTATTCTTTTTACGATCCGTATAGTAGTTTAAAAGTTATGGTCGTTTTTTCTCAAGGCCATCGACTTTACGCGCAAAACTGTCCCGGGCAGAAGTGACACTAAATGTTTACCCCGCGATATCAAGGGTTAATCATTTATTTGACATGGGAATGTGACATTACTGTAACATTGAGTTGAACGTATAAAAAACATTTATTTTGTATGGAAAAATTTGAAACAATTATTTTGTTTATTATAGCATAATGCTACTTTTTTGCAAATTGTTTGTGAAACGCCTGCGCACTTGGGAATCTTGCAACGTATCCATTTTTTTACCCAAATCGGCCAATGACCGACCTGGTCCTGCCTTACTGCCAATGGAGGAACATGTTGCGCAAGGCCCTTATGTTTTTTGGCTTGAATTTCGTCTTCTAAAGACCTTCGACTCTTGATGTTAGGCTTCAGGCCAAGCTCGCATAAGGTCTCGCCTATCTCAAGTCTAAATTCTGCTGAAGACATTTGTTTGCCGTTGAGATATTTTGCCTTGCTTATTCTTCTGTATAATAACCAAGTATTTGCCATAGTCAGTTCTAGTAAAAGTTAGAACATCCTAACTTACCATCTTGAATGGATAAAATTATATTCTTACCTACAGGTTTCCACGAAAACCACACAATTGTATGCACTTTTTATATTTTTTTATCAGTCATTCAACACCTGCCTTAGTTCTAATTTATCACTTTCATCAACGCGCAACATTTAAACTCACATAAGTCGCTTAGTTACGCTATCTATGATTTTTACTCGATACTAAGTGGTAGGTACAGTAGTGCTAGACGGATCAAATGAACTAAATGAATTTAGTGCCTTATTTAGGGGGATTTTAGGGGGATTAGTAGTTTGTTACAGATATGTCACATGAAGCTATAAAGGGTTAAATTATGTATTTTTATTCTAGTAGTTTTTTTTTAATTTTTGACTACTAAGTGTAGGATTTCCTATAAATTGGTTTATTATAAAAAAAATAAAAAAGTAGCCGCAAGCCTTTTTGGGTCACCGATATTGGGGTCAAAAATAACCTAAATTGTGAAATTTCACCTAACCTGGCAACAACAACAAAAGTAAATACTATTCGATCTTTCGTCATGTCCAAACATTTATCGTAGCATTCTTATCAGTGGTTTCCGAATGCCAGTTTTATGTATTGTCTTTGTATTGTATTTGTCTTTCGTAGATTATGCTATGTCGTTCACCGCGATTTATAACCTACTTGCCTGCTATTATTCCCGGCCCAAGAAAAAACAAATCGAGATGAAGATGGAAATATCCATTTTCACCATCTCAGGGGTGAGACGATTAGGACATTGTATGTCTTTGAGTCTGTGTGGGTGTCTATGTGTGTGTGCTCCTCCACGATATCGCCCAAACGCTCCATCCGATTGAGCTGAAATTCGGCATGTAGGTTCCATTTGGTCATAGCAAGAACTGAAAAAAGCTGTTGGATCAGAAAGCGCGCTAACCATACTTCAATCTTGAAATATTGGACTTAAAGACTTGAACTAAAGCAGATGCCTTGTTAGACCGAAATCACGTTATGAAGTAATATTTAAGAAATCACGATTTGGTCGAAATATCTTGTACCTATACAAGCGAAACAAATAATATTTAAAGTCCGTCATATTTAAGAAAATACTACATATTTTTACGAAAAATACCATTTTAATACCAATATAATACGCGCGCGGGGGAAGTTGGTTTGGCCGGGGGGGAGGGGGTTGTTTACTTGCCGGGAAGGTCTGGGGTGACACAACCGATTTTTCAATATTATCTACCGTATTCCATTGCTGGTGAACCGTTTCGTGCAGCTTGGACCACAAGATGAATTTTGCTGAAAAAACTCACGATTCAGCTCCTATTCAGAAGCCTCCTCGAGTGGAATTCTATCTCGGGTAAGACTCCCGTGTCTCAGGTCTCAGAGCTGGTGGACCGGTTTCTCCCGGCGGGATTGCATCCATGCGCCACTGGACGGTTTGTGCACCGGTCGGCGAAGCCAATCGGTTGTGCATTCTGACTAATTGCTGAAGGGGTCTAGAACTATGGCAATACACTGTTTCCTAAGCAGCGGGGGTGGATGTTGACCTGTTGTCATGCCACTCTTGAAATGACCTTGGGCCACTCGATCCCGAGTAGCACTACGGGCAAAGAACGCCCAGGTCCGCGATAAATTCTAACTGAATTACCGCAGTGATACAACAGGTAGAGGTCAGAAAAAAGTTTCAGTAACAACTGATGCGTTATTGTATAGGATTGACTGAACCGGCTGCGGCCTTGTGACAATGAGTCGCCCTACGTTTGATGTCTCATTATCATTTCAATTACTAATGATTAAGTGACGTAATAATCGACTTTGTTCAGCTATTTGCATCTATAACATGTCGACCTATGAACGTCAAACTAAATTACATTTATCTATACTAATATTATAAAGAGGTAAAGTTTGTGAGGTTGTAAGAAGTAATCTCTGGATCTACTGAACCGATTTTGAAAATTATTTTACCAATAGAAAGCCACGTTATTTGTCAGTATCATAGGCTATATATTAATCCGAAAAATGAAAAGACTTTTTCGTATGGGTCGGAATTGCAAAGTAAATCGAAGAAAAAACGGTCGAACGAAAACGTTTCAAACTAACGCTGCCTTAACGATGAGAGATATATGATTAAGTTCTAGGTAAAAGTTGTAGGGCTTGATAATGCCTACAAAAAAGTCAACGACAGCATATGTCTCACTTTTATATTTAAGTCACAAAAAGTAGTATTTTATATAAAAAAAATATATTTAAATCGTTAGGTCATGTTTATTGGTCATATTATCAACAATTATGAATTCTTATCAAAATAAGTAAATTTATCGTTTTAAGTGTTTAAAACAAAAGACTTTTACTGCATATAATTTCCCTTTTACTGCATAAATGGTTAAAGAGATAATACACAAATAAGAAACTCACAAGAAGACACTCACAAATAACGGTAATATAGTCAAATTGGCATGCAAATACATACATACATATGCAGTAAAAATATCCTTCTGGCAGTCAGGCAGTCAGAAAATAAATCATAGCACTCAGTACTAACCGAACCACACTCATAATTTCATCACAAGTAAAAAGTTTTACCGTCCAACGAAGTGGGCACGGGTCAGCTAGTACACAATATATAGGATCACTTGTTCTCGGTTTATCGGGTTGTTTTGCTAATAAAGAATTTACTTTCTTCAACTTTATTTCAAACTAGCTGTTGCCCGCGGTTTCGCTTCGCGTAGAGTTTCAAATCGAGTTGTTAATTTAAGTAGGGTGGCATTTATATGCCTTTTGCCACCATTTTTAAATGTTTATTTTGTTGTGTCTACGAAGGTTAGAAATATTTTTTTTATGGAAACAAAAGCATATAGTATATATACTTTATGCAACATAAAAACAGCTGCCTTGAAAATGATTAGATTTGGCTGAAATTCGTCTTTGAGTGCACAGAGGTAGATGAGTAGGATTTGTCATTGTCCTACCAGGCACATTCATTCAAATGATAGTTACAAAGGACTTAAAAACTGTTTAGGTATTTTTAAATAGGTTTTTTAATTCATTAGTGATTCACCTGTTTTAAAAATCATATTTCAGTACCGTATACAATCCAATGATAAAGTTATAACTCATAGTTGGTCAGATTTTGGAGTCAAATGTCCTACCAGTCACAATAAAATGCCCTAGATCTCTTTAAGGCCGACGTTATTGTCTTACATTGTTTTATATCAAACCATTTCGTAAGCGCGCGCCGATAAAGCAACTCACCAGCTCATTTTCCTCCGACTTGATTACAAATATCCTGATTTCGTATTGATAACCAATATTTATCACAATAAAATATAGCCTATAGCGCTCGTCGACAATGTAGCTTTCCATTAGTTTAAGATTTTTTTGAAATAGGATGAATAGTTTTGGAGATTACCTCCTACATACAAACTTACAAACTTTACTTCTTCATAATACTAGTATAGATTTATGGCGGCAGCATCTCCATTTTTTTAATTTGTTGAGTGGGGCTTTTCTAAGATTTTTATGAGCCTTGTAACACTGCGACCATTGCTGATCTATTGTGTTCGCCACCTACTATGGTTCTGCGCTAAGCCTCGTGTCATTTAAGAACCGCAGCAGGCTTTTGGCGCCAGATTGTTTTACCTCCTCAGGTTGGAGGTAATGACCACCCAAGTGGGTGTATCTTTTACGCATCAGCGGGCCACACTCGCACATGTGGCGCTGGGGAGTTTCCTCTGCTCCTTGGCAGAACCTGCCCATTTTTGTGTCTCTGAGCTTGAGGTTGAACATGTGTTTGTTCAGGCCACAATGCCCCGTGAGCGCCCTCACCAGTATGCGTAGATTGTTCCTATTTAGCGATAAGGCCTCACGGGCCGTCTTACGGTCGTAAGCCTTTATTAGCGCTTTGGAATGATTCAACCCTGGCGTGTTGTTCCAGTGGTTGACGGATTGTTCTAAACACATTTGATTGAGCATCAGGTTTGCTTGGCTGGGCCGGGAACCCATCTTAGAATTACCCTGTTCTTTTCGCCCAGGCAATTCAGTAGTGGTATGCAGTTTTCCACTAGCTTTGAATTAATAGTATTCGAGGCTAGTGCCATTAGAGCTGCTTTGCTATCCGAGTGGATATAGATACGGTGGTTGGCGTAGTTCTTATGGAGGTTGATATCCGCCAGCATCTCCATACGCCATTGCGCCATTGCGACTATTATATTGCGCGGCACAGTAGACCGATGCGCCCGCCATAGAGCAATGGGTGACATGTATGGAGATGCTGACGCTACGCGCTCGATTATGAAGCAGTCTGATCATATGTTTCGGGTTCTTTATTGCATCCACTATCTACTGATAAATTTTTAGCGTTTCCAAAACACTTTGGGAGTACTAACTATACCTTTCCTAGTACGCCAGCGTCAGGTGTCCCTAAATCTGCCCTGCTGACTACGCTGGCATTCTATGGCCAAAATACTATCGGATTTGAAAGTATCAGCTTGTCGCTGGCTCTTGAACTATAATTTTTTAGATTTAAATTTCAGCTTTGACCATCTAATATTTACTTGCATAGATAAAAAATGTTGCGGCACATCACGCCACCTCAACAGAGGGGACATTTAAGTGGTTAATGTCATATCAAATCACGCGGCAAATCTTAAACATCCCAATTGAAAACAATTGAATATATCAACAAACTGTATTTCACAGGCTGGCGATTCGGGATAATAAAATACTGTTATCAAATCTTCATATTATAGAAGCTCCACGATGCCGAAATATTGTGAGATATACTGGCTTATAGTTCGAGAGGTAGTGAATATTTTTAGGACCTATTTATATTTTTAGGACTTATTTGTAGTTTACACATTTAAACACATTTGTATTTTAAAATACATTTTCCACCACAACCCACCGAAAACCCCCCTACAAAATACAAGTCCACTAATTAGAATTAGTCACTGAATAATCCTATCGATGTTTGGTGATTGGGAAAATCAGTGCCGAAAATTTTACTACCTCCCAACTACTAATTTATTTCATCGATAAAAACCGTCTACTAGGTAGTAGTAGTAGTAGTAGGTAGAGTGGGGGGCTTGTTTCCAGCCCTTCGTGTCACCTATATATAGATCTGTAAGGTCTTTTGTAACTATCCACTATGTGGTTAGGTCAGTGGTCAGCTAGTAGCCCGGTACTTCTTACCAGCTTGATCACTGACCTTCAAGTTGGGCAGATCGCTGGGTTCGAGAAAGGTTCGTCCCAGTAAACTGTGTCTTTTGGCGGCGAGCCCTGGACAGCGGCCAACAATGTGTAAGCTGTCTTCAGGTTCCTCGCCACATATTTGGCAGTCCTTGCTCTCGGTCAAGCCAAGGTTGAATAGATGAGCTCTAAGGGTCGTGTGTCCGGTGAGGAGACCGATAGTAGTTCTAAGGTTCTTTTTGCTCATGTCAAGTAGGGCCTTGGTTTTCTTCTGTAGTGGTTGCTCCATCATGGCTTTTGCCTGGCGACATCCCTGGCTCTGTTTCCAGGAAGCCCGATGTTCCTGCTCCAAGCAGTCCCTGATGATTTTTTACCTGCAGCGAAGGGGACCCCTACAACTGGCTCCAATGGGCATTCCAGTGTGCCCAGTTTTGCCAGTCTGTCGGCCTCTTCGTTGCCGAGTATGCCTTGGTGACCCGGTATTTGGGTGATTGGACACCCATATTAGGGTGATTTTGTTGGATTTTCCCAATTTGTTGAGCGTCTACTAGGTAAGTCAGTGGGCAAAAACAGCCAGTGCAAAACTATTCTTTTATAAAATTAACAACAGTGAAAATAAGCTGACTTTTAAAAACTAACATTTTCGATTAAAATAACTTCAATAATATTACTAAGACCCACAATAATATTACTTAAGAATGAACAAAAAATATATTTCTCTCTATTTCAATCCCATTTTTCGTGGTTCAGTCGACGAGCCTTGTGTTGAGGCCCGTGACGTCTTCCGCTGGTCAATAGCCCTTTAGCGGAGCTTCGCGTGAACCGGGCCCATTCACCCGGCTTTCTGGATGTGGCGCGCCCTGCAGCAGGTATCTTGCGAGGTGCCTGGCGGTTCAGGCGCCTTATGGTGAAAGTATCAGACATGAGTAGTTTCATGGCATCTTCGTTGGTGAAAGACTGATGTGCTGCGATCCCGCGCTGGCGGTCCGCTAATCGAGCAGACTGCGCGGTACGGCTTCCGGCGGCCTGGTGTGCAGCGGAGCGAGCTGACGGATGTGCTCGTGCGGCGAGGTGTCGCTCCTTCCGGTCGTACCTGGCGCGCGCGATTCCTCCACGAACTCGGTTTCGCTAACATCGCGTTCCATAGTCGCGTTTCAGAAGTACCATGGTGCTCGCGACACTTTCCTCAACCCGACGTTCAGCACCAGCGTAATATTCGTCCGCTGCGATGTCGAGATCAGGTGGTAACAGGCCAGTATCGCGAAGGTGAGCTTCGTTCTCACGTACATCTTCAGCATCAGCAGTCTTGTCTTTGCCAGGGTCGCGTCCGAACGATGCATCATTAGCAGCATGTATATATGTAGAAGGCGGATTTCGGAGCAGCGATCGTCGCTGTTGCGTGGTGCGAGAAGTCGATGTGCGATGTGCACATCACCGTACCGTATAAAGTACGACACGCACAGAAAACAAATCGCCTGTTTAGTGTAAAACAGTCCTAAATGCCAAAAAAAAACAAAAATCCTTTCTTGATCAAAAATGAGATTTTCTGATATGCTCGTTCTAATGCAAGGATAAACACGGCAACAAATTAGTACTCCAGAGTTAGATAGATAGATAGATAGATAGATTTTTATTCGAAGTAGACTTACAGTACTTTCCGAACGTCTTATGTTTCTAGACATTTATGCCTTGCTTGTAGGCTTTGCCATTGATTACTGCACTATATAATCAATGGCTTTACGTAATAGTAATAATAATAATAATAATAACACTTTACAAATGGTTTTCATAGCAATGTTACACAAAAACGACTTGACCAGACCAATGTATCGCTTAAAAAATCTTCAATTTTATAATAGCCTTTAAAGCACAAAGTATCTTTAACAATTTTTCTAAATTTAGTATCTGGTAAAAGGGTTAGTTCCTCAGGCAAAGTGTTATAAAAGCGAACACCGTCTCTAATGAACGATTTACTCACTTTTGCTAACTAGAGCCCGTAATGGCTAGTTTATTTGTGAACCTGGTGTTTCTATTGTGAATGTCACCCAACCTACGGAACCTGTGCAAGTTTTTACGAACATACATTATGTTATCAAATATATACTGACTATATTACTCGGGTTAAGTCCATTTTTTCGTTTTTCTGTTTTATATTATGTCCCAAATGGTAGATTCTACGCTGCTAGTACAGTCGCGTGCAAAAGTATAAGACCACCCATTTTCAGCAATAATAGCATTTTAGGAAAGATCAAAATGGACTTTCAGGGATATTGAAGTAGACTCAGTATTTTGTAGCACCTCCTTTATTTTTAATAACATGGAATACTGTTAGGCATGCTATAAATCAGAGACTGGTAGTAAGCTAGAGTTTTTTTTGTACACCAGTCATTCTTTATTGCTTCAATAAGGGCCGTAGCATTGGATGGTTTTTTCCGCGACTTTAGTTTTTCAGAATACAACACAGAGTCTCGATTGGGTTCAAATTTGGGCTGTTACCTGGTCAATCCTTGATCTGTGACACTAAGCCACACCATGCATGAAAATACGGCATGAAATACAGAGCAGCAGTACCGCGGTTGGCAAAAACCCGGGTTTTATCAAAAAATATCTGCCCGCTGGGTTATTTCGGTTTTTTTCGGGGATTTTCGGGCTTTTTCGTGGAATTTGTTTTTTTTTTCGGAATAGATGAGAATTTTAAATTAATATATGTAAATTTTACATTTAATTTAATTTAATTACCATTTTATTGCATGTTTTCTCCCAATCCAAATCTATTTACTACTGAATAAAGTTGTAACACCGAAAATCGTTATTGTCAGTTGTCGGGGAGATCCCCTTTATTTTCACAACAGGATAAGAGTTAACACTAACAACCGCTAGTGGCGCTGTTTCGGCACGAAAGTAGGTACTGAGAAGTGCAAACGATTTTAGAACTAAATAGTGTATATTGAAGTGTATATAAGGGTCTTTATCGCTTGAAGAGCATTGTAATAGTTTTGTAATAAATCAAGTTGAGTGTTTTACCGTGTTTCTGCATCTGCTGCCTATCCACCTAACAATATTATCCATAAGTTATCTTATAAATCATGCCAAAAGTAGTCTGCATTACACTTGTCCGGCCAGTTCTGCATAAATTGAAAGACTTCTCAACATTTGGAATGGTCTGGAGTAAATTAGGGAACAAACTGGGTGTGTCACAAATACATCTTTTTTTTTCTTTTTGATAAAATATAATATAAATGACATATCCGTTCATTGATTTAATTATTATAAACAAGTATTTTTTTCAAAAACCCACATTCGTCAAAAACCCTCGGGTTTTTTCAGGTGGGTTTTACCCAATTTAACCCAGTGGGTTTTTTCGGGTTGGGGAAAATCAAGCCAACCCTGAGCAGTACACACACAGACACAGACATTGCACCCCATATCATCTGGATTTGAGTAAGATTCACAGGTGGATTCGTATATATTTTCTGAAATCTTTTACCCATTGGGCAGAGATCACTTCTAACACATGCATATAATTCCTGGATACTTGACGTATCAGAAAATAACACCGTACTTCACTGTTGTACTATCCAATTCTTATGTTTTCGAACGAAAATCAGTTGTTTCTTTTTCATACTAGGGGTTAGTCGACGTTTCCTTGCAGGTTTATCGGATAAAACAGCAAAATCTATGACAAACTTCTTGAAATGGTACCCAAACTAACGTTGTTGCCCTTTGCAACCAGAGTATGTTAAATCTTCTTACGGGATGTTGTTGGACATCGTACGATCAACCTTCAGATTGCATGATCAGGTGGATTCGTTTTTCTTGGGCAACCGCTTTTCTTCCGGTACGTGTATTTTCTCGAAATATTAAATTTACTAACAGCTTTATGAACAGCTGTCTTGCTCACACGTACCGTCTTACCTATATCATATTCAGAAAATCCAACTTTATGCAGGGCCACTATTTCTGCTCATTTTGCAACAGTAATTGACGGCTTTTTAACCATTACAATAATTACACAACAGCTTTGTCTACGGCTTAATCTACGAAACAACTGAGGATAAGGGAGACAGAGAAGTTTATCAACTGCAGTCGAATGCGTTACATGCAATAAACATGTGAGGTGACCCAACAATCTACGCAAATTATATATACAATATTAAAATACCGAAAATCGGCTACTGGTCTTAAACTTTTGCAAACGACTGTATTTCGCTAGTATTTTAAATGCAATGTTAGCCAATTGAAATATATGTCATTGCACTCTGTAGGTCCGTGTAAGCGGAGTTATGTCCTACATAACTCCGCATTTTTTATTTATTTTTATTTTATTTTATTTGTTACAACTTGGTATAGAGTTAACAGTGAGATCGTACAGATATGATTTGTAATTATTTATATAAGTAATAAGAAAATGAATACATCCCATACGATCATTCTAGACGAATGCCCAACTAGACCGAACAGCCTGTATCTGGGCATACGAAATATATAGCCTTTGTTTTTGGAGTAGTAGTGACGTTTGAGTAGTACTGACTAATAGACTACTTTCAATACTAACACTAAGATAATGAATAAAGAAATAAAATATAAGAAAATAACTGAAAAAAAGAAAATTAAGAAATAAAATGGCATAAAATAGTAAACATATTAATACAAATATATATAATAAAGGGTTAGTAACATACATATATACACATATACACATACAAACATATATACATACATATATAATAATACACACACACACACATATTTTAAATTATTGTATGAAGCAATTCATTTTCAGTCTTTGTACGACCTACTTCGTAAAGGAGCCATTTTTTTACTTTTATCTTAAATTGTTGTATATTTTGAACATTTTTTACTGACTCTTCTAAAGTATTAAAAATTTTTGGGGCGATGAAATACAACTGTCTTTGGGCAAAGGTTGTATGTACGTGAGGAATTACATAGTTCGTCCCTTCAGCCATTCTAGTTGGTCTTTGCTGCTGGCTTCGGGAACGTTTCTCTAAGGTCTTGTAAAAATGTATTAGGCATTGTTTCACGAACAACTGACGAATATCCAAAACACTTGCTTCGCTGAACAGCAGGTCAGAGTCATGGCGGGGATGTTTTCTGTAAGTAACCCTCAATAATAATTTCTGGGCTTTAACCAGTGGTTCAAGTACTTGTTTCGTACAGGCCCCCCATGCAATGATACCGTGCATCCATAAGCTTTGGCAAAGCGCCGTGTACACAATTTTTAACGTCGGTTTTTCCAGAATATTACGTAGCTCACGAAAGACGTATACTAACTTTCGAGTGCGTGATGTAAGTTCATTTAGTTGGTTCTTCCAGGTTAACTTGGAATCAATGGTCAAACCAAGATACCTAATCTCGCCTACTTTATGAACGATCGGGCAGGCGCAGTTGGGTGGCTTAGAGCAGTTGATAGAGTGAACCTTTAGTTGGAATTCGCTTGTTGTAACGTCTGATCGCAATCCAAATGAGACCATTTTAGTCTTTGAAGCATTCAGCGTCAGCACGTGTCTATCTAGCCAACCTTTCACAATGTCTAGATTCATCTGCGATTTTTCGAAAGCTTCTTTCCATGAATTGGCTACCGTCAGCAGGACAGTGTCATCTGCAAAAGAGACGATCCGTGTGTTGTCCCCGAGTGGCAGGTCACATATCTCGTTGACGTACAATAGGAAGAGGACCGGGCCGAGGACACTGCCTTGGGGAACGCCATATCGAACTTTTGCATTATCACTTTCGATTCCATCGATTACCGTGATCTGCGATCTGTCCTCTAGGTAATTTTTGAACCACTGATTCTCCTTGCCAGTTATGCCGTAACTCAATAGTTTACGTTGTAAAATGTTATGACATACAGTATCAAATGCCTTAGACAAGTCGAGGAACGTAGCGATGGGTTTCTTGCCATTATCGATGTTTTTTGCTATATATTCAGTTACAGAATTAATCGCATCGTTGGTTCCTCGACCCTGCCTAAAGCCGTACTGATTGTTGGAGAGCAATTTTGCCGACTCAATATATGATACAAGCCGAGATTTAGCATTTTTTTCTATAATTTTCGAGGTGATACTTAGCAAGGAGATTGGTCTATAGTTGGTAATACTGTCAGTGCTCCCTGATTTATGTATAGGCCGTACCTTGGCTGATTTAAGGCAATTCGGAAAGACACCCGTAAGTCAATAGCAATCTTAAGCAAATCTCCATCGATTCCATCATAACCAGGAGCACAGTTAGATTTTAAGCTTCTAATTGTTTTACTGACCTCGTCAATATTAGTTGGAGTGAATTTAAATAAAGACGGTTTTTTCTGCGTAATATCGATGGCGTCCGCCAACGCGGTCTCAGTACTATTCAGATTCTTAAGAATATGGCCTGCTAGGTTTTCTCCAATAGTGACAAAATATTTATAGTGACAAAAATATTTATATTTATAGTGACAAAAATTTTTAGCATTATGTCAATTATGTCATTATGTCATTATGACATAACAAGTTATGTCCTACATAATTTTTCGCAGCTCTATTGACCTACTTGACTATTATTATTCCTTATTCTTTCTATTATTGACTATTTTACAATTGCGTTTTTTTTTCTTCTTCAAACTATTGGCTATTGACAATAATTATTATTACTGATTTGTTTGTATTTGTGTTTTTTCTTTAAAATATCTTCCCGTATGATAATTTGGGAAATTATCCAATATTTATTTGATTATTTAGTACTTAGGATTATATAGAAAATTAGATAGAAAATTTTACGAAATTACTTAAGAATTTTGATTGAAAATATTGGAAAATGTTGTTTCCTCTACATATATAACCTAGAAAATCTGCGCTTGGATGTTCAACGTTCATACCTTGCAATACTGACGTTCATATGTTATACCTTAATAGGTAGGTATTTATTTAAATATTATACTTGTTATTTTCATTACTTTTGACTTAACCAAGTTTAGGAACTCCTATCAACTGGTTTGAAATAAATAAATAAATAAATAAAATAACACATTCTGATTAAAAAATGGGATATGTGACTTCGGTTGAGTAGTTTTCTTTTATGTAATAAGGAAAAATCAAGATAGAATCACTTCAAAAACTTAATTTCTTTTCTAACGTTGCCAATCGCCCAACTCGTTTTCTCCGTTTTGTTTTTTTGCAAGTTATATTTATTTCACTATTTCATGAGGTCCATCATGGAAGTAAAAAAAACTTTAGATTATTATATTTATAATCACTAACATAGGCTATGTTTTCAATCTAATTCGTGGTAAAACTGATTACCTTAGCTTACTAGCCAAGGTGGATCTTTTCATACCAAATAATTATCTTCGTGCTCGATCGCACCATCTTTTCGCGGAGCCGTTCTCGCGCACTAACCTTACGAGGTGGAACTTGTTGGCGCGTGCATTGCGGCGCTTAAATGAAATTCACTCGATGGCACCAGATTTCGATATTTTTACCGCCAACCCTTACTTGTTTAAATTGCAAGCTATTAATTATTTATTCTTATATGATAGCTAGTATTATAAGTGTCATTCTATTTGTATAGTTACTGTAATATCTTTATTAATTTTACTTCCCAATGTCTTGGTTTTACTGTTATGTTGATTAGTAATAAGTGAATAAACAAAATAAATAAAAAATAAAAATAAATGGAGTATGTTTAAAAAAACGCAAAAAATCAATTAACTCCAAAACTATTGATTTTTGCATAAGGGTAAATATGGCTGTATATTATATAGCAAATAATTTCTTCTACTACATCCTAAAGGTATCTGTCGAGAAACTAATAACCCTGTACTCATTTATTATGACCACTACTTGTTATATATTAATTTGCCTACATAAACATTTAGTCACTAGATATTGCGACTATACCTCCACAACATGGAGGTATAGTCGTAAGATATTGCGACTTGGCAACAGGGCAACATGTTTTACTTATTCTGTGTGCAAAAAAGTTTTTCAAACAAACAAACAAGCATATATATAGGTGCGAGAGTACGTTGATCTCGATATTTTGATCTTTTGACCTAGTGTTTTTTCTTTACTACTTTACTCGCTTGTTTTGTTATATTAGTGCGTTATCTACGAAACTCTCATACAGGGAAGCCCAAATTAACGTTGATAAACATCTTTGCGAATAATTTTATTTAATTGGGCATATCTTTCAATGTGCCACCCAAAACCTTAACAGATTTAGCAACTGCAGCAAATTTCGGGCTATCAGCCCATATTCTTTATTTTTAGTGTAAGTATATGGGATTGTGGGACTGTTTATTAATAAAAAAACTGTAAATACGACATTTTTATAATTTGTAGCAGTGTCATTTTTTCTGGACAGTTTAGCTTTGCTAATACATCCAGATCAGATCTTGTAAAGCTAGACAATATTAACAATATATAAACAATACGCAATTTGTACCGATGAACGTGAATTTTGTATCTATTTATGTATTGTATTTATTCTGTGAATGAATTAACTCTATATTATATCAAATAATGTGTGATGAATATTATTACTTATATCTATAAAAAAATATTATATATTTGCTTATAAAACGGTGGAGGTTTAACTTTTATTTTCCTTCTCTTTCACTCTTCTTTCGTTTTTCTTTTCGAATTATATTAATTTAATACTATTATTCATGTTTTTACACCATCTGCGTCATGTGCATCTAGATAGGTACAGGCCTGAATAGCCTCCTTAAGTATATATGCATAGTGCAATTTGTCACGTAAGTTGTGTCAATCTTAAGCTGTTCTTTACAATGTATAAGTTCTTTACTTTGGTAACATAGCCTCCAGGATATTTATTTATTTATTTTATTTATTTATTTATTTCCATAATTCAAGTTACAATTTACAAAAATAAAATCCTTATTTTAATCATTAAATTTTATCCTTCCTATTATTATTCCTATTATTTTTATTATTTTCTTTGACTTTTATTTTTATTACTATTACTTATTCATTAATTTTGGTTATTATTGTTTAATGTTATTTAACATTATTTTTTCATCTTATTTTATTTAACAGGATTATTTATTTTCTGTATTCTATTTATAATATTTCCGGTTTTGTTTATTAGTTTTAATTTGTAATGGTGACAGTAATGTATATTTATATATAAAAAAGATAAACATATATATTTTTCTTTTTTTCTCTTCTTTTTTTTAAAAATTGCCAAATATTGTGAATACAAATGTAGAGAGCTCGCTGCACTGGAACAAGTCCTGGCACTTACTTACATGCTAATGCTCATATCGGCCGTGTTCAATTGTTATTTTTATTTTAATAAACTTTAATAACTTATTAAATATTGATATGAATATTAGCGACGCATATTTATTGTAAATGCGTTGTTAAATCATTAATTAAATTATTAAATAAATAAACAATGTAACAGCTTTTCTTTGTACAACTAATAAAAACTAAAAAAGATCAATAAAATATAATATAAACAATATTAACAAGTTTTTATGTACAAATCGAGCCTGTTTTTAAATTGATTGACAGAGCTTGCACTAATCACTTCAAATGGTATTTTATTCCACATTTCCATCACTCTATTTTCGCAAAACGTTGTTAACAGGAACAGATTTAAATTTTAGTACGCTTGAGTTTTTTATTGTGACCTCGAAGATTTGTGTTGACCTTGAATTTGCAAATATTCTCTAGCCCAGGTACTTCGTAATAATATGTTAGAATTTTATATGTCTCAATCAGGTTCCCTCTTTGTATCCTTTGTTTGAGAGTCCAAGTAATTCCAGGCGAACTTCATAATTCCCATTCTTCAGGCTCACTGGCATTATGGTTGCCCTTCGCTGCACCTTTTCCAGGACATCTACGACTTTGCATAAGTAGGGGTTCTAGAGCTGATAGCCATACTCAATGTCTCACATATGCCTTGTAGATTGAAAAACCTCTATTGACAGATGTTGGAAAGCCTTTCTTATTAGGTAGAGAGTAGAGTTGGCTCTTTCAGCAATTGCCATCTGTGTTTCTCGCATTTGAGATCATCGGTAATTGTTATTCCAAGATCTTTTTGTTGCCTAACTGCTTCTAATTGGGTGTTTGCCAGAAAATATTATTTGTTAAGGTTACTTTTCCCGATGTGAAGCACTACACATGTTATCTCGGTGTTTAAGGTAAGCAACCAATCTTCCGTCCACGCTTTGATCTTGCCAAAATCCTGCTGAAGCTGTCCACTGAATAGAATAGGATTGGCAAAGAATTTTAAGTCATCAGCAAAGTAGCTGCTTTGCGATGTGATTGAGGCTTGAAGATCCGTAATATACAAGGTGAACAAAACTGGACCCAGCACTGACCCTTGGGGTACTCCACTGGATACAGGGAAATATTCAGATTTAAAGTCGCCTACTTTCACTTGAAAGGTCCTGTCAGTTAAGAAGTCTGATGTTCAACTTAGAATTTTCCCTTGAATTCTGAGATGTTCAAGTTTTTGCAGAATTCGTCTTACAGGGATTCTGTCGAAGGCCTTATTGAAGTCGAGATGTATAACATCGGTCGGTATACCCCTATCCCAACAACACAAAAACACACAGACCAAACAACACAGTAGAGTTAGAGGAACAGGTAAAGTCACTCACAAAAAACATAATTGACTGCTACGAAAACACATGCCCACTATCGACACCATCAACTACTGGAAAATGCAATAACAGTAGCTGGTGGGGTCCAGAGTTGGAACGCCTAAGAAAAAAAAATGAGGAAACAGCTAAACAGAGCTACGAACACAAAATCTGATGAAGACTGGGACAAATACAAAACAACCAAATCAGAATACAAAAAGAGAATAAGACACAGAAGATCAGCCTCATGGAGGAACTTCTGCGACAATATATCCACAATTACCCAAGCAAACAGAACAAGGAAGATCATGGCCGATCAACCAAAACAATTACTGGGCACTCTGAGAAGGAAAGACAACAGCACCACTAGTAACCCGGCTGAGACCGAAAGTCTACTGGTGGAAACGCACTTCCCAGGTTGCAGAGTAGTTGACAAACAAGAATGGGACGTACAAACAGAAAACTATCATCCGACCGAAAACGAGTGGAAGATAGCGGAGCATATAACGGAACGGACCAAAACAGCCTGGGCAACGAACAGTTTCAACAACTTCAAATCACCAGGACTAGATGGAATATACCCAGCCCTCCTAAAATGGGGAGGAGACAAACTTATCGAACAACTAGCAAGCATACTATGTAGCTGCATCGCCTTTAGATACATTCCACAGAAATGGAGAGAAGTAAAGGTGATCTTTCTACCAAAACCAGGGAAAACTGATTACACAGACCCGAAATCTTTCAGACCCATTAGCCTTACCTCCTTCATGCTAAAAACACTAGAAAGACTATGTGACAGAGAACTGAAGGATACAGCACTTAAAAACATAGGTATTCACCCGAACCAACACGCATACACACAAGGCAAATCGACAGATTCAGCACTGCATGCCGTTGTAAACAACATAGAAACTGCACTAGCAAGGAAAAACTCCTGCCTAGGCACCTTCATTGACATAGAAGGAGCGTTCGACAAGACAAATTTCAGTAGCATTCAACAAGCTCTAAACAGACATCAAACCGAACCATTGATTACAGAATGGATAATGAACATGCTAAGAAAGAGAATCATCAGGCTATCTGAAAACCAAAATCACCAGGCGCTCGTGATGAGAGGATGCCCACAAGGAGGTGTACTCTCGCCACTTCTATGGAACCTGGTAGTAAACGACCTGATAACAAAACTAAACAACAATCATTTCCTAACAATAGGATATGCAGATGATCTAGTAATAATGATCAACGGACTAGTAACAAGCACATTGTGCGACCTTACACAAACAGCTTTGAAAATAGTAGAGAAATGGTGCAAGGAGAATGACCTATCGGTAAATCCAAAAAAGACCGACACCATTCTCTTCACACATAAACGGAAATTGGGTACATACAAAATGCCAACCTTGTTTGGATCCAGACTAACGCTCTCTAAAGAAGTAAAGTACCTAGGAATAACTTTGGACGAAAAACTAAACTGGAATAAACACCTAGAAAACAAACTAAACAAAGCAACAGTCGCCTTCTGGCAATGCCGAAGAATGGTGGGCAAGAAATGGGGACTAGCCCCACACATTATACTGTGGCTGTACAAAATGATAATAATACCAATGATAAGCTACGGAGCTGTAGTATGGTGGCCCCGCACCCAACTTACTACTGCAATCAACAAATTACAGAAAGTGCAAAGGCTAGCATGTATAGCAGCGACCGGCTGCATGAGAACAACTCCGACAGCGGCGCTGGAAATCATGCTAGGGCTTCTACCACTACACTTACATATACAAAAAGAAGCAGCCGCAACGGCTACTCGTCTAAAGAATCTAAACTTATGGACCAAATATAAAACACCGCACACGAATATATATGATAATATACTGTCAAGCTTTCCAATGCTGGATGCGGCAATCGACAGAATACCCAAAACTATGATTTTCTGGAAAGAATATGCCATATCATTAACAGAAGACTCAAAAGAAGCACTGAATCAAACGGACCTAAGAATCTACACAGATGGATCAAAAACCAACAAAGGTACAGGATGTGGGGTCTTCTCGGAAGACCTAAATATACACATCTCCAAACCACTTGGAGCACACAACACAGTATTCCAAGCAGAATGTATGGGAATAATAGAAGCTTGCAACGCAGTGAAACAGCGGCAGCTAAAACACGAAAACATATGTATTCTATCGGACAGCAGGTCAGTGCTACAGGCACTGGGAAGCGATAGATTTACATCTGGGCTCATATACGAATGCCACCAAAGCCTCCTCGAGGTATGCGGAAAAGGCAATAAGGTGACACTGAAATGGATCAAGGGACACAGTAACTCAAGAGGAAACGATGCTGCGGATGAACTAGCCCGTAAGGGCTCAGACACACCGGCATACGGACCCGAACCTATCGTGCCCCTACCCTACTCGCACATAAACAACCAACTTGACAACCACTACAAACAACTACATCAAACACACTGGAAAGAGATAGACACCTGCAGACAAACCAAAGAAATAGTAGTGGAATACAACCACAAACTTACCAAAACACTTCTAAGGACAAAAAGGCCCCAACTACGCAAACTAGTGGGACTGATAACAGGACACAACACACTAAACAAACACCTCTTCAACATGGGCGGAACGAATAGCCCTATGTGCAGAGCATGCATGGAGGCGGAAGAAACCACAAAACACATTCTGCTAGATTGTAAACAGGTAGAAGTATACAGGACAAAACACCTTGGGACTCCAGGCACCCTGCGCGAGGCAGCAGGAAACCTGAAAACCCTGCTGGCTTTCGTAGAGGAACTGGGGTGGGTGGAATAGAGCTACCCCCGTTACACGCAAAATAGGCACACTGGATGTCGACTTGCGGAGGAACGCCCAGTATAACTAACTAACTAACTAACCCCTATCCCAGTTCTTGATCTGGCGGTTGAGACAAGGAAGTAAATTGGTGACAGTGGAGCGCTTGGGTATGGAACCGCGCTGCTCATTTGGAACGATTTTATTTTGCGACATAAATTTGCTGCAATGATTCTTTCCATGGATTTGCAAGCAATGCAAGTTAGGCTGATGGGATGGTAATTGGAAGCAGTGCGCTTATCTCCTTTTTTAACACGCTTTTATTAGGTCGACCTGTATGTAACTATGTAATGGAATCTAAGGTAACTAATTTAACCATCTTCCAAGGATCGTAGCGTCATGAAAATTGTCAGCTGTATGTAGTTCTGATGACTATACAATAATATGGTACTGTCGAACTGATCTGATGACGGAGTCGGAAGATATGAACTGGAACTTCATGATGGAACATCGTATCATAGGCTGTGTTTGGACTTGTTAGAAAAGTCTTGGAATGAACTTTGACCACGATTAGGTTTCAAGGTCTGATGATGTGGTTTTTACGTGCATTTATAAAAGCGTGTTTTTAGTGATTTTTTAAAAACTATAAATTATTATTATAGATGGGGGGTTACAATTGCGTGTTTCCAGTCTGCAGGTAATTTCCCTGATGTGATTGATTGCTGCATAATTACAGCTAGCGGTTTAGTCAACTGGCTTGCACATTCCCTCCAGAGTAAAGCTGGTAAGTTGTCTGGACCCATGGCGGATTTGACGTTTAGCATTTTTACGGTTATTTTCACTAAATCTTTCTCAGCATACACTTCCAGACCCCAGTAACCTCGCTCGTTGGAGCTTTGCCGAGGATAGTTCTTGTCCCCTCTGTAGCAATACCCCTTGCACAGCTAGACACATTCTAGCTGGCTGCAAGGTGGCCTTAGATCAAGGACGGTACACTTACCGCCATGACAAAGTTCTCGCTGTTATTCGCGAGGTAATTAGTCTCTCAGTGGCTCGTGCCAACAAGGGTTTGACAGTATCCTCCAAACCCCCAATACAGTTTGTGCGGGATGGCTCTAAAGGCAATAAACATTTAACTACAAAACCTTTCTCAATAATCGAGAAAGCTACAGATTGGATTCTGGAGGTTGATTCGGTCTCTAAGCAGTATAAATTCCCTGAAAGTCTCGGATGCACAGCCCTCCGTCCAGATATAACTCTTTACTCTCTATCTCGGAAGGTGGCTCTTATCGTAGAATTAACTGTTCCATGGGAATCAAATATCCCAAAAGACCACGAGTACAAATTAAATAAATACCATGATCTCGCAAATGCCGTAACCCGGAACGGCTTCACTGTTCACCTTCACGCGGTGGAAGTTGGCGCTCGTGGCCTGCCAGCTAAATCTCTATTTCACCTCTTTAAAGATCTTGGCCTTTCCAGAAAAATAATCAACTCTTTCTTAGAAAAATTATCTAAAACTGCGATTTGCGCATCTCAAATTCTATGGCTTCGAAGGGGGAGTGAATGGGTGGCAAGGTGAACGCTCACATGTGGCAAGACAGCTGTCCTAAACCTACCACAGCCGGTTCGTAAGTCCGGAATCCACTGCTCACCCCCCAGAAGTGTAAAAAAAATAGTATTATGATGGGCCCGACTCCGGTCAGTGAATTCCATGGCAGCTCCGTTTGTATTTATTATTAATATGAACATCATCAAAATAATTGTCAACCCTGGTCAGGTTAGTTAGAGGTGGTAAAGGTTCATCAGGTTCGTAAATGTAGCCATTATCAAACTGTTAAGCAATTTATTATACTCAGTCTGTATGCCATCAAATTGAGATTTGACAATGCGTTGTACTGTAGAGCGATTTAACTACAGATATCGGGCCAATTTTCACACTTTGGTCTGTGAATTGCGATCCAACCTACCTACTCTTGATGTTGTGTCGGTTTCTAGACCTTGTAAGAGTCCTTTTTCTTCCTATCCAGGCTCGTTGTACAAGCTCATTTTATCCTTAAATAGTTAAAGAAAAGAAACGTTGACGACTGATCCCAAGAATGTGAAGTATCTCACCCTGCATTTTTTTCAGGTTAATATAAAGCTATTAATGCTTCACATTGCGTACATAGCGAAAACAACTAATTTTAAATAGTTTTGATCACACAATGTTAATTTGCTGCTAATTCCACGGTAAATAGTAATGAAAATCAAATGTCAACGCAATGCATGCATTTTCGAATATTTTTCGTCTTAATCTTGTCAACGTTATTTTCGACCCTGCTGTACTCCAGTGAGGTTATCAATAATATTATAATGAAGTAATTACTCGTTCATATAAACAACTTTTGATATCAAGGAGATACCCTGTAATTTATTTACCCTTGACTTACGCTCTCTCAGAATCTGTAGAAAGCGGTATCAGAAATTTAAATCTAGGGTTTCTCAATCTTTTAGTCCTTGAACCGGAATTTGGAATTTATGGTGGTGAATATAACTGAATTAATTATTTTGTCCTCAAGGAACAACATATGAAAAAAGAGTTTCTCATAAACGTCAGGAACGGACTGAAAGGACTTTGGCAATCTACGATACAAGCCCCGGGCTTGGTTAACCCTAGATTCATAACCTTCTCTAAGAGGAACATTATTCATAAACATTCATCTCACAGACGACTAAATTTAAGTGACGGGTTTTGGGGTACTTGTAAATAAAATAAATCAATTAAGTATAGCACTCTTTAATATGTTTAATTAGGTAACAAAAAAAAATGTAAATTAATTAAAATTAAATTTCATTGGCACATTCCACACACATGAGGCCGCGATGGTCCATGCAGATATACTTTTTGCATTGCTTGCATTGGAACCTTGTCATATGCCGTTTTTTATAATCAGAATAACCACAAACCTTTTTTTGAGTACCGCTTGGACCAGGTGTGTCAATGGTAGACGTTTCACCTAAAACTTCGGCGATTTTCCTTTTTAGGCATCTCTTCAAAGTTGGCATTTCGTTTCTTTTACGTAACCACGGTTCGGTCAACTTTTCCGATTACTAGCGTTTAGCATGTAATTTGTTTTAGAGTCACACAGCATCAATATTTTTAGACCTTACTTATTAGGTTTTGACGGAATATACATCCTAAATCAAGGGTGGCCAACTCGCGGCCCGCGGGCTGCATGCGGCCCGCCAAGTGACAACTTGCGGCCCGCCGACCCTGAGACGAATGCGCGGGGTGTGAATTCATTACCAGGAACTTTACAAATGGAAAGTTGTGAAATACGTTGTGATGTACATTTAAAGGAGAAATTTCATCAGGTTGGCTTAGAAGAGTTCTACAAAACTTATTTGGACAAGGAAAAATATCCGGCTATTTACAAACATGCTCTGGCTATGATTTCTCTATTCGGAAATACTTACGAGTGTGAACAGCTTTTTAGTCGTATGAAGCACATGAAATCCAAAGAGAGAACCCGAATTACCGATGAGCATTTGGAAAACTGTTTGCGTCTAGCTACGACCTCAGTTGAGATCGACATTAATGAACTAAGTTCTGCCAAACAAAGTCAGACGTCACACTAACATTACCAAATTTAATTTTCTTATGCGTAACAAATAAATAAATATGTATGTTTCTTTCTGTTTTCTTCCTTTTTTTTCAATATGCATATATTTCTGGTTTGCTTTTAAATTGCCAACAAACAGTTAGTTGTGCGGCCCGGCGAGAAATCTTATTTCAAAAATTTGGCCCGGCCTCTGAAAAGGTTGGCCACTCATGTCCTAAATGGACACCGGCCTCTGAAGCCCAACAGTTGCTCATCTATGGTAAGATAACTTCCAGCTTTGTAACTATACCTGCATATCTGAATGAACACTTCCCACCATTCTATGATAGGCGCGAATTTATCTTGAGTTTGCGTTCATCTTTGGTTGATTTATCATGAAATCTCAAGCAGTTTAGTAAAAAGTCTCAATGAAAAGTCAGAACTCATCAAAAACAATGTTTTCAAAATAACTTGCAGTCTCGTCAAAAGTAACACTATTCATAAACATTCATCTCTCAGACGTTCAAAGGTCTATAACTTGTGCACAAGACGTCACTGACCCGCGTTTCTAATGGTCAAGCGTTCTAGGAAGGCACTTGAGAGGTCATCATTCTATCTCTTTCACTCGAGACACTAGAAACAAATTTACGTTTTGCGCGGTTTGTGGGACGAATGGTTATGAATCTAGGGTTAAAAGATCCATGCACTTGCACATGAACATATGATTTATCCAAAAATAGCTAATATTGCCGTGATCTAATATATTTTAACAATAAATAAAATACTATTATTACACTTCTGGTGGGTAAGCGGTGGATTCCCGACTAAGGACCGGCTGTGCTAAGTTTAATACAGCTGTCTTGCCACATGTCAGCGTACACCTTACCACCCATTTATTTCCCCTTTGAAGCCATAGAATTTGAGATGCGGAAATCGCGGTTTTAGATATTTTTTCTAGGAAAGAGTTGATTATTTTGTGAAAAGACCAAGATATTTAAAGAGGTGAAACAGAGATTTGACTGGTAGGCCATGAGCGCCAATTTCCACCGCATGAACGTGAAGAGTGAAGCCGTTCCGGGTGACGGCATTTGCGAGATCATGATATTTAATTAATTTGTACTCGTAGTCTTTTGGAATATTTAATTCCCATGGAATAGTTAATTGTACAATAAGGGCTACCTTCCGAGAGTTATATCTGGACGGAGGGCTGTGCATCCGAGACTCTCAGGGAAGTTATACTGCTTAGAGACGGAATCTAATCTAAAGCTTTCTCCATTATTGATAAAGGTTTTGTAGTGAAATGTTTTTTGCCTTTTTAGCCATCACGCACAAAGTGTATTGGGGCTTTGGAGGGTAATGTCAAGCCCTTGTTGGCACGAGCCTCGGAGCGGCTTATTACCTCGCAAATAACAGCAAGGAATTTTGAATTCTCCTAGAATTAACCGAATACCTTGGAAACATTTTACCAAATAAATAGCAAAGACAACGATAAAGATAAGATATACTATATCATTATCTGTAGAAAGGATCACTTAGAGTTACATATCAACATAAAACATCTGTAATACTATGATTGAGATAACACAATCTCCAGGACAGATTATTAGGTATTACACACTATACTTCAAGTCAATTTGAACTTTCTGAATATACCTGGACATAAAAATTAATAAACTGTTCATGAAAAACATGGCGATATATTTTTGTATCCATAACCATAATTATGCGCCATCCCAACAGTTATTCAATACAAGATCTGCCATGACATTAAACTTGTATATATTTATATATATATATATATATATATATATATATATATATATATATATATATATATATATATATATATATATATATATATATATATATATATATATATATATATATATATATATATATATATATATATATATATATATATATATATATATATTTTTTTTAATAACTTTGGTCAGAGACAATACAATACACATTTCTATCGCCACAAATATTTAACTTATTACCTTCAGATATAAAAAATTCGGTGGTGTCACCCCAAGACTTGTAGTCCGGGCAAGTAGCCAAGGACTGATCTCATCTGAATATTAATGTCATAAATAAAATTAATGAGTGCCCTCTCTCGGCCAGTGGACGTACCCGGTTGGGTTCCATTGCGACAGGCGGCGCGGTTTGTTTCTTGGCTAATGGCGGAGGTTTAGGCCAAGCGCCAACGGATAGCGATAACAATTAATTAATATGTACGTAGGTATAGCGGAATTAAAAAAAATTATATTAGTGTAGCTTGTATATGAGATATTCCAAACAACATTTTAAAATTTCGCCAAATAAGGCATATTTGTGCTAAATTTTAAGTCTTTAAGTCCAATATTTCGATATTGATATATGACTAGTGCGCCCCCTGGTGGACCGATTTTAACCACCACTCTTTAAACAAGCCATGACCAAATGATTACTGCATACCAAATTTCTGCTCAATCGGATTAAGCGTTTGGGCGCTATTGCGGAGGAATACTCACAGACATATAGACAGACAGACAGACACACACTTGGAGGTGTCAACTACAATGGGCGAACCCATCACCTCAGGAAGGTTTAACTATAATGATCGTTCTATCTCCCGTGAGGTGAGCCTAGAAGACTTTGGGACGAAGCAGTCCAGTTTCAGCCAGATTTCTCCGACCTCCCGACTGGTTACGGGTTCAGGTCGCTTGCGCGGTCCTCTCTCTTGCGTAGCGGTGATTCTGTGTCTACCGGATCTATCGCGGACCACGGCGTCCTTTGCCCGGCTGTTCACCCAGTATCGGGTAGCCGATTGGTTGTTTCAAGAGCGGTTGCCATAAGGTTAACAACCACCCCCGCTCTATAAGAAATAAATCCGTTTCCAGACTCCCCTGGTTACCAAACGATATGTCCAATCAATTGGCTGATGCCGTACGGTGCGAAAACCGATTCCCAGAAGAACTGGCCCGCAGGCACAGTGTCCTTCCAGGACTCGCACTTCAGCGTGGAGGCTACCAGATGGGTGCTGACCTGTCAGTTGGGCTGACCTTAACACATGGGTTATAATGGCCCAACTGCACTGGGCCTGATAGTTCCCGAGCTCCAGAACAGACACACGGACAGACTTCAATCTGGAAATATATTTAAGTATTATGTTTCTCAATATCATAAGTGAACCAATTCAAAATTACTTTAAAAGTGAATTGAAATAAGGATAGTTCATGTCCTCTTTGTAGCAACACCCCTTGCATAGCTAGACATATTCTAGCTGGCTGCAAGGTGGCCTTGGATCAAGGACGGTACACTTATCGCCACGACAAAGTCCTTGCTGTTATTCGCGAGGTACATAGCCTCTCAGTGGCTCTTGCCAACAAAGGTTCCACAGTATCCTCCAAACCCCAAATACAGTTTGTGCGGGTTGGCTCTAAAGGCAAAAAACATCTCACTGCAAAACCTTTCTCAATAATCGAGAAAGCTTCAGATTGGATTATGGAGGTCGATTCGGTCTCTAAGCAGTATAAATTCCCTGAGTCTCGGATGCACAGCCCTGCGTCCAGATATGACTCTTTACTCTCTATCTCGGAAGATGGTCCTTATCGTAGAATTAACTGTTCCATGGGAATCAAATATCCCAAAAGACCACGAGTACAAATTAAATAAATACCATGATCCATAATAAATAATATAAATAAATAATACCAAATAAATGCCATCACCCGGAACGGCTTCACTGGTCACCTTCACGCGGTGGAAGTAGGCGCTCGTGGCCTGCCAGCTAAATCTTTGTTTCACCTTTTTAAAGATCTTGGTCTCTACAGGAAAATAATCAACTCCTTTCTAGAAAAAATATCTTAAACCGCGATTTCTGCATCTCAAATTCTATGGCTTTGAAGGGGAAGTGAATGGGTGGTAAGGTGAACGCTCACATGTGGCAAGACAGCTGTCCTAAACCTACCACAGCCGGTCGTTAGTCCGGAATCCACCCTTCACCTCCCAGAAGTGTAATAATTATATATGATGGGCCCGGTTTTTGGTCAGTGAATTCCATGGCAGCTCCGTTTGTATTTTATTTATAAACCAGCTCTTTTAAATGGTGTGGTCCATTCCTTTCAAAACCGGACAGCGAGCCAACTTTTTCTACAATGAAAGTCGGTATTGGTTTCAAAAATACCAACAGCTTAGATGATGTCCTCCTTGGAACAGGCAAGGCTTAGTTAGGAGTGACTAAATATCAATTGGTGGCTGCTGATCAGCTTTATTAAAATTTTAAATATTATTTTTACTACAATTTCAGATTCCATTGTCTACGCCCAGGGTGCTGGAGCGACTCCCATACACTTATTAAATGCTATGAGCGACGTAGGTAAAAGTAAAAATCTCAAAGGAATTACTGTAGTCCATATGCATACGGAAGGCAATGCTCATTATCACAAACCGGAGTACAAAGATATTTTCAGGTATGTATACTTAGTTATTCTTGTTTAACTTAAATCTCGTGCCCACTTCGTTCGGCAGTAAACATTTCTACTTGTCTTTCTTTTGTTTTAAACACTTGAGACGATAAATTAAGAATTCATAATTGTTGATAATATGACCAATAAACTTGACCTAACGATTTAAGTGATTTTTTTAATATAAAAAACTACTTTTTGTGACTTAAATATAAAAGTTAGACATATGCTGACGCTGACTTTTTTGTAGGCATTATCAAGCTCTAGAACTCAATCATATATCTCTCATCATTAAGGCAGCGTTCGTAAGAAACGTTTTCGTTCGACCGTTTTTTCTACAAATAACTTTGCAAATCCGACTACCACGAAAAAGTCTTTTTATTTTTCGGATTAATATATAGCCTATAACACTCACAACTAATGTGGCTTTCTATTGGTAAAAGAATTTTCAAAATCGGTTCATTGGATCCAGAGATTACTCCCTACAACCTCACAAACTTTACCTCTTTACAATATTATTAGTATTAGTATTAACAGGCAGGCAACTTAAGTTGATGAGCCTTTGCTTGTATTACAGTTTTTGTCGAATAAAACCAGTTTACTTCTAATTGACACTTTTGGCACTGATCACTTCACTAGGGGGCGCATTCCATTCGTTTACCACTCTACTGCTGAGGAAATGTTTATTAGGATTCACGCTGGAGTTTTAGATTTCCTCGCAGACGAGTGTTGGTGGTCATGAGGTAGTTAGTCTGCAGCACAGGAACATTATACGATGCTATCAGGATCTTATATGTCTCGATTAAGACACCTGCGTTGCTCCAGAGTGGTCAAAGCGAGAGCCGCTAATCCTTCCTCGTATGTTAGATGCCTTAACCCCTCAAATGTGAGGCGTCCCTTAAGGGATGCCTTGGCAAAATGTATACAAAATGTATATAAATTGATATAAATATAAATATAAATGTAAATGTGCGCCGCTTTATAGTAATCCGCTCTATAGTAATGCTATAGCTCTATAGTAAACCCCGCTCTATGTAAATGTAAATGTAAATGTAAATATAAATTTATATACATTTTGCCGTAGGCAACCCGAGCTAATCGCCATTCATTTGAGGGGTTAAGTTAAAAGACATTTTATCCGCTCTTCTCTAGACCTTCCATAGAAGATTGATATCCTTCCTAAAGTATTGGTTTCAGATTTTGATATGCGTGATCCAAAATGGTTCTCAAAAATAACTTATAGACTTTCAGTTCCTCTGTAATAAGATGAAAAGCTCTCCAAATGAAGAATAACAGCGTTTAAAAAAAGGAATAAATGAGTTGGAGTTTAAAAAAAATAATAAACCCTATATTATTATTTTTGATTATTTTATTACTTCGTTCTCTTTATCGTACTCTATCAAATTGTACTCTATACACTTAATCGCACTCTATCAAATTACTTAATTATTCGGTGCAGCCTGGTGAGAAGTAGGAAACTGAAACACTAAAAGATTAAATGCAGTTTTTCTTAACTTTTTTATTTGATATTTTTTTTATGCATTATTAACCCTTTAAGCCCCGCTACTTCGATATCGAAGTCAACTGAACGCATCCAGGAAAAGTGATTTGATTGGGTTTTTCGTATCAGTCCGTATGCAGTTGTATTTTATTTAAATGCACGATGATAATAAGTGATAATGACACGAAAAACCCAATCAAATCACTTTTCCTGGACGCGTTCAGTTGACTTCGATATCGAAGTCGCTGGGCTTGAAGGGTTAATATTACTGCGTTATAGGAACCTGTTCTACATTTTTAATTTTTTAACGTCACCTGACTATATTCACCGCGCTGAATCCGAATCTGCAATAATCTTTATTCAGTCTCAATAAATAAGCGAGTTATAGGCATTCAAAAAAGCTTCAAACCTATACATTTCGGTAGGTTAAGTTAGTTTAAAAAAAAAAAAATATAAACACCTATATGGCGGTAGGTTAGACTAGTTTTTTTTTTAAACAATCTTAAAAACTGAGTTGAAAAAAAACAAAACGAGAGTTTTGATTTATTTTTTGTTTCGAAATATTATGCATCTGAGGCTTTTTTCTATCATATTTAGCATTCTCCTTCTGAAGCTGCCATCTCCTATCGGAGGTCGGCGGTCATTATGACCACTTAGGCCCGTGATGTTGCGGCGCGGAACAACTTGAGCATTCTATGTCGCAATCTTAATAGCTAACCCCCCTGGGATTCTCCGCACCCTTTGACCATCTAAGGTCTGCCGGGGATTGAGAGCTATGGTTTTATTGTACTCAGCCATAATTATTTTCCTGGGAAGGGGTTATGCGGTGGTTTTCCCTTTGCCTTCCGCATCGCTGTTTGTTACCGAGGTAACAATTGTGACCCTCAACTGTACTGGTCTCCTTGACCTCCACTCTTGGGTCTACTGCATGCGCAGCTGCCCACTGCAGAGATGGATGTGCTTATTTACTGGCGGCACATATTCGCCATGACACACGGTACTCATTGAACTTGTGTAGCATTTTTAGGTAAGTCCTTTCCACCAGACTTCCCACTACGTTCTCGTAACCTTGCAGCTGTATGGTCGGGGGCTGTTTATTCAGTATATTCACAGCTAACCATCATATCTGATGACCGTTCACTATCTGCCACCTGTGACCCCGATGGTAGCCTCCAGTTCGGACTTATAGGGACGAATCCTGTGTTAACGGCGAGTGAGTGAACTTTAGAATTGCACTATATTCACTAAATATTTTTTTTTTTTTTCTCTTGATTTGAAAAAACAACAGATTTACATCAGTCTTACGTACTAGAGATAATATTACATTAAGTTATTTGATACAAATCTAAAAACGTTTTCTACTTATTGATAATTTACCTATTTTGTTATACTCTTCTAATACCTTAAATATTTTATTTTAATTTCAGTTTGATGTTTTTTTTTTTTTTAGTCCGTTATTTTTGCAGAGGATTATTTAACTAATTATTTAACTAATTATTTAACTATTTAACGGAATTATTTAACCCCTTGAGTATGATACGACCAAATCTGGTTCTGAAACAATTATCCGTTGAGTATGATACGACCAGATCTGGTTCCGCGTTTTTTTCACTTCTTTGACGTTCTCATATTTATTCATAATTATCTAATTGTTTTACAAAATGATATTTCAATATTCTATATTCGAAATTTCAATGCAATCATTGTGCAGTTGTTCTTTTTATGATTGGTGTAGTAGTTTCGTAGTTATAGTACTTTAAGGTCGATCTCGCCGAAAATCCTGCAAAAGAGACAGATGCATCCATGAAAATACCCATTTACTCCAAGGGTTAACTAAGATTTATTATTGAGAATTTTTTTAAATATGCTGACACCTAAAATTCAAATTTAGAACTACAGTTAGCATTACAATTATCAAATCTAGGATTTTTATTTTTGAGAAATAAATAAAATAGAAACGGAGCTGCCCGGTGGCATATATTCCTATTATTTACTACGTTTAGTCCTAACTTTGGAATATTTATATATAGGCTGAGTTTTAACAATCTATTAAGATTTTACCGAAATAAATTGAATTGAGTCCATTCCCATTCTTCCTTGCTTGACAACCTCATTTTGCTATTCTTATCTGATTTGGCTATTTTAATAGCAGAAGACATTAACCCGCTAATAGGGTCGAGGCAATTGGATAATTAGTAATTGTCTCAAGTGGTAATATCCTTTTAAGTGGAGTGTGTAAATCACCAAACATGTTTGACTTGCGTGCGGCAAACAACTGTTGCCACAATCAACATGTTTGGCAAACAACTGTTTGACCCAGAAACATGAAAACTCGGATTAGCAAAAGACTTGGAAAATAGTAGGCCAATCTCAGATTAAAAGATAAATGTGATGAATATCAGATGAAAGAGCAGTGTGAGGTAGAAGTAAGTAAGCTGATGCTTGTTTTTCCCTCAGGGTGGTAACATGTATTTTAGATGAAAAACAGATAAAAATGTTTATTTCATGTATTTGGAATCAGTGTTAAGGTATGGATTAATATGCTTGGGAAGTTGTTATGATTGCCATAAACTACATTTTTTTGCATTGCAGAAACAGTCTTGTAAATGTCTGAAAATGTAGTTCTGATGACAATACGGTACTGTCGAACTGATCTGATGATGGAGTCGGAAGATATGAACTGTAACTTCATGATGGAACATCGTATCATAGCTGTGTTTGGATTTGTTAGAAAAGTCTTGGAATGAACTTTGACCACGATTAGGTTTCAAGGTCTGATGATGAAGCCAGAAGATAGGCACTGGCATTCCATGATGGAGTATCGTATCATAGCCGTGTGTATGTGATTATTGTATCATATCCCAAAAGCGTGTTTTTAGTGTTTTTTTTAAAACTATTAATTACATTATTTTATCTTACAGATCATTTTCTCTATTCATGGGCGGTAATGTAAGGGTTCCCGTGGCTGAGGGCAGAGCCGATGCACTTCCTATATTCCTCCAAGACATTCCAAAATTGTTCACGACTGGAATCATCAAGCCCGATGTCGCCTGCGTTCAGGTACGCCCATGAAGGTAGTAATACTTGCGCGAGTGACCCTTGTTGCTTATTTGTGAGGTAGGCCAGCGGGCCAAGTGATCCCATTAAAAAGTTTGAGGCCTATGTATCGACTAGTCGCCTAGAACTTGGCAGTATGTGCTACAAACGGTTGGAGATACTAGGTTTTATAACTGGTGTCATGCCGATGTACTTCCTCGTGGGATATGGCCGAACTCTTATTGCAATAAAATTCGCAAAGAGCTTCTTGAGCAAGAATCGCATATACGGTCAATATCCCTAGTTGCATGGGCTTGCAGCGGGGCTTTCAAAATCAGTGGTCCTCTCATTCTAACCTGTGGCAAATTACGCAAAACAATATATATATATATATATATATATATATATATATATATATATATATATATATATATATATATATATATATATATATATATATATATATATATATATATATATATATATATATATATATATATATATATATATATATATATCTATACGACTTTTGTATTGACGTTTAAGCCAGGCTTGCGTTATGGAAGTAGAATGCGAGCGTGTTCCGTATTTAGTTCCGTTTCTTTGGAACAAGTGAGAGAGCAGATTTTTTATTATACAATTTCAATTGATTTCTGGGTTTTATTGCCTGATAAACAATGGAGAAAATTATCCCTTGTGGTGAGTTCTGTCTTAACTTTGTCTTATTATCATAAAAAATGAGCGCCTAGAACTGGTCGATTCCACTGTATTCCTTGGTATTACTTTAGATAAAAAGCTACAATGGGGTCCACACATTAAGAAATTGGCCGATAGGCTAAGTTCTGCGGCATATGCTGTAAAAAAAAAACGTAATTTAACAGATATAGACACTGCGAGGCTGGTTTACTTCAGCTATTTTCACAGCTTGATGTCGTATGGCATCTTGCTGTGGGGTCATGCTGCTGACGCTGATAAAATATTTATACTACAGAAACGAGCCATCCGCGCTATTTATAAATTAGGTGCTAGACGGTCGTTACGCGGAAAATTTAAAGAAATCAATATTTTGACACTTGCATCTCATTACATCTATGAAAACTTAATGTATGTGCATAAAAATAAAGAACTGTTTTTAAAAAACTCTGATAGGCATGGTGTCAATACTAGAAATAAAAATAAACTTGCTGACCATGAAAGTCGACTCTCCAAAACCACAAAATCATTCAAAGGGCAATGTATACGCTTCTACAATAAAGTCCCCAAAAACATGCAAAATTTATCTGTGATACAATTTAAGTCATTTATTAAGAAGAAGCTGTACTCAAAGGGCTACTATAAAATTAATGATTATCTGGACGACAAAGACCCTTGGAAATAAAATGGTTACCTCGATGATTTATATCACGTTGTATGTCACAATAATTTGTTATAATGTCACAATAATTTAATTTTTCTATCATTTATGTATGTTTGTATGCATTATTGACGTCAAAAAGTTACGATTTCGTACTATTTTGAATAAAAAACCTATGACTTCATTATGACTATGACTTGATTTCACTCGCTCAAGCAAATAAAACGGCATTTAAAGCCACCGCAGGCATAAGACTGCTGATAAGTATATATTAAATTCTGTATAGCAGAAGCATTTCTTCAGTGTGCTTTATTGAATCTACGATACAAGCAGTAAATTTCAAACTGAATATTGAAGAGTAAAGAGGTACCACCTTTTTATTTACTATAAAAGCGTAAAAAATACAAAAAAAGGTATGTCGGGCTTGCCCCATTCACCAACCCTGGGCACGCCACTGATTCCATATATACCTCACTTTCTCTATTTCTCTATTTCTTATTCTTTGATGCATCCACGAGCTTTGGAGTGCCTCACCTCATCCCTCACCAGCCTATACTTCTCTATTTCGCTTATAGCTTATTATCTATTGTCGTAGGTGTCTCCACCTGATCAGCACGGCTTCTGCAGTTTGGGAACCTCCGTCGACTGCGTGAGAGCAGCTTTGATGTCAACGAAAGTTATCATCGGTGAGTTTTTAAACTGCTTCTGATGACCTAGCTTTGAGGCACTGATCTGTCATCATAACCAAAAAGAGTGTATACTGTATAATAAAAAAAACACTGTTTTGGCTTTCGTAGAGCATAGTTCTATTTTTCTCCTAAAGGTTAACAAACTGTGTTATAACCTCGAAAGACAGCAATAGCGCATACATACATAAAATGTGTTAAGATACGGCAGCGACTGCGTGCACTTCAGCGTCAAGCATAATCTGTTTGCCTTCACGCAGGTATAATAAATAAACCTTCCCCAGTGTATATTGCAGGTATGAAATTGGTGCCCGCGCCTAGGTAGGTAGAGATACCTATGCTGTCGTAGCCGCCAATTACTGCAAATTATAACCATCTTTTTGGAAAAGCCTTCGGGATGTATTTTCGTATTGTGTTTCTGTATCTACGAGTACACCTATGGTTGATTTATTCGGTATCATAGTATTGGGAAACACGCATAGAAAAGTATCTCCTGATAACATAATCCAAAAACTTTTTGTGAACCTCTATGTTAAACCTGTAAAGTTATAAAATGTAAATTTGTAAAGTTATAGAACGTTAGTTATTGTTATTATTTTAATAATATTGCAATCGTACAGCTATCATGAAGTGATAAATGAATGATTAATTACATTTATTTATAAAGAATTCCTAACAAAAATCACTTTTCTGGGCCTTTTACTCATGATTTGTATAGGTATCTGCAGTTTACCGGACTTTTCATCTGGTTTTTTCTTTCAAAGAATAATTTTTGACTTATACATTATTTTGACGATTCCCTGCACATACTTAATAGGGAGGTTCGCTGTCATTCAATTTATCAACAAACAAAAATGTTACAATATAAAAATTAAACAGGAATATAGCAATTCAATAAATTACATTTATCAAATTAATAGAACAATGCATTAAATAGAATAATTTGATTTTGATTTTATGGCATAAAGTCAATCATTTTTTTCCTCAATCAAAATATGTTTCTTTTTTGCTTGCTGGCTAGGTTATAGGCCAAGTTTCGGCGTATCCAAGACTGTCCTATTTACAGTCCGCGCGCGAGCTCCGAAGAATCGGGGGCTGGGAAAGCGACCAGATTACGCCGTCCCCGATCCTCGCTTCATACCCCGCACTCTCCCAGTACTAGTACTGGGAGAGTACTAGTACTGGGAGAGTACTCGTACTGGGAGAGTACTCTTACTGGGAGAGTACTCGTACTGGGAGAGTATTAGTACTGGGAGAGTACTCGTACTGGGAGAGTACTCGTACTGGGAGAGTACTCGTACTGGGAGAGTACTCGTACTGGGAGAGTACTCGTACTGGGAGAGTACTAGTACTGGGAGAGTACTAGTGCTGGGAGAGTACTAGTACTGGGAGAGTACTAGTACTGGGAGAGTACTAGTACTGGGAGAGTACTGGCGTAGTATATTGAATTGTATTGTATAAAATCCTTTTAACATAGTAGTAGCTACAGTGATATTCAACATGGAGCAGATTTGGAGTATTTTCCATAATTTGCATCCATTTATTTACAAAAATGAATAATATCTTTCGAAAAATATACAAAATTGAGTAATTTTTATCTTAGTAAATCTATGAAACCATTTTAATGTATGTCCTTTTTCCTGTATACTTGATTGGCAAATGTTGTTTCCTGCAGCTCAGATTAACAAATTCATGCCGCGTACCTTTGGCGACTCCATCGTCCATATCTCCCACTTTGACTACGCGGTGGAAGAACACACGCCGCTCTCCGAACATCCAGTAAAAGCTCTCTCGGACGAGGAAGTCAAGATTGGCAAACACATCGCCAGCGAATTAGTTGAGGATGGAGCCACTTTACAAATGGGTATGTTTAACCAAATATTCAAGTCACTAGAAGTTGAAGGTGTGTGGATGTATGCCTTTTGGATCACAAAACGGTGGTAAACCCGATTTGAACAAATTAGTTCTGGCTGGTTCGGTAATTAAACGATGGCAAAATTGGCAAATGATTACGAAGAAATTAAAAGTAACACTTACCGGTGGACGGGTAGGGAGTCCACCACCCCGCCCCGTCCACCCGCCTGTCGACCACTTAAGCCTCTTCAATTTCAATTTCAATTTATTTTCAAAAAAAAATCTTAACAGACTGTAGAAACTTAATATCTAGGTACATTTAAATTACACTCTATTCGTCCGTTTTTACAATATCTAAATTTATCATCACGTACATACAGTTACTTTATTATTGCTTTTAGGACATCAAAATCATTTTAAAGATGTATTTACTAATACCACAAATTAAAATAATCAATAAAATAATCAAGAAATTAAAATCCGAAAAAGTCAGAATAATAAAAAAATGCTACTTAAAATTGTCAAAAAAATGGCCAAAAAATTAAAAAATTATTCAAAATTAACAACCTTATCGATCGAATAAAAAGCTTGGTCTAATAAGAATTCTTTAACCCTTGGAGTAAATGGGTATTTTCATGGATGCATCTGTCTCTTTTGCAGGATTTTCGGCGACATCGACCTTAAAGTACTATAACTACGAAACTACTACACCAATCATAAAAAGAACAACTGCACAATGATTGCATTGAAATTTCGAATATAGAATATTGAAATATCATTTTGTAAAACAATTAGATAATTATGAATAAATATGAGAACGTCAAAGAAGTGAAAAAAACGCGGAACCAGATCTGGTCGTATCATACTCAACGGATAATTGTTTCAGAACCAGATTTGGTCGTATCATACTCAAAGGGTTAAGTAATTTTTTGAATAAGCTTTCTTCTTGCCCTTAAGTCAATGGGCTGATACTTAGTCCTATCAGGCGGATGCATCTAAGCATCTGATTCTCCCTGCGGTGACTAACTCTATGTCAATGGACTGACTATAACCTGCGCTAATTGACACTCAAGTAGCCAGAGTCCGGCCCTGCGAAATGTTGTCAGTCACTATTTTTGATTTGTGGCTGTCATATGCTTCATTTGTGGCTGTCATATGTTTTAATCGAATAATGTGTAAGTCGGCAACGTTAACAAATCCTTTAACGGAGTGACGCAGTGGCATATTCTTGTATATCGTCGACCAAACCTGGTATGTGTATTTTTTTGAGAAAACAACTTTTGGATACAGAATGATGGGAAAAACTGCTATGCGTCGACTGGCGCATTTCTGCTATGTGCTGATGGGCCAAAATCATGCCACAGCACAACAACCAAATCTGCTATCAGCACTGGGCCAGATAAAATCTGCTATGTGTACATTTAACACATTACAACAACAAATTTTAAATTTGACACATAAAAGGTTTGGTCGGCGCAACGACAATATATATTTGTCTCTTTTATATTGTTTGTTTGTTTGTTTATACTCTTTATGTGAAAATGTCACAATGGGCGGGTTTATTGTCATATGACAATCTCTTACAACCAACCCTACTATGACGTGTTGTGTAACATGTCTGTAAATGTGTGTCTTGTTACTGCATTCGATCGACAGAATTGAAAATGCAATTCCGTTAATTTGATCCCAACGGAAAATGGTGACCCAGCCGGGAATCGAACCCGGAACCTTACAATGTAAGATCAGGCAACCTAACCACTATGCCACCAGGCCGTGTATGCATACTTATCTCAGGGAGGTCTCTCTGAAGATCTCTCTGTGGTATGTAGGTGCTAGAAAGAGAGAAAAGTAGTTTATTTAAATTTTTAAAATGTCATCAAACGTTGCCAGCTGTAAAATTTGGGTCAGTGGAATGAATGATTTCATACTTTTTAAATGCTGAAAATGTCAACTGATAATGTTAATAATCCGTACGCAGCATATAAAACAATATATTTATCTTTTCAGGCACCGATGTGTTTAAATTAACCTTAGGATCATAATTCCACCGTAGGATTCCACATCATAAAATAGGATATATCATAAAACAAATTAGGACTTTTTTTTAATTGTACCAATTTTGGAAGTAATTCCAATTCCATAACTATTTGTTCCACTGACTAACGTTTTTAGAAATGTTTGTCAGTGGATGTAACGAAATCCAGATGAAGAAACTGTATTTTATTTCCATTCAAGGCTTCGTTAATGAAATAATACTATAGTCTATAAGAGTATAAATAAAAAAATCAAAAAAATACAAACGGAGTTGCCATGGAATTCACCAACCAAAAATCGAGCCTATCATATATAATGATTACACTTCTGGGAGGTGAAGGGTGGATTCCGGACTAACGACCGGCTGTGGTAGGTTTAGGACAGCTGTCTTGCCACATGTGAGCGTTCATCTTACCACCCATTCACTCCCCCTTCGAAGCCATAGAATTTGAGATGCAGAATCATAATTTGATGTAAAAACCATAAAACCTTATATCTAAAATGTTTGTCAGTAGAACAAATATTTAAGGAATTCTATCTGGAAATTGTACACTTTTAAAACAAACGACCATTAACACTTCAAGCCCCGCGACTTCGATATCGAAGTCAACTGAACGCGTCCAGGAAAAGTGATTTGATTGGGTTTTTCGTGTCATTCTGTATGCAGTTGTATTTTATTTAAATGCACGATGATACAATCGTGCATTTAAATAAAATACAACTAAATACGGAATGACACGAAAAACCCAATCAAATCACTTTTCCTGGACACGTTCATTTGACTTCGATATAGAAGTCGCGGGGCTTGAAGGATTAACATCAGTAAGAATTCCTCTTATGTAACATTAACGACGGCGTGCCTCATGACAACTGGCGCAATGTTCTCCGCTCCTGGAGCAGCTCTAGATAAACTGCTGAACTTACCGCCCCTACACATTCACTTGCAACAGGTGGCGAAAGCCAGCATGTACAGGCTATCTGCCCAAGAGAAGGTAAACTGGATCTCAAAAGCACTAAGATCAGTTCTTGACTCAGTCAGTGAAACTCCAACCCTCAACATGGTATCAGACACCATGCTTCCACTCCGAAACTTAGATTTTTTTACAGTGGAACTGCCGCCCAGAGACTGCAGAGAACTGCAACTGGGAGGCTGGTAGCCTTAAATGGTATACTGATGGGTCCAAATCGGGACTTGACGTAGGCTGCGGTATATATGGAGAGCGACCAAACTTCGAAAGAAGTGTAAACTTGGGGAAATACGCCTCCATATTCCAAGCGGAGGTATACGCCATTATTGAATGTGCGGATATCAACCTCCATAAGAACTACGTCAACCACCATATCTATATCCACTCGGATAGCAAGGCAGCTCTTATGGCACTAGCCTCGAATACCATTAATTCAAAGCTAGTGCAAAACTGCATATCACTACTGAATTCCCTGGGCGAAAAGAACAGGGCAATTCTAAAATGGGTTCCCAGCCATGCAGGAATCGAGGGAAATGAAAAAGCCGATGAACTTGCTAAGACGGGAGCAAAGAGAACGTTATACGGCCCTGAACCTTGCTGTGGCATACCAATAAGCCTTGCAAACCTAATGCTCAAACAAATATGTTTAGAACAATCCGTCAACCACTGGAACAACACGCCAGGGTTGAATCATTCCAAAGTGCTAATTGAGGCTTACGACCGTGAGACGGCCCGTGAGGCCTTATCGCTAAATAGGAACAATCTACGCATACTGGTGAGGGCGCTCACGGGTCATTGTGGCCTGAACAAGACCATGTTCAACCTCAATCTCCGAGACACAAAAATGTGCAGATTCTGCCAAGGGGCAGAGGAAACTCCCCAGCACCTCATGTGCGAGTGTGGCCCGCTGATGCGTAAAAGATACACCCACTCGGGTGGTCATTACCTCCAACCTGAGGAGGTAAAACAATCTGGCGCCAAAAGCCTGCTGCGATTCTTAAATGAGGCTTAGCGCATAACTGTAGTAGGTGGCGAACAGAATAGATCAGCAATGGTCGCAGTGATACAAGGTTCATTACATTACATTTTCGTCGTGTCCAATTGACGGCTAAAGACCGCTCTTGGACGTGTCAAAATAATTGGTTTATGTAGTAAGTTTCGTTACTACTCTTTACTGAACATACATAGTTAGTCAAGAATTAACTACTAGAGTGTCCAACTATAAATATAAATAATCAAAATAGAAGTTTAATATTTGAAGTAGTTAGTGATTCGAAAGGATACGTAGTAAAATTATTAATCGTAATAATCAAATTGTCAGTAAAATGTTAAATAATCAAATTAAATCTACGTTATGCATTTTCAACTAAAAGTACAGATATAAGACAATATAAAATAAACAGACAATAAGGCTCTACTTTTTTAAGTAATTTAAATGGGCACAATATTTGAAAAATCATGGCCCTCAAATTCGGCCAAATTATAGAAAGGGTGGCCTATCAGCACCTCCTTGATGTTTTTTTTTAATTTTATGTCCAGCTGTTTAAATTTTGTAGGGAGTAGATTATAGAATTTAATGCTAAGGTACAAGTAGCTTTTCTGTACTTTTGCCAGTCGTATTCGGGGTACGCATAAAAGGGAGCTACCGCGGGTATGATGCGAGTGAATGTCTGCATTAATTGGTGTTTCTGTTAGGTGCTGTCTAGCATACATTAAACACTGGTATATGAACGCCGAATACATAGTCATTACCCTTGCCTTGATGAAATATTCTTTGCATGAGGTCCTAGTCGTTACCTGATACATGCTGCGCAGTGCTCTCTTTTGCAAAAGAAAGATTCTTTTACTGGTTGCAGCATTTCCCCAAAATAGTAGTCCATAAGTCATTAATGAGTTAAAATACGCAAAGTATACTGATTTGGCTGCCGCAAAACCACAAAGACTTCTGATTTTTTAAATAGAGTATATCGAGCTACATAGCTTACTAGCTAATTGTTGGATGTGCGGATGATGTCCATTGTAATTTACTGTCAATTCTTAATCCTAGAAAATGTATATCTTCTGTGATGTCGATTTCAAAATAGTCGTGTAATTCATTTAAATAGTCAACATTGGCAGGTCTTAAGCAAAAAGGAATTATTTTTGATTTTGTAATATTTAGACGTAATTCATTAGAATTAAACCAAATCAATAGTTGATCAATCGTATACCTAATTCTATTTATTAATGATTACTTATTTTGGTCACAGAAGATAAGAGATGTGTCATCTGCAAACAGTGTAATGTCATCATTCTCGGATGACACACATCCCGGCAAGTCATTGGTGTACACTAAAAATAAAAATGGACCTAGAATGGACCCTTGAGGTACACCCTTTGTTACCAGAATCGGTTGGCTTCTTGTTCCATTTACTTCTGTCGTTTGATACCTATTTTGTAGGTATGATTGAATTAGATTTAGCCCTTTGTCTCTGATACCATAGTGTTCTAATTTATTCAATAGAATATTGTGGTTAACTCAGTCAAATGATTTTGATAGGTCACAAAATAGACCAATAACTGTTTTTGAACTATCCAGCCCATTCAATAACTCATGCAGTAGTTTCGATGTAGCATTAACAGTCGATAATCCTGCCCGAAAACCAAACTGTTTACTGTTAATAATGTCGTGAGTGTCGAAAAATTTAGTAATGCGATTCAATATAAACTTTTCAAAAATTTTGCTAAAGGCTGGTAATATGGATATCGGTCTATAGTTATCTATGTTATCACGACACCCTTTTTTGAATAAAGGTATAATTTTTGCCAATTTTAATTTGTCCGGAAAGGTGCCTTCTACTATGCATGAATTAAACAGAGCGCAAAGATAATCTGCTAGTGCAGGCGTTGATGACTTTAGTAATCGGCTGGACACATACCACATGTCAGTCGACGACTTGGGCTTAAGTGATTGGGCTACTTTTATAATCTCCTCCCTAGTCACCGAGGACAATACACAACACTCTGGGGTTCTGGGTCGGAATTTTTCCAAAATTTTAACAGCTGAAGTCGGATCTGTTGACTGATTGGACAATGTGATTCCGCCGATAGCCTCAAAATAATTGTTAAACAATTCGGCAACTTTATTGGGATTGTCGTACTGATAATTATTTACATTCAAGGAGACGCTGGAGGCCACCGACATCTGTTGCGAGGTCTCTGACTTAATAACATCCCAAGAAGCCTTAATTTTATTTGTAGAGTTTTTAATAACACCCTCCAAATACATTTGTTTAGCCATCCAAACCCCATTTTTATAAATCTTCTTGTATGTTTTAACATATTTTTTTAACTTGGCATCATTACTATCTAATAAGTTCTCATGTAGGATTAGCATTCGTTGTTTGGATATTTTTATACCCTTTGTTGCCCAATCATTAAAATTCTTTTTGGCCTTTTGTTTTATCTGCTTTACGGGCATTATATGATTCAGTGAAGCTATATAGTTATTGAGAAATATATCAAAAGAATAATTAGGATCAGTAATGTTATTATACTCTAGGGGTGTATTCATTAAGGCTTCTTGGAGATGGTCCAGACTATCACTTGTAATTTTTCTTTTAGTTATGGTGAGAGTTGCAGTCGCTACACATTTTTTATGAGACCAATTTAATTGTTGCCCTCCATGGTCTGAAATACTACACGTTTTTTCATTGACAGTGAAGTCACTAATGTTTGTAAAAATATTATCAATACATGTGCTAGAGCCTTTATTTATTCTAGTAGGAAAATTTACAGCTTTTGTCATATTAAAAGATAAAAATAGATCGATTAGTGCTTCACTACCAGATGTGCTTATCGAGAAGTCTTCATTAAAATCTCCACAAATTATGAGGGACCTATTTTCATTAGTAAGCTTGCCTAATACTATTTCCAGTACATTTATAAATTGATTGAAATCAGATAGAGGTGGCCTATAGAAACAAACAATATTTACAGAGAATTTAGATATAGAAACGCAACTTATTTCGATATTCCTTTCCACAGAAAAATTGCTAATATCATGCCTAGTTTTGAAATCTAAAGTTATGAAATCTCTTTTTGAAATCTCATAAAGACCTTAGAAAAGCCCCACTCAACAAATAAAAAAATTTAACATTAAACCTCATAGATCGACACTTTGACCATCGATTTGTCAATATTGACTATCAAGCCACTTCTATGTGTTTGATCTTTTTTAAATAAACAATATTTTCATGAATACTTTTTTGAAAATATTAAATGTGGCATCTAAAGTTCCCCTAAACATTTTTTTGTATTAAAGAAAACTTGTGATACCAAGCTGCCATTTTTGTCAAAGGAGGTTTGTGATCTTAGTCATCGTTTTATTACGTTGAAGGTATCGGCAGCATCCCCGATGCGGTGCTAAACGCCTTGAAGGACCACAAGGACCTCGGAATCCACTCGGAGATGTTCAGCGATGGAATCATTGATCTTGTAAATTGCGGAGCTGTCACTAACAGCCAAAAGAAAAGGCACAGAGGAAGGATAGTCGGATCCTTCCTCGTCGGCTCAAGAAGGCTGTACGACTTCGTCGACAACAACCCCATGATCGGTGAGTAGTCATTCCACACTATCTCCAATGGTTTCACCGTACAAAGTGAACTTCAGATACTAATAACTTTCATATGATACTTATTTTATCAAAGTATTTCATTGGAAATATAGATATTTAGGAGGAGAAACCATTAAATGTTATTTTTTTATTCTGGACTAATAGATATCAGAGAAATCGTGAATGTACTATTGTTAAATATCTTGATTTTGATTATTTCGATTTGTGTATTTATTTGATTATGATTATTTGGATTTTTTGTTTTAAGATTTATTTGATTTGGTTATTTTATTTTAAAAATCATATATACCTATGTATCAATAATTAATAGGTGTGTCCTGAAAACCAGGATAAGAGATATCCTAAGGATACCCCTAATTTGCAGCGTTTGTAGCTTTATTTCATAGTCTTTGTCTATTTATAGTTTTAATTTTTAATCTATGTGTTCTTGTTTTTTTTTAATATGTTTTTTATAACAGCTGCAAATAAATAAATAAATAAGTATGGGAGCGTGGTAGACTTGGGTCCCAACTCCCAGCAATTTATTTTAATTCTATTCGGAGATTTTTTTCAAACGTAATGTACTTCAAATCGCATAACAAAAACCTTTTTGATTTATAAATCAAATATACCGCATGAAGTTTGTAGCACCCGAGTTTCGGCGATGTTGCAATCGCCATTGTCCAGAGTGGGCTGATGTGCTATCAATTATCATATGTTGTTCTGCGGGTAGGCTGCAAACTACTGCTGTGGGGCGGCGGTTTCGGCGTGTGTGAATTTTGCACACATGCACACAACACTCACTGCACACAACACTCCATGCACACAACACTCACTGTATCTTGTGTTACGTCTTTACGGTTGGCGATGGGCATTGAAAACATTTCGAGAAGAGGGTTCCACGTAGTAGAGAGTTTTGTAACCGTCGTCTCTATTGAAGTTCGGGCTTCATTTTATTTCAATGGCTTCCCGGATCATGCAGGGAAAGTAATATTGTTCTTTGGATAGCACAATCGGATTTTGAAACTGCACCCAGTGGTTAGGTCTGCTATCCAATATGTGTTTGCAGATTGCCGATTATTCTCGCTTAACATTTTACCATCTTTCGTTTTTAAACATTTTAACAATCGAGTGGCTATGGGCCGTTTTGTTTGTCCAACATAGGCCAAAACACAGCTGCATTCGATTTTATACACACCCATGGTCTGCAGTAGTATTACATCCTTTACAGGCCTCAGAGATTGGGCTATATGTTTGTTTAATTGAGCATTTGGATTTGATCCAATGATAAGGAAATAATGAAATGTTGTCTGTTTCAGAAATGTTGACAATTGATTATGTAAATTCGACCCCCATAATCGCTAGTCAACCAAAAATGACCGCCATCAATTCGTGTATCGAAGTTGATCTCACCGGGCAAGTTTCCGCCGACTCAATCGGTAAGAAATTCTGCAATTTTTGACAGCTTTTACAGATTAAATTAAGTAAAGTTTGAGACGAGATAAACTATTTTATTCGACTGTAATGGTGGGTATCCATTAGGTTCGTGCATCAACTCTGCCCTGCGCATCTGCAATTGTTTAAATGGAGACGGCGCACGCATAATCTCAAGAACGGCAAGTGCTCCGCAGCTTTCATTCGAACGTTGAGCGAACATGTCGCCGCTAGAATAAATTAAAAAAAATTTCATTTTTCGGATCCCATAGCGCTGTATAATTTTGGTACTTCTTGATTAGAGCCTAGACGTTTCTCTTCGGCCCACTTCATAGCGATGGATTTGCGTTTACTGGACATCGATCGTGATGCGCGAGACATACCCACCTTAAGATATCACTATAATGATAAGCGCCATTTGTGTATAAATTGGTTTTTTTAAACCAGTGTAATATTTATTATGTAATATTGTTTTTATCACAATGAAGTTATTCTATTCTATTCTATACTTTTAGTTTTCCGGCCCACGAAGTGACAGGGAGGAAAAGTGATGTGAATACACTTTTTTTGTTGAGATGACGGAAATAACCATTTTATATCCCCCTCTGACGATTCAGGCCATTTACAGGTTGAAGTCTGTATGCGCGTCTGTATCTGTATACTTCCCTGATAGAGCCCAAACGCTTAATCCGATTGAGCTGAAATTCGGCATGCAGGCATCATTTGGTCATGGCAAGAGTTGAAAAGATTATGGTTGAGATTGGTCCACACTAGTTATATAATTTAATCTCGAAATATTGGACCTAAAGACTTCAAATTTGGTACACAGTTGCCTAGTTGGGCCGAAATCACATTGTGATTTTGGTTGGAATATCTCATATACAAGCTACACTAATTATATTTAAATTCCACCATACATTTTAATTAAATAATAACGCCATCTGTTAGCGCTTGGCTCAACCCAGCCCTTAACCGAAAAACGAACCGCGCCACCCGAGGCGTCGCAATGGAGCTCAACAGGTTTCTTCCGCCGGCCAAGAGAGGGTGCTTATCGATTTTATTTATAAAATTAATGTTCACCATGTTATTATTCACTCAATTATATGCATGTCTTGTTTTCATCACTGGGCGGCCACGTTTTGATGATCCGCATTTTGATGATATGTAATCATTGAATCATGCTTAAAAATAACTTGTCGGTTGACGTGTTTACAAACCAGCCGGATAGACTCATATTATTAATGTATGCTTTTCAGGTACTCGAATGTACTCGGGCTTCGGTGGCCAGGTAGATTTTATCAGAGGAGCGGCAGAATCCTTGGACGGTCTCGGAAAGCCTATCATAGCGTTGCCTTCTTCTACCAAGAAAGGAGAGAGCAAGATTGTGCCAACGTTAAAACCGGGTAAGCATTAATTAGGAATTGTAAACCATACGTTTTCTGTCGTTGCTCACAATAGCGTGTCGAATAGACCTCTCATCAGAATGTATTACTTACATGATGGGATTGGAACCCCAATCACCTTCGAAGTAGGTCCCTTACGCCTTCACACGTTTAGCCCACTGTTCCTTTCACTGCCGAAACACTTCTGCAAGGATTCTTTTGGGATAGTGCTCAACTTGGCTGTTGCATTCTGCATTATCTCTCCTCTGCTCTGAAAACGGGATCCTTTCAATGATATTTTTAATTACGGAAACAACCAAAGCAAAAAACCATGTCTGGAGAATAGGAAGGTTGGCGAACGACAAAAAATTCCATGTTTCGCCAAGAAAGTCTGAATCAGAAGCGACGAATGAGATGGAGCATTGCAATGACTTAACTGCCAGTATTTCGCCTTCCAGAGGTCATCTCTTTACGCCGAACTGCATTACGAACTTCTTTAGTTTGTTCTTCCCTAAATTATACTCTTTTATTATATATTATATCATATGAAATCGATGACCATAGCAGTGGTTGACATTATAAATAAGATAAAAAATGAATTTACCATGTGAAGTTTGTAACAACCGACGTTTCAGCAATGTTGCAATCACCGTTGTCCTGGGTGGACAGTCTACCCTAGACAACGGCGGTTGCAACAACTTCACACGGTAAATTAGTTTTTTATCTTATTTATAATATTATATCATAATACCTATGTGCTATAAATATTATTATACAATTATTCCTTATTACATTTTTTTTTACGAGGTGTTATTACTGCACGGGCATTCTTTTCTGTGGGTGATCCAGTACAACGTAGTAAGCAACTTTTGATTAAAAAAAAATAAAAAAAGCAAAAACAAATTTTTTTTTTGGAAAAAATTTTTTTTTTGTTTTTTTTTTATAATTTGAAAATTTGAAGAAGTTGACTGTTAATTAAAGGTTTGAGAAGCGTTTGAGAGCGCTGCGCCATCTAGTGGTAGGTAATAAGTCGTAAATAAACAATATCAGCGACATTTTACCAACCGCTAGATAGCGCATCAAGATCATAGCTTTTCATGATATTTAAAAATAAAATTTATAAAACACATTTTCAAAAAAAAAAAAAAAAATATATATATATTTTTCAGTTTTTTTTATTTTTTATTAAAAGTTGCTTACTTTGTTGTACTGATTCACCCACAAAAAAAATGCCCGTGCAGTAATAACACCCCGTATACCCAATTTTTCCCACTTATGTTATTTCTATAATAAGTTGTTCATACAAGAGTTGTACACTTTTCATGTGATAGTAAAGTTTACTGTAAAATATAATTGAAATAACTGTTAACGAACAGCAATTTTCTGATATGCTCATTTCCATTAACCCTTTCACGGGTATTGCAAACTAAGCCAAACTAATTAAAAATAAAAAATAGTAGGCCAATGAAAATATTTGCAGGAAAATAAAAAAAATAGAAAACCTGAAAATAAGTTTTCAGACGTGGCAAAATATTTGCCTGTGAGCGGTAAAAATATGTATATGGCCCTAATGTTGCCAGTATCTATATGTGTCGCCATTATGTTGCCAGATATTTGCCTATGAGCAGTAATAATATGTATGTGGTCGTTTTTTTGAGTAATTGAATCGTCGCGCAAAAACAAAAAATCTATATTGATTGCCAGGTCATCGTTGGATGGCCTGTACAATATTTCATCAAAATAATTATTTTCGTCAATTATAACGTCATCAAGACTGACGTAAAATCATAAGATCATCTGGGATTTCTAATATTTCTACTATTTGTTTTGTACTTAGGGGTTTCACCATTTTCTTTGGTTTCTTTGGTTTTAACTTAGGAATTTCGTAATTTTCTTTGGTTTTGGCAACTGAAACCAGTAAAATGCCATGTTCTTTCAAATAACAGATCTACAAGATGACAGACCCAATCAGAGGTCTTGTTTTGATTTTATCGCATCGACTATAGGGTATAGCAAATATACGAAACTCGCCTTCTTTACCATCGTTTAAGACTCACCTTAAGGATTACTACCTTTCTAAGAAGTAACCAGTTCTTCCCTTTCTCTCCTGTTCCTCTCCTAATTTCCTCTCCTCGGGCATTATTAGTCTTAAATTCTTCCACTTGTCTGTATGTTATGTAATAATCTTTATTTTCACAATGCGCGCATGTACCACTATGTTTAGGTTAGCTGTAAGACATTGCCATGTGGCAATAAGCTCGCCTTTTTTGTATACTTAAGAGTTTATTATTATTATTATTAGTAATGAACCTTATTCGAGGATATTAAGGATTTACTTAGAAACAGTACTTGGAAACATATACTTGGAAACATATACATATTTTGCCTTCGTAAACAAAAGGATTTACTGTCAACTCAGTTGAACTTGTTTGCACTATCACTTTTTACTATTTCTTGTGGCAGTCCATTTCAGTCATTCTCCACACGTCTCACAAAAAAGTCCTTTTGGGGATAACATGAAAACGCAGTGTCCACGGAGTTCATATCATATTCTTAATTTGCTTTATTTCTTGTTTTAGGGGCCGGTGTAGTAACGAGTCGCGCTCACGTCCGCTACATTGTAACGGAGCACGGCATAGCGTATCTTTTTGGAAAATCGCTACGGCAGAGAGCGCACGCCCTCATCCAGATCTCACACCCGAACCATAGAGAAGCTTTGGAAAAAGCCGCCTTCGAGCGACTCAAGTGCATGCCATCAGCGTAGACTACGAAGCGAGCGAAGGAGGGACTTTACGTTATTTACTTTAGAATAAAAACCGTAAGCGAGCTGTTATTATATGGGGTAGGATATGCTGCTGCCATCATAGACTGGCCCGCATTCGCTGCATAGATATGCAGATTTCAGTAAAAAATATCACCACTTTTTTATTATTGATTAGCTATACCCGGTCCCGCGTTGCTGTGGCTGTGTGCAACTAGAGCTGTCAACTACAACGGGCGAACCCTTCACCTCAAGAAGTTTTAACAATATTAGATCGTTCTGTCTCCCGTGAGGTGAGCGCAGAAGACTTGTGACGAAAAACAATCCACTGTCTAGTTACGCCACCTGCCCGTCGGAGGCCAACGCCTTACGGCGAGGCACCGGGAAAGGTAAGCAGCGGGCAGCCTCGCCCCCTGACTACCAGTTTGAAAGGATATCTCCGTCTGGAATTAACCATCAGGATATCTCTTTCCTCCTGAATGGTTACAAATTCGAGGTCGCTTGCGCAGTCCTCTCCCTTATGTAGCGGTAATACGGTGTCTACCGAATCTATCGCACATCACGGTTCCCTTTGCCTGGTTCTTCACACGGTATCGGGTAGCTGATTGGTCGTTTCAAGAGCAGTTGCCGCAAGGTGAATAACTGCCCCTGCTCTATAGGAGACAGTACTGTTTCCAGACTTCCCCAGCTGTCGGTCAGAATGCATAATCGATTGGCTGACGCCGCACAGTGTGCAAACCGTCCGTCCAGGAGCGCTCGAAGGCTGACTTCTAGGGGAAACTGGCCCGCAGGCCAGAGTCCTACCCTGGCTCACACTTATGCGTCACAGTATACCAGACAGTAGCTTCTCTTAGAGCAAAATAGAAATCGAAGCGAATACGTCACGAGTTATAAGATCCGCCAGATGTCCCGCTACTCTTCCCACGCAGATACCCAAATGTTCGAAAATTCGCCAGCCTTTACCTGCGCGTAATGCTAACCAAAGGCTTTCGTCAGGACGTACCCCTCTGCCCACACTCCTTGCAACCTCTTCCCGCAATGGCCTGTAGCTTGAGAGTAAAGCTACTGGTTGGTATACTGTGTCTTCGTGGAGGCTGCCGGATGGGTGTTGACCCGTGAGTTTGACCGACCATGAACACATGGGTCTTAGTGGCCAAACTGCAACATGGCCCATTACCTGTGGCTATATGCAATCACAGTATACCACACAGTAGCTTCTCTTAAAACAAAATTGAAATCGAATCGAATATGTCACGGGTCGTAAGGGCTCGCATATAGTCATCAGATGTCCGAAAAATTATGCAAATGTCCACAAAAGTCTTCAACCTTTAGCCGCCCGACATGCTAACCAAAGACATTCGTCGAGATGTACCCCTCTACCCACTTCCGGCAATGCCCTGTCGCTCGAGAGAGTGTCTACTGTTCGTTCGGTATACTGTGATGCTGTGTTACTGTTACGTTCAACAGATAATGCTCCCAGTTTTGTAAAATACATTGTGTCAAAATTTCAAAGCAATCAGCGAAGAACTTTCAGAGATTTAAGATTTTGAAGAAACGAACATTTACATTTTTATTTATATAGATTTCGAAAATCTATTAAGCGCTATACTAGCTTTCATACGAAGGTATTAAGCGCTATACTAGCTTTCATACGAAGCTTTCATACGAAGGTATAGGTATATAATTTGCCAATTATATAAGCATTCTTTGTAAGGATTAATAGGTTGCTATTAGCATTGATTACGCCTATCTAATTGTAATTACACCCTAGTATTGATTGCTCAATGCTGTACTACGTTTTGGCAGCTAGGATTTTACTACGAAATGCAACTCATAGTTCCAAACATTGATTTATATTCTCTTATGTTCAGTAGCTCAATATATGGCATTTTTAACATGCGGATACATTATTCTATCTCAAGATAAAACAATAATAACATACGTTAACAAACGATAAAACAATAATAACAAATTTTCAAATCATAGCTCTTAAATAAATGTATTTTTTTTATTTGGTTTATAGGTTTTAATTTCTTAAAAAATAGGCACTTTTAACGTTCAAATGGCGTTTTTATCTCTCTGTATTATTTCTGTTATGTAATCAGCCTATTTATAAATGCGATAGATGGCACTAATAATTGAATGTTATTATTGTTGTCATTGGTCATGTCAATTGGATGTTATTATTGTTGTCATTGTTGTTATTATTGTTGTCATCACACCGTTTCACCGCTTCGTGAGGGAGAGGACCGCGCAAGCGACCTCGAACTCGTAACCAATCGAGAGACTGGAGTAATCTGGTCGCAATCGGAAGTAAGGGCGTGAGTGTAAGCCTGCTGAGTAACACTCCTGGCTATCTTGCGGTGAAGGCGTTGGCCTCTTACGGGTTTGTGGCGGAGCTTAACGGTGTACTGTTTTGTCCAAGTCTTCTGCGCTCACTCCAGGGAGATAGAACGACTAATCGTTAAAAGTTTCTGGGTTGACGGGCTCGCCCGTTGTAGTTGGCAACTCTAGTTGTTGTCATTGGTTCGTTCGTTAACGTGGCTGGGTCAATTTAGGATACGTCTCTCCAAAAATATGATGGCCTTGCCGTTTGCCTCTTGTAGATCCTGGTGTGTTATAGAGGTTGACAGTTGCAAGCACAATTTGAAGTGTTCTGTATCCTGTAGCATTGTCATTAGTTAAATAATGGATGGGTTTTTATAATCAATTTATTTTAAAAAAAAACAATTAAATAATAATATTATTTTAGATGGCCAAATAAATTGAGTTTAGATTGGTCGGACAATGCTATCAGTGCCACCTGCATGTCACCGATGCAGAAGTTTGACCAAAACATACTATGGTATCGAGTGAGGGAGAGGACCGCGCAAGCGACCTCGAACTCGTAACCAATAGAGAGACTGGAGTAATCTGGTCGCAATTGGAAGTAAGGGCGTGAGTGTAAGCCCGCTGGGTAACACTCCTGGCTATCTCGCGGTTAAGGCGTTGGCCTCTTACGGGTTTGTGGCGGAGCTAGACGGTGGACTGTTTTGCCCAAGTCTTCTGCGCTCACTCCAGGGAGATAGAACGACTAATCGTTAAAACTTCCTGAGATGACGGGTTCGCTCGTTGTAGTTGACAACTCTAGTTATGGCATTGAGTAATCTAATACTTAATGAAATCATCAACAGAATCAATGATATTATAATATTATTTTTTTTAATGCTTTAGTTTTTATTTTTATTCAAGTTAATTTATACAATTTGTTTAAAGAAAACATTTATGTATACTCAGGTTATTGCGGTTATTTGCCAATTTTTAAAAAAATATATATTTGTAATCAGCAAAAAAAGCATCTGCATATATTTGCTATGTTTTTGTATGAACTTTTTTTCCAAAGAGCTTTACTAAGGGAATAGGGCGTAAATTAAAATAATTCCATAAACCAAGATGAAAATTTACATTTTACATTTGCAAAGATGAAACGACCAATATAAATAATAAATACAAATGATGCCGCCATGGAATTCACGGACAGACTGGGGTTGGGCCTGATAATATTATTATTACCCTTCGGGGGGGGGGGGGGAAGGGGAGCGATGGAAACAGCTTGTTCCCCCCTCAAAGCTATAGAATTTGAGATGCGGAAATTGCAGTTTTAGATGTTTTTTCTATGAAGGAGTTAATTATTTGCTTGGAGAGCCCGAGTTCTTTGAAGAGGTGAAACAGAGATTTGTCTGACAGGGTCACAAGCGCCAACTTCCTCCGTGTGAAGGTGAACAGTAAAGCCATTCCGAGTGACGGCATTTGCGAGATTGCGGGATTTATTTAATAAGTTCTCGTGGTCTTTTGGGATTTTTGATTCCCATGGAACAGTTAATTCTACAATAAGGGCTATCTTCCAAGATAGGGAGTAAAGAGTTAAGTCTGGATCCGTCCAGACCTAACTCTTCGGGGGGAAGCCTTCCCGAGCTGTTCATCCAAGACATCCGGTGGTAACATGAACGCTCACACTGGGCAAGACAGTTCTCCTAAACCTACCACAGCCGGATGGCAGTCCGCAGTCCACCGCGCATCCCCCAGAAGTTTAATAATAGTACAATGGGTCCTACTTCGGTCCGGTCAATGACATGACAGCTCTGTTTGTATTTTATTTATTTATGTATCTTTTTTTTGCCTTATTGAATAAAATAATTGAATAATGAATTAAATAAAGTAAAAACTAAATGGTCTCGATGAGATGCGCAAACACATCTAAATTAAATACAATTACACAAACTATACAGGGAGTTGTTAATTAGTGACATCCCTGAAGTGGGTGAATCAGTACGATACTCAGTATCGAGAATCGTACGAGAATCAGTACGACCTTTTAGATAAAAATGTTCAGAAAAAACTATAACAAAAAATATATAAAAAAAAAACAAAAAACTGACTCATAAATAATAATAATAATAATTTTATTCATTCAAAAACATAAATTTACAATTGTATTAGTTGCAGAATCTGCCTAACTAGGCCATAGCCCGTACCAAGGAAAACTCTATGTATGGCAAAGATTTATTCATGTGCACATAATATTAAAATGAAAAATACAAAATATGATAAAATATAAAATAGATAAGCTAATTGAAATTAAACTTATAAAAATATTTAAAATATTGATATAGCATGGTCATGGAAATAAATATTAATATAAAATAAACGTTTTGACAAGTGTTGAAATAGGTAAAATATCTCTAATAAACACTATTTGCGATATTTTACCTACCGCGCTTAACTCTTATTATATTTTTTTTCAAATCTAAATTTTTAAAACTTTCAAGAAAAAAATGTTTTTTTTTTTTCGAATAAAAAATGTTTTGTTCTTTGCACATTTTTTTATCATAACTTGGTTATTTGCCCGTACTGATTCACCCACTTCAAGAATGTCCCTAATTAAAAACTCAGCCCGTATATATTTTTAATAATCACAACTTTAAAGTTTTTTTCTCCTCTGTAACTTTGTCGGATGCGCCCTTTTTTGAAATGATGGCAGATCAATAATTGCATTATTCATATTATTGTCTAATGGTATTAATACTTTAATTGCATAAAACCGATTTTGCGCTTGGTTATAAAAGGCTCAGGTTATAACTGGTTACACGCTGGCTTATGGTGACAAAGATTATCCTCACAAAAATTGTACAGGGCAAATGTTGAATTATTTCTAGGGGTTCTACCTAAATGCTCATTGTTTTGGTATTTACTATTATGTACTTATAATAGTAGGGAACATAATCGATACTCGACAATACAGTTGATATTCAAAATCTTATAAGTTTAAAATAAAGTCCTCTCCTAATGTCACCACAAAATTAGAAGCAATCCGTTTAGTCATGTCTTCCACTAAGAAGCCTTATAGATACATTTTAAATGTATAATTTAGAATGTCAACGGCCTTCATAGTTGGTATAATGTGTCTATGATCGAAATGCGTTTGAGATTTTTTCTGGGTCTCAAGAAAATGACGTGTGGTACGCAAATATTAGTTTATTCTCGGCATTCCAGCGTGGCATAGAGCACAGTTAGGGTAGAGACAGACTGAGCCCAAGTATGCAACATATACGATGCAACGCTCCTACGGTGGTATGCACACTAGTCCCATGTATGTAACATATACACGTTAAGTTTTTTTAAATTGTTGTCAACATATTCAATAATAGATTAGACACACATATCAAACAGAAATTGTAATTGTACTGTTTTATATTCAGATATATCAGCAATTATGCTGCCTGTTTGTAAAAGTAATAATAATAATAACAATAATGATTATATACTTTTGCATTTCCTTTCTCTGTGCATGCATCATGTTCTGTGTGTCTGATGCCTTACGAACGCTAGTTCTAGAAACACACTGATCTTACGCGTGGGACAGCATACTGTCATCCCCTCCATCCTCTCGTACCGATCTGGAGATTGCAGGTCGACGTTGCGTTAAGACGCTTTAGTCACAGCGTTGCGTATGATAAAGTATGTTTCTAAGTCATACATTTCCATGCAAATACAAGGGTCCAGATGTCATAATGAATTGCATACGTTACTTACTTGGGCTCCCATTATTGAATGTGCGGATATCAACCTCCAAAAGTACTACGCCAACCATCCACTCGGATATCTATATCCGTATCTATATCCACTCGGATAGCAAAGCATCTCTTATGGCACTAACCTCGAATACCATTAATTCAAAGCTAGTGCAAAACTGCATATCACTACTGAATTCCCTGGGCGAAAAGAACAGGGTAATTCTAAGATGGGTTCCCGGCCATGCAGGAATCGAGGGAAATGAAAAAGCCGACGAACTTGCTAAGACGGGAGCAAAGGGAACGTTATACGGCCCTGAACCTTGCTGTGGCGTACCAAAAAGCCTTGCAAACCTAATGCGCAAACAAATATGTTTAGAACAATCCGTCAACCACTGGAACAACATGCCAGGGTTGAATCATACCAAAGCGCTAATTAAGGCTTACGACCGTAAGACGGCCCCGAGGGCTTATCGCTAAATAGCAACAATCTACGCATACTGGTGAGGGCGCTCACGGGGCATTGTGGCCTGAACAAACACCCGGTTCAACCTCAAGCTCCGAGACACAAAAATGTGCAGGTTCTGCCAAGGAGCAGAGGAAACTCCCCAGCACTTCATGTGCGAGTGTGGCCCGCTGATGCGTAAAAGATACACCCACTTGGGTGGTCATTGCCTCCAACCTGAGGAGGTAAAACAATCTGGCGCCAAAAGCCTGCTGCGGTTCTTAAATGACACGAGGCTTAGCGCATAACTATAGTAGGTGGCGAACAGAATAGATCAGCAATGGTCGCAGTGATACAAGGCTTTTAAAGACCTTAGTAAAGCCCCACTCAACAAATAAAAAAAAATACTTGGGCTCAGTCTGTCCCTACCTTTAATCATAGATACATACGGAGTAAGATTCTAGTTTATAAAAGTGTCTGATAGAACCATTCGCTAGAAAAATTAGCCTAGTCGTAATTGGCAAACTGAATATATTCAACAGAAGACTCAATAGAAAACAAACTAAGCTAAAATACTACACATTCCTTGCGCCACAATATGCCTTAATGTACGTATTATAGTGTTTTTGTCAATCAGTCATGTTAAGACGTCACACTTATAGCAATATTTTTGTATCAAGCACTCGGCATTTGGGAAAGATGTTTTATTGTGAAATAAAATATAGATAAGAATTGTTTATTACGCTAGACTCTGTAATTGCATGTTATCAATAAAGAATTATAATATTTGTGTTGGTTTTGATTGCTGGTGTGCCTGTGGTCATTGTTGGAAGCAGGCGCGGATCTATGGGGGAAGGGGAAAGGGGGCGACCGCCCTCCCCCGAGGATTGAAAAAAAAATTGTTGACAAAAATCGGGCAAGATTCCTGAATGACGATTACCTACAATCTACAGATTTTATCGTCTACCTACACTGACGATTAACGACTACACTGATACTTTTACACTGTCATAAGAGTCTCCTAGGAGTTCGTGCGGCAGGAGTTCTGGGAGAATGCAAGATCTGGAAAGAAAGTTTTAGAAGGGAAAAGAGAAATAATCCCGCTTATTCGGAACCAAAAAATATTCTAGATGTTCTAGATCTGGCCAACGAATTCGTCTACCCTGGCATACATCGCCTCATCCTTATCATGGCCTCCGTGCCCGTAAGTGTGGCGACCGCCGAAAGAAGTTTTTCAACTCTGAGGTGACTAAAAACCTGGCTACGATCCACGATGGTAGAGGATAGGTTAACAGGCTTGGTACTCCTGCATATTCATTTTGATATTCCAGTAGACAAAGAGAAGATAATTGAAAGATTTGCAAAGAAAAAACACCGGAAACTGCAATTTGTAATTTAATTCTGTGTTATGCACTATTATGTATCATTTGTTCATTGTTCATTTAGAAGTAAAATAAAAACGTACGAGTGTATTCATTAATTCTTTTCCCTTTTTATAATCCTTAGTTACTTAATTACCTATCTATTCAGCATATTGGATGCCCTAAATTCACACTATAATTCATTTTAACTATATATAGACGGAAATCCACCCCCACTGTCCGCCCCCCCCCCCCCCCCCCCCCAAAACAAGACGTAGATCCGCGCCTGGTTGTAAGGTTAGGATCTCTCAGAATAACGAAATAGGGAAGAGGACAGAAGGTCAACTCGATCGAATAATTTCTGAGGGAAAGACAAGTTCAAGTAAAGGTTGAAAGCTGGTAAAAAGTGGCTATGGATCGGTTCTTGGACCGGTGCTCTTCTGGAATCGAACAAAAAGTTGCGGAGTAGTTTTTTGCTCGCGAAGGCTGGCTTTCGAGCGGTTAAACTACAGGCGATTATTTGTTTTTGTCCGATAGGTGGTATTTAATGCGTCATTGTACTTTTACACGACTGCCTAAAAAAGGAGCATTATGTGTTTAGGATTCATATAATGTATGTTTTCCGTTTCTTTATTCCACATTCTTCTTCACCACACTTTATTTCTTCCAAACCAGCCGTACTCAACCTGCGGCCCGCCGACCTTTTTTTTGCGGCCCGAAGGTGGCTCAGTAGAGAAAAAGTCCTGGAACGGTTTTACTCTGCGACATGAAATTATTTTATCTTTACAACAAAATGATAAAGTTTACAGTGAACTTAAAAATAACAGTTGGTGGTGTATTTTAGCTTTTCTTTGCGATGTAACAGAAAAACTTGGTGAACTCAATCGTGGTTTACAGGGAGAAAATAAAATTATTCCTCAGACGACGAGTAAAGTATTTGCTTTCAAAGATAAACTGGACTTTTACATAGAAGAAATACAAAATAAAAACTGCACAACTTTCCAACAATGCGACAGCGACTTAGCAAAGTGCGAAACAGTTTTATTCACCAAAATTTGTCCTTCTATAATATGATTCCAGAGCAAATCAACAGCCTTGGAGAGGACCAATTTAAAAAGATAATTATACATAATTTGGTAAGAAACCCAATTTATGGTATAAGGGAGTTTGAAAATTCTGAGTTTATTTTCCATGTTGATGATTAATGAAATGTGTAAAGTTTTAAACATAATGGTATTATGATAGCTGACATTCTAATTTTCATATAATTAAATTCATTTTCAAAAAAAAATACGAAGGCATATTGCTGGATTGGCAATAAAATATATATTTTTTGATTATTCTACATAGAATTTGCATTTCTATTTTAATATATTATTCTCCCTGACTCATCACATTAGCATATTTTGATTATTTGTATGTAGGTAATATTGAATATAATATTACAGCCATGACAACTATCACGATAGTTATGTTTATAATAATGAAATTTTTAGCATTTAATTTTGTGACGCATCCAAGTGTAGGAATGCCTATCTACTGGAGTAGTTGATTGTATTGTATTGTATTGTAATGGTAAAGGCTCAAGAAGATGGCATTGATGTTTCCCTAGAAAACTATGTAAAGGCTCAAGATGGCATCGATGTTTCCCTAGAAACAAATAGCCACAATCACGCAACTGACTGCATTTGGATTTGAGAACGCAAAATTATTGGATGAATTTATTGAATTTAAAAACGACACAAATCTGGAAGCAATTTTTAAAGCGAAAAGAGAAGTAAAAGAATATGAAGAATTTTGGAAATTAGTACCCGTTAATTATGAAACCTTGAAAAATTGTGCACACTTGCTGTTGATGTTGTTTGCATCAACTTACCTCTGTGAATCGTCTAATTCTAAAATGAAATATGCAAAAAATGCCTACAGATGTCGGCTTACTGATTCACACCTTGATGACGTGTTGAGAGTAGCATGTAGCAATTATAAGCCGGATCTAGATAAAATTGTCAAAAGTAGGCAATGTCAACAATCTCATTAGTTTTAAATAAATGATTTCGTTGAGTAAGTTGAGTTTTATTAACGCCTTCTGTGGATTTATTGTAATATAGGTTGTTGCGGCCCGTCACTCGTATTTGGCCCAAGAAAAAAAAAGGTTGAGTAAAGCTGTTCTAAACGCTTGAACTGATTTAGCAGTGTGTGGTATTGTTAGAATCGTTACGTCATCCCGAGTGTCATAGTGACAGCCGGAGAGACGGTGGACGGCGTGAAAGAACGCATCGGGTCGATGGCCTTGCAAGCCAGACCCGATTATATATAAAGCAAAAAAGAAAAAAAAGGAAATATGCCCCCAAGCGGCCTATCAGGGGGGGAGAATTCCCGCTACCCCAGTTGAAACCCCAAACAACGACACGGCTAAAACGACACCGGACCTTGCTTGCCCTATCTGCGGGAAACAATATAAACGATTAGCATGGTTAAAAAAACACATTGCTGGGCACGATGATAGCGACGCTGCACGTCAGTGTCTTAAACCGTCGCAAGGAGTCACGGACAGAGTTGAACCTCACATGTCCCTTGACTCCACATCTGCCCGCAGTTTGTCACCCGACCGGTCTCCTCTACCCGCGCAAATCGTATCCTTCCCTCCTCTAAAATTCCCTTCACTTGCGAAAGAGGACTGGGAATTTCATAATAATAATTTAACTTCTATTCTTGACCACTCTGTGAACCGTAATGCCCCTGCCAGCGTCCAGCTGTCATCCTTCCAGGTGGCGGTCCATGAATACTTCTCGGGTGTTTACCCAAAATCTACCCATGTCGACCCGGTTCACAGAGAAAACGCATTTAAGGCAAAGCTCCGTAGGCAAAAGCGGCTACTTCGTCGCCAGTTACGTGAAGCCAAGAAAGCCGGGGATAAAGCCCTCTGCCACAACTTCTCGCGCGCGTACCGCTCTATACTAAAACTCATACAGAGCGTAGCAACGCAAAACGACAAGCGCAAGGCAGCATTTCTCAAATCCAAAGAGGAAGCCCGGTTCGACAAAAACCGTTTTAACTACAGCAAAACGGTTTTGTCTGCCGCCAAGGGAAAAATCCAAATCCCGGAAGAAATGGCCACGGAATATTTTTCGACCACGTATGAGGACCCAATGCGGCTCCATAATTACAGCCCTCCGCCGGGCATTACACCTCCGCCCCTGCCTACGGTAGCTTTTGCTTCTCAACCTCCATCTCTAGATGAGATTCTTAATCAAGTAAAGAGGAAGCCGTCGGGCTCTACTCCGGGTCCCGATGGTATTCCCTATTTAGTATACAAAAAATGCCCCTGCCTTCTGCAATATTTAGGATCCATCTTCCGAAATATATGGAATAGCGGTGTAGTCCCACAGAATTTTGGCCGAGCGACAGTCATCTTAATTCCGAAGGTCCCAGTTTGCACCGGACCAAAGGACGCTCGGCCCATTGCTCTCACAGACACTGTGGCCAAAATATTTTTTAGCATAGTCCACACGAGGATGAGCGAATTCATGCACCGGAATGAGTACCTTGGAGTATCAGTTCAAAAAGGCTTCATGCGTGGCGTCTCGGGCTGCCTCGAGCACAATTCTCTCCTGGCTGCTGCCATCAAGGATGCGAGACAGCACGAACGCCAAATCAATGTATGCTGGCTCGACCTAGAGAATGCCTTTGGGTCAGTCCGACACAGTCTCCTCCACTTTGCACTCCGCTGGTACAACTTCCCATCAGTCGTGCGTGACATTGTAGCCTCCTACTACAACTGTCTGACTTTCCATGTTAAAACGCAAGAATGGACTACCCGCTCTATACCATATTCAATTGGACTATTTCAGGGCTGTTGCCTCTCCCCGACGATTTTTAATATAGTTTTTAATATACTGCTGGAAAGCCTGAGCCAGTTTGACAGGAAGTGGGGCTACCGTTTTAAAACAGACGGCCAATACACCTCGTCGTGCCTCGCTTTTGCCGACGACCTAACTTTCATCACCAGAAGCCCCAAGCAGCTTTCCCTGCTATTACAGAAAGTGGAGCTTTTCTGCGACTGGTCAGGCTGTATAAAAGTGAAGCCCTCCAAATGTTTTTGCCTTGGACTCGCCCGCATGGGCACAAAATTTACATCCTATGACCCCAAATTGGTCTATAAGGGCTCTAATATCTCCCTTATAGACCCAAACAATCATTTCAAATTCCTCGGCAGAAAAATCACCCATCAGGGAAAAGACGTCTCGGGCGATCATGTTATAGAGCATTTCAAAAGTTGCCTGGCGAAAATAGATGCCTTGCTAATTTCTGGCCCTCGTAAGGCCTGGATCTATGACAATTATCTAACGTCACATTTGTCATGGCCCTTTCTTATTTACGATTTTACCAAAACCCAACTGTCCCGTCTAGATGCGCTGGTGACAGCTAGTTTAAAATCCTGGCTGTCCTTAGCCAAACCAGCTGACCCCTCGACTCTCTTCAGGTCCAAACAAAATTTTGGGCTAGCGCTTAAACTGCCCTCTCTGCTCTACGCCAACTCCAGAATAACCAAAAATTCGATTCTGTGCAATTCCAAAGATCCGGCAATATCGAAGCACGTAATAAGTGGCCGTAGTGATTCAAATGATCTACAAGCCCGCGTAGACTTCCACAAAAAGTTCCTTACTGGAATCAGCCAGAATGGCACTGGTCTGGGGTATGGCAGTACAACCACGAGCGACGTGGACTTGAAGAAGTCTCTTTTGCGGGGAGATTACGACAGCAAGAGTATGGCTCATGCTATTGGCCTTCAATGCCAGAATGATTGGACAACAATTGGGGACTTTTGCATTCCGCCTCCAATGCACTGGAAGGTAATGCTCTATGACTGGACGCCAGAGATGCTGAAATTTTATTTGAATGCCTTTCAGCATACACTTCCAGACCCCTGTAACCTCGCTCGTTGGAGCTTTGCCGAGGATAGTTCTTGTCCCCTCTGTAGCAATACCCCTTGCACAGCTAGACACATTCTAGCTGGCTGCAAGGTGGCCTTAGATCAAGGACGGTACACTTACCGCCATGACAAAGTTCTCGCTGTTATTCGCGAGGTAATTAGTCTCTCAGTGGCTCGTGCCAACAAGGGTTTGACAGTATCCTCCAAACCCCCAATACAGTTTGTGCGGGATGGCTATAAAGGCAAAAAACATTTAACCACAAAACCTTTCTCAATAATCGAGAAAGCTACAGATTGGATTCTGGAGGTTGATTCGGTCTCTAAGCAGTATAAATTCCCTGAAAGTCTCGGATGCACAGCCCTCCGTCCAGATATAACTCTTTACTCTCTATCTCGGAAGGTGGCTCTTATCGTAGAATTAACTGTTCCATGGGAATCAAATATCCCAAAAGACCACGAGTACAAATTAAATAAATACCATGATCTCGCAAATGCCGTAACCCGGAACGGCTTCACTGTTCACCTTCACGCGGTGGAAGTTGGCGCTCGTGGCCTGCCAGCTAAATCTCTATTTCACCTCTTTAAAGATCTTGGCCTTTCCAGAAAAATAATCAACTCTTTCTTAGAAAAATTATCTAAAACTGCGATTTGCGCATCTCAAATTCTATGGCTTCGAAGGGGGAGTGAATGGGTGGCAAGGTGAACGCTCACATGTGGCAAGACAGCTGTCCTAAACCTACCACAGCCGGTTCGTAAGTCCGGAATCCACTGCTCACCCCCCAGAAGTGTAAAAAAATAGTATTATGATGGGCCCGACTCCGGTCAGTGAATTCCATGGCAGCTCCGTTTGTATTTATTTATATATCCTAAAGTGCTGAAATGTCAAATAAATAATTATCTAAATGTCCAAATGTCAATAAATTGGGAAACATATCTCGTATTTAGTACCAAATGAAAAGTCCGATGGAGTACATTTCGGAAATTTATAATATGTATCTATACGCATAAATACACAAACCACAAATATTTCATAAAAAACCTTTTTATTACTTTAGCACTGAGGGCAACTGACTAAAGTGCAGCAGCGGCGCGCGATCGTTTCAAGATACCTGCCGCAGAGCAAACAGCGTGTTTTTTTTTCTATTAATTTTTAATACAACAGTTCACTTTTTGTTCTTGTGTATTGTTATTATTCTATATTTTAAAATAAACTTTACTGCCCAAGGTGCTGGTTTTCTGCAATGTGAATTAGTAATAAGCAAAATAAATAAATGATAGTGGGAGTGGTGATGTTAAAAAGGGTGAATCTTTTGTAATAATGTTTATAAAGATTACAAGGCATATGTGCGACCTATTCTTGAGTATGGCTATCAGCTCTGGAATCTCAACTAATGCAAAAGTTTAGATGTCCTAGAAAGGGTGCAGCAAAGGACAACCAAATTGCCAGTGGGCCCGAAAAATAGGAATTATGAAGATAGCTTGGAATTAATTGAACTGACTACTAGTTCGGGACCTGATTGGGACATGTAAAATCTGGGCCAGAGAATATTAATAAATTCAACTTCATCACAAATCTTCGAGGTCGCAGCAAAAAAACTCAACCGCGCAAATTTTTTATCTAATCATCTTAAAAACATTCTGCAAAATAGTAGCGCTATTGTCATACGATAATCTCTTCTAACCAACTTTACTATGAAGTGTGAGTGAAACATGCGTGTTAAAATGTGTCTCATTATTGCATTTGATTGATGGAATTGAAATGAAATTCTGTTAATTTTATCCGAATGGAAAATGGTGACCCAGCCAGGAATCGAACCCGGAACCATGTAAGAACAGGCGACCTAACCACTATGCGCTATGCCACCGGGATGTGTTAATTTAAAAGCAGTCGCGACTTGTATTTAAAAACTTGTCAGTATTGTTTTAATTCTTAATAAAAATTGAAAGGGGATGGGACAAGTAGGTGCGGCCAACTGGGCGCAGGGACAACTGGGCGCAATCCAAGTGGGCGCGGGACAGGTGGGCGCCAAAATTATATTATGCAATATATTTATATATTTATTTACTGTGACTGACGAGAAATATTTTTTTCTACATTATATAAAAAATAACTAATGGTGAAACATTACCTTCGTAGCTATACTGTGATACACCCGTTTCAGAGCTAGGTTTACATGGGATTTAACATTTACACAATAAATACTTAATAAATTTAATGCAAAATATCAAAAAATATAAAATGCACAGCTCTCTTTATATTTATGGTCATATACGTTGAAAGCTTTTGGCTCGCGCCCAGTTGTCCCTGCGCCCAGTTGGCCTAGCGCCCAGTCGGTGGCGCCCAGTTAGCAGTGCCCAGTCGGCCACGCCCAGTTGGTCGCGCCCACTTGTCCTAGACTGCATTTGAAGTGATTAGTGCATGCTCTGTCAATCAATTTAAAAACAGACAAGGTTTGTAGCTGAAAACTTGTTAATATTATTGTTAAAGGCTATCTTTACAAGATCTGATCTGGACGTAAAAGCAAAGCTGCCGATCCAGAATAAATAATAATAATAATAATGGAGTTGAAATGTGGGAAATTCAGGAAGTCCAAAGTTTAAAAAACTAGTAGAAAAACACATGTTTGCTTAACAAGAAGGTCTATTCTCATCTAAGATTGGTAAGATTAAGTCGTCGCCGTCTAATACAACTTCCTCTGTAGATTCAGTCTCCATGAAATAAACCGGCTGTATATTATCCATGACCAGAACGGAGTCTTTCACGTTGTAATTCTCGACCGTGTGTCTCTTCAGTTGCTCTTCCATGGGTTCGTCTATCTCGTCCAGCTCGCCCATCTCCGCCCCTTGGAAGCTTTCCAAAGCCTCCGTGTCGGATTTGGACGCCGGTTCCTGTTTGCCCTCTTTCTTGGTGGATTTCTTGAGGCGCGGTGGGAAGCCCGGTTTTCCCGTTCCGTAGCCGGGATAGTAGTAGCGCTTCTGCTTGGACGTTCTGCGCAGCTCCGGAACGATGGGAATGGCCGTCATTTTTAATTCCGTCTTTTCCTCGTCTTGGAAGTCGTCATCGAGGAAGTGGTCCTGGCAGATTCTGTAACGAAATTCATCATTTAGCTTAACAGATATTCTTTTTGTCGAAGTGGAAAGGATGTGAGGACAATATGACAGAGAAAACATCTTGCATGTCAGATTTTACAGTGATGTGCTAATTTATAAAAACACATAACATTTATTTATTTATTTTATTTATTTATTTATTTGCAGCTGTTATAAAAAACATATAAAAAAAAAAAAACAAGAACACACAGATTAAAAATTAAAACTATAAAAATAGACAAAGCCTATGAAATAAAGCTACAAACGCTGCAAATTAGGGGTATCCTCAGGATATCTCTTATCCTGGTTTTCAGGACACACCTATTAATTATTGATACATAGGTATATGATTTTTAAAATAAAATAACCAAATCAAATAAATCTTAAAACAAAAAATCCAAATAATCATAATCAAATAAATACACAAATCGAAATAATCAAAATCAAGATATTTAACATCAAATGATATTAAAAGAAAATAACGTAATTACATAAATTTAATAATCTACATATAATAAATCAAAAATAATCAAAATCAAAATATTTAACATTAAATAATCAGGTTACAAATTAATAAATAAACGAAGACAATAGTAATAATCCAATTAGCAATAGTTATTTTAAAATAAAATCAAATTATGACATCTAAATATCTTCCTTTAATAATAAACTTTTAAAGTGGTCCTTAAATACTGCAATTGATTTCGATCGCAAAGCCATTCCCAACCGATTCCATACAACTGCAGAATAATAGGAAAAGCTGCACTGGAAATGTGTAGTTTTGTGCTTGGGTATTATAGCAAGTTGTTCACGTGCCCGTGTTGAATGGACATGCCGGTTACGGGACCACGTCATAATCGAGTAAAGATATCGCGGCTGTTTATTGCGTACTACCTTGAGTACAAAGGTCGCAAGATGGAGCTGCCTTCTTTTACTCATATTCAACATGGAAGCTTTCGCAAGGAATGGTGACACATGATGACGTGGAGGAATCCTAAAGCAAAATCTTGCGCAGGCATTTTGCAGTCTCTGAAGTCTCCGCTCAGTCTTCCTATATAGACAGGGGCCGTACACACAGTCGCCATAGTCCATTATAGACAATATAAGGGCATTTACAAGTAGTATTCTGATTCTGACGCTGAGGTACTCCCGAATTCTGTATAAGCCCTTTAGACGTGAGAAACCCCACCCAACGCTTTTGCTGACATGTTCCTCAAACCGTAATTTTCCATCAAATAGAATACCCAGATTTTTAGCCGTAGTCACCAGTGGTATTGGCAAACTGTCCACCATTATAGGAAGAGAGCCATAGTTAGCAATTTTAGTCCTGCCCCGTTTCGACCCAATAATCATAAAACATGACTTCGAAGGGTTGATTTGTAAGCCATGTTTATTGGACCAAGCGGATAACCTTTCAAGATCGGCATTGATTAGGCTGACTGCTGAAAATGGACAATTCGTGTCTATGGAATGCATTAATTGAGTGTCGTCGGCATATAGATGATAGCGAGTTTTCAAAATTTGCAGCTATGTCAGAAGTATATAGTGCAAATAAGACCGGGCCCAGTATCGATCCCTGTGGTACGCCTGTTTTAACTTCACGAAGAGAGGAAATCGATTGACGGCCAGATACATTTTTCAAAATTACTTTTTGAAAACGCTCTGACAGATAACTATGTATCAATTCGCATGCTGACCCAGAAAAGCCTAGATGTAAAAGTTTTGCCACCAGAAGAGAGTGATCCAGAGAATCTAAAAGTATGAGGGCAGTTGCTTTGCCTTTATCCATGTTGGATAGACATAAATTTGTGACGTGCGCCAGCGCAGTAGAGGTGCTATGATTGCGACGAAAGCCAGACTGGTAATCAGGAAGCAGATTATTTTTCGCGATAAAAGGAATCATTTGTGAATAAATAGCCTTCTCCAGGATTTTTTAAAAGCAAGGAAGAATACTGATAGGGCGGAGATCTTTAAAACTAGAAACAGGTGTTTTCTTTGGAATCGGGCGAATCAGTGAAATTTTCCACTGACGTGGCACTTGACAGGTTTCGATGCACTAGTTTATTATAGCGGTAATGTACTCAATTATATATGGCAAACAGATTTTTAACATTTTGATAGAAATGCCATCATTCCCAATCGCATTTGAGCTAATTTCATTTATATATTTCGTGACTTCCCTGTAAGACACCTTATTAAACTGCAAGGTATTGATGTTGCGTAAATTAGGATACATATTGTAAAACTGAATAGAATCTACGTCCGCTTTTAAAATTTTTGAGTTGTCAGAGAAATATACATTTAACGACTCTGCATCGAAGTTTGGTGGCAAGGCGCTATCAAAAGAGTTTGCATTTGTCAGGTGATTGATTTCTTTCCATAACATTTTGCTATTTTTTAAATTAGTATTAACATGATGAGAAAAATATTCACTCTTCGCCCGCTTACACAAACTATTAATATAATTTCTTAAATGATTATAAGGTTTCCTGTAGTGTTCACTAATACGAGCTTTCTTAGCAAGTTTATCGCGACGGAACATGAGCTCCTTGATTTCGTCACGTATTTTCACGTATCGTATGATTTCGTATCGGGGCAAACAAATCAAAAGCAGACATAATTAGGTTGCTAAGAGTGTTGAGATTGTCTTCAGGGGAATGTGTTTTTAAACAAGATGACCAATCGATTTTAGACAGATGGTTTATGAAAATGTCTTGTTTAATCCGATCAATCGGCCTATACTCGATTGTGCGTATGGCCTTAGTGGGTTTATGGAAATTAAGAGAAGCCAAAACTAGTGAGTGATCGGTTAGATGTGGCATGGGTAGGACCGAAGCTCGAATGCAATCGGCTTTCCCGTTAGTTATAACCACATCAAGCAATGACTTATGGGCGTCGGTTACACGTGTAGGATGCGATATTATTTGATGTAAACCGAAAGCATCGATACATCCATGTAGTATAGTAGCTTCCCGAGAGAGAGGGGCCAGCAAATCTACACTAAAATCTGCCAAAACAATAAGTATGTCACAGATGGGCGACACATAAGACAACCGATCTTCAAGCAATTGAGCGCAGCCTGCCCAGCCATAGTCACTAGTACGATATATTGAACCTATGATAAATGTTTGTTTTTTAACGTCATTAATCATTATATCCTGGGACCTCAAATAGGAACTCACATATTCGATATAGTTAAGAGAGCAAACTCACTTCTATATATAATAAGGAAAGCTTTTTCTACTATCACCAGCGAAATTTTCCTCAAGCTCTATAAAACCTACGTTCGCTCCACGAATACTCCTCCAGGTATGGAATCTGAATTTAAGGAAGTACACAGAGCACCCGGATGGACAGTAAAGGAGTTGGTGCTATCACGAAACTACACTCCAAAACTACTGATCCGATTTTAAAAATTCTTTCACTAATGGAAAGCCACATTATCGACGATTGTCATAGGCATTGTCACATATTTTATTGTGATAAATATTGGTTTTCAATAAGTAATCAGGATATTTGCAAATTAAGTCGGAGGAAAATGTGCTGGTGATTTCCTTTATCGGCGTGCGCTGATGAAACTGTTTGATACATGTGAAAATAATGTATGACACAAACATCGGTCTTAACCGGTCGGCCTTCGTGCACAAAAAACTGCGCTGCAACTTTTTGGTTGATTTTGTTATTTAATACTAACAATATCATTTTGTCATAAATTATATATAAATATATAATTTGTTATATATAAATATATAATTTGTTATATATAAATATATAATTGTTATATATAAATATATATAATTTGTTATATATAATTATATAAAAACCCTCTTGTTATATATAAATATATAATTTGTCAAATAACGCAAAATGCCTATAAGCACTGTTGGCTTTCGACCGGTTAAAGAGGGGGGGGGATCAAGTTTCTTAATAGCATGATAGGAATGCCAACTTTTAACATAAGGTCGTGAAGAGGTAAGCCAGATGGGCTCAAAGAATTTAAAAAATCTTGAGGATAGCGCACTGCATCCTCAATATTACACACCGTGTCAATGGACTTATAGTCTTTGACTTGACCAAGAATTTTCTCTAAATTCAGTTTATTTATCTCATTCACTGTATCGTTTCTGGGTGACACTATTGCCCTAGAACAAAGCTATTGATAATCTCTTTCCAATAAATTTTCAAGACCGGGATAAAAATAAAATACAAACGGAGCTGCCATGGAATTCACCGACCGAAATCGGCCGATCATATATAATTATTACACTTCTGGGAGGTGAACGGTGGATTTTGGATTAACGACCGGCTGTGGTAGGTTTAGGACAGCTGTCTTGCCACATGTGAGTGTTCACCTTACCACCCATTCACTCCCCCTTTGAAGCCATAGAATTTGAGACGCGGAAATCGCGGTCTTAGATAATTTTTCTAGAAATGGCACAAGGCTGCTTATAAAAGAGTTGTGGGAGAATATAATCGTGGCGACCATTCTCACAGGGCTAGCAGTGGGACAACTGCCTTATATTCCGCGGATACCCACGATTCCGACGGATTTACCCATACTGTTATCCTATAGTATGGGCTACAGTATCCCGTTAAGATCTCTTTTGCCCTCACTATTAATACGTCCCAGGGTCAAACATTCTCTCTGGTGGGCATTGACCTGAGAAAGCAGTGTTTTTCCCATGGGCAGTTATATGTTGGCTTATCTCGGGCTGGAACTCCTGAAAGATAATATATTTTGGTACCAAATAATAACATTACATCTAATATAGTATAAAGAGAAGTTTTGATCAATTAAAATAAACATAATTTATTGAATCAATCATTTCATTCACCCATTTGAAACCCGGTAATATAGCCAAATTGGCATGCAAATACATACATACATATGCAGTAAACATATAACCCTCCTTTTGGCAGTCAGGAAATAAATCATAGCACTCGGTAACAACCGAACCACACTCATAATTACCGCCCAACGAAGTGGGCATGGGTCAGCTAGTTGCACTATATACCTAAAGGTAGCATCTCAAAAGCCAATTAAACGTCACCATATTCAGTATTCAGTATTCAGTATTCAATTTATTCATTCAGAATATACAATAAAAGCATGAATTATGAATTAAAGCTAATTATCGCATATTAGAATTCGTCATACTTAAATTAACAACTCGATTCGAAACTCTACGCGAAGCGAAGCGGCAGGCAACAGCTAGTTATAAATAAATCGATGGCGCAACAACGAGATGCCCTGTGTCGCCGATAGCAAAGTAAAATAAGAACAGTGTAACATCTCCATAGTACACACCCATTTTGCACTCATACAAGCGCCCGTTGTCCGTACGGTACCACTACATAGATTCTCGGGCGCCTCGGTGCTAACCAGTCAGGGCTGTCGCGCGACAGCTAAGTATACAAAAGTGGAATGTTTTCTGTACAGGCTGTAATGCAACCTATCAGAAATTACATTTACGAGTTATAACATTTACGTTACGAAATTACATTTACGAGTTATAACATTTACGTTACGAAATTACATTTACAAGGTAACGTTTATTGTTCATTTGCTTAGGTAAGTATGTGTCTAGGTAAGTAGATGCATAGGTATGTAAGTGCTAGGTAGGTAGGTAGATGCGTTTTTGTTAAGTACCTATTTTAACTTACTAAAATGTAGGTATTTTGAACACATGCAACAAGTGATTAATGCTGTCACATAGTCAGCACTAACTCAAATATTCTGTTACAGTACAATTTTGGGAACCGACTCTTGATCTATAAACCAAAAATACATAAATGTACATAATAATTATAAAGAATTGCATTTCTGCTTTAATGGGATCACAACTTGTCAATTGTGTATTTGTTGTGGCAACCCTGGTGGTTCGGCGAAGCGTAGGTACTTATTTCGAAAACGGCACAGCACGCCAGCAGTTAATAACTGCAGCTGCAAATGCAACGTTGCCGTTCCGATAAGTACAAATCATTCAGTCCGGCATCAGCCTCAGGGCCCGTGAGTAAAGTAAACTTGGGTATCGTAAGTAAAGTGGGGTACCTTGTATGGCTTCTTTCTATGAGTTCTTAACCCTTGGAGTAAATGGGTATTTTCATGGATGCATCTGTCTCTTTTGCAGGATTTTCGGCGACATCGACCTTAAAGTACTATAACTACGAAACTACTACACCAATCATAAAAAGAACAACTGCACAATGATTGCATTGAAATTTCGAATATAGAATATTGAAATATCATTTTGTAAAACAATTAGATAATTATGAATAAATATGAGAACGTCAAAGAAGTGAAAAAAACGCGGAACCAGATCTGGTCGTATCATACTCAACGGATAATTGTTTCAGAACCAGATTTGGTCGTATCATACTCAACGGGTTAAGAAAAGGCTCAATAGATTATAAGTTGAAGAAAAAGTTGAGTTTTTAAAAATAAAAGTCTATTAAAATGCAATCATTATAGGTTATTAAAATATATTTCCTAATAATACTTAACTCTCGTAAAGTATTAATTTGTTCATTTTTTTTCGATGTATGTCAAACCTAGGGAATGTATTGGAGGGAATGTAGGGAATGTATTGGAATCTCGGTATTTGGAGGATTTAAGAGGTCAGTCTTGCAAGCTCTCGGTATTTTGCGAGATCTCGCAGAAGTAAGAATATATTTTTTTATAATTTATAAGTATTTCATTATTTCTATTACAACTTGGCAAAATAATAGAATAAAATATATATTTTAACCCGCACAGCACGTAACATCCGATTCGGGACATTTATGTCGGCCGCCTAAAGCACGTAACATCCGATACCGGACAAAGCGCTCGCCGCTGCGAAAAATGCAATTTACGATTTGAAACGTCGTCGGCTTCTGCTTTCTGACGGCGCAACGATATGGCCAAAATATCTTTAATTCAAGATTTCTGTGTGGCAATATCGAACGGTGATTTAAAAAGTGAGCATAGACGTCAAACGCCTAGTCTCCCGTCGGCATTCGCACGGCCGCGTACGGCTCCGCGGAATTGGTGATAAAAAGTGTGTGTGTGCAGTTTTTGAGTGTTATTTACCGGAGAACAGTGAGTAATTTGCATTTTAAGTAGTTTCGGAATGAGGATTAGTCATTTCAGATAGTCCATTTGCTGTTTTTCACGAATTTTTAAAGAAAACACTTCGGCGACAACAAACGGCTCGCGAAAAAATGGTTGTTATTATTTTGTAATGTTTATGAAATATCCCGATATATTGCGAAATATGACGTAATGTCGCTTTAATTTACTAACAAAATAAGTATTGCTTCATTTACATCCTAAGTTATCACATAATTAGGCGTATTTTGAAAATTATATCTTGTTTTGTAAAATGAATCGCGCAAAGAAACTTGTTTTGATAATTACTATGAGAGAATAAAGTGCGATTTTCCATAGTTTTTCGATGAAATGTGACTCTTTGGAGTATAGTAATTAGTTATTAGACATATAATAAGTCTATGATAAGACAATATAATTGAAAAAATCTAACGAATTTTATATTATGAGCATTCAAAGTTTATTATTAAGTTCGGACGCGGAAACTCTCAAAACTTTAGATTTTTCTATAATATCAGACAAAGCTCAAAGTTCTGGTGTGATTTCTAAGAAGTGTGATGTAGTAATAAAGCTATTTTGAAAGAATTTCATATAAAAAAATATCATAAGTAGTCACAAATTAAAAATTAAAAATTTTTTTTTTTACGAGAATACATAAAATTTTTCTTGGCTGAATAAATAAATATTTTTGTATGCAAATAAGTAAAAAAAAAATATCGTTTTGGTAAAGCATTTAATAAAGAACATAACTGTATTTACAATTTTTGCATATTTTACGTATTTTGTGACAAAAAAATCGAAATGATTTTATAGGCGAGTTTTTTCAGTTTGCCAATTTTGTAATATTTATTCATTATTATCTTAATTGTTTTACGAGATAAGGTTATAATGTTTTATATGTCAAATTTCAATGCGATCATTTCTCTCTTTATCTTTTTTAAATCCGTTTAGTGGTTTATAAGTTATGATCGTTTTTCTCAAGGCCGTTGACTCGCGTCGATTTTTTGCCCGAATATCTCGCGCGCAAAAGTGATAGGTGAGTTTTTACTTCGCGACAGGAGGGGTTAAAAAAATATATTATTTTGAAAGTAGCTTTCTAAAAAACACAACAAATCTAGAGTTTCGTCTGCTAATCGACTTCGGAGCCTGGGCGTCAGTTATTCAGCGGCAGAAAATGTTCGTTCTGCCTCTACACATGTTAGTACCAGAGATAACAGGTATTAGTCAAACTGCAGATATTGTCCTTTTGTCCCGCCTGATTCATAGAGATTAATTTCTTTTCTGATAAGTATATTAATGGACGAACCAGTTGCACATGAAGAATGTTATTGTGGACAGGCTTTCAAAACCATCTCTAATTCCTCATCAATAGATAGAGGTATTTGCAGTGGCGACTACTAAAGATAGAGGCAAGCTATCATCGTGACTTTCGTTCGCTGGGTCTACTACTCGGCATCAAAAAAATCGCACCTTTCCTAAAATTTGGGTCGAGCGATTATAACTCCTAAGATCTTTACTTTACTCTACCGATATTAGTATCATTTAAAAGCTCAATTAATAAGCTTTCATAAAAATAATCATTTGTATACGGAAAATCGAAAACCACAAATCGCCAGCACTTTGATTAAAAAGTGGCGATGTACGCGTTTGGAGGCTCACTAATCGTAACACCCTGGACGCGTATAAAAGTCACGCCCCCCAAAAGTCAATTATGGGTCATTCGCTATCCAGACGTCGCAGAGGTCACACCTGAAGAGCTCCGACGAGAAAAAACCCAGTGAAAATGGATACCGCGGCAGAAGAAGCAGCTCGAGCGGCGGCCCTACTGCAAACCGGACTACGGCAGGTTGAAGTCGCTCGGCAACTGAACATCGGCCGATTTCGAGTGCACCGGGTACTTATACCGACGGTTCCGAGAGACCGGAGGTTACATCGGGAGACATGGATCCGGGAGAGGTCGTCGCACTTCCGCTTCTCCGACGCTGCGGAGCCGCAGCGGCGGCTTCGAGCCACTCGAAGAACGGCAGTCGGCGTCTCCACTATCGGAAGAAGGCTGCGAGAGACGAATTTGCCGCCCCGGAGAGTCGCTACAGGCCCCCAATCGACCGCCGTCCACCGGACGACCGGGAAGCGATTTTCCGAAACGCACGTGCCGAGGACGTTCGACCGGCGGAGGAACGTCCCGTTCTCCGACGAAACCCGAGCGTGCCCGTACGCCGACGACGGGCGTAGGAGAGTCTACAGGCGACCGGGGGAGCGTTTCGCGCCGGCCGGCACCGCGGAAACCGTCGGCTGCGGAGGAGGATCTGCACGTTCCGGGGCGGCTTCTCTATCGACGGCGAGACGGACCTCGCGTGTGTCTCCAGAGCTGGAGATTTCGGACGAGCGTGTGGTCCCATATGCCGGTTTCGTCGGCGCCGACTTGGAGTTCGTGCACGACGACGCCCGGTGCCGCGCGGCCTCGATCGTCGAGGACTACCTACGCCGAGTCGGCATGGAGGTTACGGACTGGCCGGCGAGAAGCCCCGACCTCGAATGGGCGAATGGGGCCGCGATCCGGCCGCTGCCGCTCTCGCCGAGCTGGCAGAAGCCGTCGTGGAGGAGTGGGCCGACATTCCCCAAGAACGCGTCGAGACGCTCGTCGGGTCCACGACCTGAGCGCACGGAAGCCGCTCGGAGGGCTAGAGGAGGCAACGCTAGGTTTTAAGACTATTTTTTAAGGATTGTTATTGTTGATTTTTAATTTTTGTATTGTTCCTTTTCTTTGTAATTTTGATCAGAATACGCATTGTTTCACATTTTCCCAGAATTGTCTTTTTTTATGGGGGCGGTGGCCAATTTCCTACCGTTTTAAAATAGGGGATTTCATTAGCTTTCAAACGATACTAATAATGATAGGGTACAGGAAGGATCTTAGGAGTTATAATCGCTCGACGCGAATTTTAGGAAAGGTGCGATTTTTTCGATGCCGAGTGTATAACGACTGCATCTGCAGGCGTAGACGGAAGAGCGAGTCCACTATTCGTTTGAGAAAAATGGTCAATTCGGTTATATCCATATAATCATTCGATCGGCTTCTGTATCTCTCTCTTGATCGAAGATTTTGGTGCAAAATTTAAAGGTTTCATCGTTAGCCAGCGAATCAAAATCCTCTCTCAAATAGAACAACGCTGCTGGTCAAAAATGTTCGGCGCGCAATGATCCGAGTGTTCATAGAATCAGCCAGCTTCTGTGCTATTGGTGTTTTCAGCTCTTTTAACTTTCGTGCCATGAACCGCAAAGTGGTTTTGAGATCTGAATCTCGCCGACATAATACTGCCAATTTAACTGGCTGAAACACGAGTTCTAAGTCAGATAAAGCGACATACTCTTATTCTAAGAAAATATAATTTGGTCATAAAATGTGCTGATCTCGCAAATCTAGCGAGATCAGCACATTTTATGACCAAATTTTTTGGGCAAGATTAATCTTGCAAAATTGGTGCACGATCTTAGTATTTCGAGATTGCATTCCCTAGTCAAACCCCACCTTGTATGGCATATGAGATTTAGTCACCTAGTGTAGGGAGAGTTAATTACATAGTCTTTATCTATTCACACATGAAATTTTTAATTTTGTGTTTTTTATAAATACTTTTTTTTTGTATCGGCAGTTGCAAATAACTATAAGTAAATAAAATAAACATTCAATACATCCAAACGGTCATAACGAAGAAAAAGAAGAAGAACAGTCATAGCGGGCTAGTGGGCTGTGGGTATAGCACTTTGTTTTATAACTAGTAACATACCTATAACGTAATAACTCTTCGTGGGGCAGATCACTCAGCGCCGGCTTATGCATCAGTTTTATCCATTTGAGTGCCATTTCGCGGTCTTGCGGAAAGGAGAAGAATGATTTCTCCGCCGACATCCGGTCCCAGTTGGCACCGTTGCGGTAGAACAGGTTTTTACACTTCATGACCACGCAGACGATGCCGTACTTCATGAAGTGGTTTTGAACGGGCGGTTTCTGGTCGCAGTGCAGAAGGGACGTCGACTTGAAGCCGCTGTTCAGGAAATCGGTCAGATGCTGCGAGAACTTCTTCTTGGGATCGTACGGGATGCCGCGGAGGTACTCTTTCAGGTTGTTCTTGACGAAGTCCCAGTGGTTGTCCTCTACGGACCAGAGAGGGGTTGAATCCGTTTTGGGCGAGCGGCTCCGCTAGGAACTCCGCCGTCACGGGCTTCTTCTTTCGGATGCGCCTCACTTTCGCGTTCGATTGCGGCAAGACGTAGCGGAATTTCTTGTTTTTGCCACTCGCAGTAACCTGGAATGAAATAGTGTTTATGCATTTTTACTCTTTCGGCCAACCACCTGACGAGATGGGAAAAGAAGTTTTTGGATAGAATAAGTAACAGCCGATGAGAGATCTATTTTTGGACCAAATCGTAACAGGCGTTGAGAAGTGGATCCTGTACAATGACCATTCTGGACTTTGCAGTGCAGTTTGAATGGCGAATATCCTAGGGCCGTGGAAGCTGTGGAAAACCACTTCAAAAACTTTTTTCAAGGAAAACCAATCAGTTTCTTCAAAAATGGAATCGACAAGCTTGTCGATTGTTGGAAAATAATTATAATGAAAAATGGAGACTACACACTTGATTAAAAAAACATGACTTTAACATTTGAAAATTTGTTAAATACGTGGACACCCATCAACATAATGTATTTTTTTTTCCTATGTTCCTCCTTCCCTTCCTGGTCCCTCCCTTCCTATCCTCTTTCTTTTCTCGTTTTTTTCTGTCTCTTATCATTTAGATAATCTTGATGTTAACATTTAGTGGAAAATTGTCTCTGGTGTAATTTTTATATCTATCTTGTTTGGCTACTTACTTTTATACACTGTTATTTTCCTGAATAAAAGAAAATAAATAAAAATAAAATAAAATGTTGAAGTTTACTATTAAATCGGACACGAACTTGTGCAATCATCTCATCTTTGCACCTACTATTCTCTACACCCCACGGCAACAAAATAATTTATGTATTGGAATTTTTCATTTATCAAAACAAAAAAAACAATAAGTAGATTTGCTCATTTTAATGCTAAATCTGATGGGAAATAGCGTCGAGCATGCAATATTTCGAGACTTAAAATTTTCCAATTTTTCATACATGTCTTAGTTTTGTTTTTCAAGTTAGTTTTTAACCCCTTGAGCGGCAAACGGGACAATTGTCCACAATTGAAATTACCGTAGAGCGGCAAAGGGGACATCTGTCCCAGCCGAGATCGGCGCCGATGTTTTCCAATTATTTACCCTTGATACCTCACATAAATCATACGGCCTGTGGTATGTGCGAAAAGAGGAGAAGATTCTCTGTCGTTAACTAGTTGGTTCATTATTTTTCATACAGTCGCCATTTTTTAGTATATGATTGAACCAAACCAAACCAAAAACTTCAATATTCATGTTGATTTTCAACACCGAATATTTTTTTATTTTTGTATGGGTATAAGTAAAACGAAGTCATAGGTTGAATGAAGCATATTATATTTATTATAAAAGTATTCACAATTTCTTGTTTAGGGTGATTTATTTCCAGAAAAAACATAGAAATGTTGGACAAGGCAGTTTTTTTCTGTACCACAACTTTGACGGATAATTCTGAATAATGCTTATTGCTTTACAAAACGACGTTACACGTATCTAATAGCAAATTTCAACAGGAACATAAAACAGGTCTTCTTTATACGATCCGTATAGTAGTTTCGGAGTAATCGTCGTTTTCCTGAAACGCTATATTTTTGTTGTGATGTAATCTTCTTCTTCGCGTTCTCTAAGAGAAACTACAATTCAAACGTCAGCGCTCGAGGTATTAAGATAGTTTAAAAAAACTAACCTATCTTACAGCCATATAGATATTTATGAATTGTTTCAATAAAAAGTGATTTTTAAAAACGTTTTTAATAGAGCGCATAATACTGACCGGATGAATAACTGGATAAACAGCATTAATTCCCCGGATTCCATTAATACCAATTACCTTTCTAATTAAAAAGACTGCAATTTCCCATAAAATTGTAATTTTCAATGACAATCAATAAATCACAAGGTCAAACATACAACGTTGCGGGCTTAGATCTGAGTATTGAGTATTTTTAACACGCTTTTATTAGGTCGACCTGTATGTAACTAACTATGTAATGGAATCTAAGGTAACTAATGTAACCATCTTCCAAGGATCAAAGCGTCATGAAAATTGGCAGCTGTATGTAGTTCTGATGACAATACAATAATATGGTACTGTCGAACTGATCTGATGATGGAGTCGGAAGATATGAACTGGATCTTCATGATGGAACATCGTATCATAGCTATGTTTGGACTTGTTAGAATAGTCTTGGAATGAACTTTGACCACGTTTAAGTTTCAAAGTCTGATGATGAAGCCGGAAGACAGGAACTGGCATTCCATGATGGAATATCGTATCATAGTCGTGTTTGCACTTGTGAGAAAGGTCACGTAATGGACTTTGAAAACGATCAGGTTTCAAGGTTATAACAAACCTATGATATATATTCACTTGTAAATATTGAGTGTAAATAGTGTAAATATTGACATAGGTGCCTGTATAAAATGTATATAGACCTGTACATGGAGAGTGTAAAAAGAATAATATTGATATATCTATCTACGATGTATATTGATGTGGCATTTATAAAAGCGTGTTTTTAGTGTTTTTTTAAAACGATTAATTTATTCTATATTATCGCCTTTTATATAAAAAAAAAACAAAACACGCAAAGCCTACACAATATGTTAAATTGTTGTTACGATTCTAAATACAACCAAGGATCATAAATGGGTCTATTATGTAAAAAACTTTTCTGGTTTATTGTCAACAAGTATGGTTATTAGGAAATCTCATGTGCGAGTGTGACCCGTAAAAGATACACCCATTTGGGGGGTCATTACCTCCAAGAGGAGGCAAAACAATCTGGCGCCAAAAGCCTGTTGCAGTTCTTAAATGACACAAGGCTTAGCGCAGAACTATAGTAGGTGGCGAACACAATAAATCAGCAATGGTCGCAGTGTTACAAGGGTCATAAAGACCTTAGAAAAGTCCCACAAAACAAATAAAAAAAATTTAAAAAAAATGTAATGAAAAAAAACCAACGACTTTTTACCTACTTTTTGAATTAATAACCCGAAAGTAACCCAAATAACCCAAAGGCGGTTAACCTACCGAAATGTAGGTGTTTGACACTTTTTTATATTCCTATATCTCCCTTGTTTACTGAGGCCGAATAAAGGTTATTGCTGTCTCGGAATCAACGAGGTGAATATAGTCAGGTGATGTTAAAACATCAAGAATGTAGAATAAATTCTAAACATACATAAATACAGCAACAAATATCTGACTACTGCTGTGTCAGATCGGATTCGAAAAATTGGACGGCCCGACTGAGACCAGATTGGGCTGTTAGGTCGAGCCGTCTATAGGCCGCTTTGGACTATACAATTAAATAAGGAACATAATAACATACATCTTTTCCGTCATTTTTCTTCTTTTTCATAATGACTATCTTCAATTTGCCTGATTTCTGTTTCGCATCTTTAAGTTTCTCGTCCAGCCCTGGTATGTCGATATGCTGTCGCAGCTCATCGATAGAGATTTGTTTATCCTTAAAACTCTCCAAAGTGTCCAAACTGGTCTGCGTGAAGCCCTTCCCGACGGTGAACGAAGGCGGCATTTTAGCGTCTGCATTCTCATTGAAGAATTTTTTCGCTATGTCCAGGTATTTCCTATTAGAGGCGCCTTTGGAAGAACCGGAAGCCGTTTTTCCTTCCGCTGCCGAAGGAATTTTTATTTCTATTTTCGGAATGCCATCGATGACGTCGTTTATGTTGCTGAGATCGATTGACGCGTACGGTTTTGCGCTATTTACGTTTTCCGCACTCATTTTAAACAAACACAACAAACTAACCTTACCCGGGCATCGCGGAACCGAAATGTATGAAGCAAGCAACAAACGAGCAACAAAGATAATATACGAGCAATAAGCGATTTGGCCAATCGCAGGACAATAATATCAACAATATTGCACAAAATTAATCTTTTAGCCATTCTCATTGGCTGGTCTGGCGTAAGGGTATAACCCGGCATCCAATCAGATTCCCGCATTTAATTACAGCAGGATGCTGGCTTCATCGCGTCATTAATGTTTTGACGTTTATTTCTGCGTTTTTTTTAATTTCATGAATCAGACCGGTGTTGAACATTAATCCATTATACCTAAACAAGTATTAGGTACAGTTTACATTTCGACATTAAATTACATTTTAAATTATTTTATTTAATCATTTAGCGACGTTGATAAAATCAAAAATAAAACTAAGGTAAATCAGACGCTTAAAGGCATGAACAAGTAGCCGTCTTTGCACCGTTGTTGTCGTTGTTGTTTCACCGTTGTTGTCACCCGCCGAAGTCATAAGCCTCCACAACAAGTCTCGTATGGATAGGTTGTGGAGGCTTATTTTTGGATCGCAGTATGGATGGCTGATCCTGAAAGGTTATGTAATGCTGCATTTACACGCTTGCCACAAACCGCTTGTACAAACGCTTGGCAAGTGCAGGCAAGTAAAACATCGACGATCCACACGCTTGCGAGCACTTTACTAAGTCATGAGCCTCTAAGCATGGCGGACGTTGAAGTAACTACGGAAGCCGCTATATTCTTGGCGACGAAGGACCTGAGAAAAATATCTGAAATGGGTGGACCCGCGAAGAAATAGACGGGGTCATAATTATAGGATTTGATGAATAAATATCCAGCGTTAATGAAGCGCCATGCCCGATTCCGCGTGCGTACGCGCCGGCGAGAAGGCGGAAACTGAACGTTCGATCGCAGCGCTTCCCAGTAAAACTGTCATTCCGCAGTGGTGGTATAAGAGTGTTAATGGTAAAGCATATTTAGCGTGACTCAGAGCGCTCTCACATTTTGAATAAATGTAATTAATTTAGGGCCTAAGTAAAAAACTGTGCCTAAGCGCGACGCTAGAAAATTAACTTAAATTAAAAAATGAAGCGTCATGCACAGATTCCAAGTGTGTACGCGGCGGCGAATTACGTAGGCGAAAACTGAACGTTCGATCGCAGCGCTTACCCAGTAAAACTGTCCTTCCGAAGTGGTGGTATTTAGCGTAACTGAGAGCGCTCTCATGTTTGAATTAATTGTAATTAATTTAGGGCCTAAATAAAATTTGTCGCTAAGCGCTACGCTAGAGAATTAAACCAGTCAATATAATTAAATTAAAATAAAACACACTCACTGCTTACATTTAGGAGTAATCGCGCCTGAAAGTGTTGAAATCAGTTTAAAGCCTGTGTTATTTTATAGATATTATTGACATGGCCCTATTGAAGTGCGTTAGTGAGTCTCCTTGAGAATTGTTTAGAAGATGGATGTACCTAACGCGTCGTACATTGAGCAACCGTGCCGTGGACAGGAGCTCACGTTTTTTCCACGATGCGGCTAATGCGCCGTACGGTGAAAATACCGTGCCCAGTAGCGATTTTGCAGTCTTGGCCGTCCTAGGCTCCATGCCATGTATCAGGTACCAGCCGCCCCTTTCTCAGCACCCATCATATAGACTACATAATGAATATATTTTTTTGCCAACTTTTATCGAAATCGATTCAACATCAGTTAAGTATAATATCTGCCAGTTTGTATTATTTCGAGGATTCAGGGATAATTGCACATTTAAATAAAACATTTCAAACGGTGTTAGGTTTTATTTATTTAAATAAGTAAAGGTTATTCTCATACAAGATATAATAAGTGTTTTACAATGTGTTACAAAACTCGTCTGCACTTAAGCGCAGAAAAATCATTAATTAAATCTTCGCAATCCAATTTCCTTATTAAAATATCTTTTATGTTAAGCAAAGCAAGATCGTTTAACCTTTGCTCCGTCATTGTTGTGCGTAAATAATTTTTAACTCGTCGCAAACAAGAAAACGATCGTTCTCCAGAACAGTTACTGTCGGGAGTACACTCACACATACGTAGAGCAATATCTACGTTTGGGTAAATGGTTTGAAGACCTTCAGTTCGTAACCATTTCAACAAACTGACAGCACTGACAGCGCTACTCAGATCTTCATTTTTTATTCTGCAGTGAGCGCGAAAATGGAGGCATTCTTCTGAAAAATTGTTCCTTTAGATATTTAGGTACTTTGAGTAATTTCTTGTTATCATGAGTGATTTTTTTCCCAAATTTTGCCAAGGTTGGCCTCCCCTAATATCTGGCCGCCCTAGGCCCGGGCCTACTGGGCCTTAGGGCAAATCCGCCACTGACCGTGCCGTCACGGATAGAGCCGCTGCTAGAGTGCTGCAAACTGATGGCAGTGCCTAATCAGCCCCTGTCGGTGAACCGAAATGTAAGTGTGGTCTACAACTAATAATGTACAATTTTTACTTAAAAAATCTTCTAAAATACTTCTATGTAAGTATGATCACGTGTCCGACTATAGGGCACAGTTAAAGTGGTTGCCAATACGCCAAAGAAGAAATGTTCATACTGTCTCTCCTATATCGTGTCCTCACCCAATTAACACCATCCTATCTCCAGGAGCTTTTTGAACCACTAAGTTCCCACGGTCTCGTACTTCGGTCAGCCTCTGACAGTTTATTAAAAATTCCGAGTCATAATAGTGATTTCTATTCCTATTCTTTCTGTGTCCATGGTGCAAGACTCTGGAACGATCTCCCTGCAAATATACGAAACTCGCCTTCTTTACCATCGTTTAAGACTCACCTTAAGGATTACTACCTTTCTAAGAAGTAACCAGTTCTTCCCTTTCTCTCCTGTTCCTCTCCCAATTTCCTCTCCTCGGGCATTATTAGTCTTAAATTCTTCCACTTGTCTGTATGTTATGTATAATCTTTATTTTCACAATGCGCGCATGTACCACTATGTTTAGGTTAGCTGTAAGACATTGCCATGTGGCAATAAGCTCGCCTTTTTTGTATACTTATTAAGTGCAAATAAAGAGTTTATTTATTTATTTATTTTATTTAAAATACGATACAAAAATATAGGAATTTGTAAGTTAATACTGACGAACTAACTTTATCATTTACACTTTATGGCTACGGCTCTTAGTTTTCGAAGAAAACACGAGGAAACTGAATGAGACGTTTTCGAACCACTCTGTTCTTAGTGCGGCATTTTCGTGGGGGTCCATAGCCAAATCGGTCGAGCTGTACGCAGTTGCCTAAACGGCCCCCTAAATACCAAGTGGTTTTTTTACATACAAGAAATGCAGGATTTATTATCTCAAGAACCAACATACTAGTAGCCGGTTGTAAACAGGTTAAGGCACATCTCCTACATAAACCTCTGTAGGATCATTTTGCATAAAAACCAGCTGCACTGTAGGGAAACAGGTTTTGCCGATTTAAAGATTATCAAGGTGAGCACAGAATAGTTTAAACGATCGACGCGCATGTTCTTGCATTGTTGAGATGTCCGTCATTTGTTGATTTAATACAAAATGTTTTTAATTTTGGCACTTATTCTTATTTTCTTGGTACCCATTCTGTATCTCAAGAGAAAGTTCGATTATTTCAAAGGAAGCAATGTGAGATATACGAGTACTGCTAGTTACCTCTCCAGTATCTTCAGATGCGTTATCGGTAGACGGTCAGTTATCGATCATCTGTTTAGTGTGACACATCCTTATTCAGAACAAAGGTAAGTTTACTTATTTCTCACTCCCTTATCTCCATAATTTAAATTTAATCTTCGATACCTTTTTTTTTATTTTGTTGTTTGGGGCTTTTCTTAGGTCTTTATGAGCCTTGTAACACTGCGACCATTGCTGATCTATTGTGTTCGCCACCTGCTATAGTTCTGCGCTAAGCCTCGTGTCATTTAAGAACCGCAACTGGCTTTTGGCGCCAGATTGTTTTACCTCCTCAGGTTGGAGGTAATGACCACCCAAGTGGGTGGGCACATTTTTGTGTCTCGGAGCTTGAGGTTGAACATGTGTTTGTTCAGGCCACAATGTCCCCGTGAGCGCCCTCACGAGTATGCGTAGATTGTTCCTATTTAGCAATAAGGCCTCACGGGCAGTCTTACGGTCGAAAGCCTTAATTAGCGCTTTTGAATTATTCGAACCTGGCGTGTTGTTCCAGTGATTGACGGATTGTTTAAACATGTTTTTTCGAGCATTAGGTTTGCAAGGCTTTTTGGTACGCCACAGCATGGGCCGTATAACGTTCCCTTTGCTCCTGTCTTAGCAAGTTTGTCGGCTTTTTTATTTCCTTCGGTATCTTATACGCGAGAGTAATATCGTTAAATCTATCCATAATGGTTTAATGATTTTTAGATTGAGATTATTAAAATAACATATATTTTATCAGTCCATTTTTAAATCAGTAAGCTGATGAACCCTCTAAAATAGTTAAAAACCTTTGAGATTTTATTTTATTTTCAGTAGAATTCAGCAAAAAAAAATAAATTTGAATTATTTATAACTAAAACCATCGGTAAATGTATCCATCGGTATATAATTAAAAGTTACGTAATTCGTAATAATACAGAAACGTGATCTCCAAAGAAGTGGTTTTTCGGGTTTGCACGTGGACGAACTTTAATAAGTTCATAACAAATAGTGCTACGCAAACATATAATATGAAATTACCATATTTGAATACCAGTTATGGATATCGTTTGAATTAAAAATCTATTTCAGTTGAATTTGTAGTAAATTTGGTACCTCTTTTTAAATATAAACATATGTATAATTAAAAACTAGTTAGCGTATTATATTATATTATACTAGCTGCGCCCCTCAGTTTCACCCGCGTGGTGATGGAAAATTGTGATAATGATGATATATTTTCGTCAATTTTTCGATGTTTTTTATTATTTTGCTATTCGGGACAGAGACAAATCCAACAAATTAAAAATCATGAAAATCGGTCCATCCGTTCTCCAGTTATAAGTGTTCGAAATTTTATTATACATTATATACGAGATTTTTTTCCTACTTACTTGACAGTCTTATCGTTATATTTTGGATAATTCACACTAAATCTTTATAAATTATAGCCTATGTGTTATTCTGATGTGTAGGTAAGCTATATTATTGTAAAGTTTCATCAAAATCCATTCAGTAGTTTTTGCGTGAAATAGTAACAAACATCCATACATACATTCTTACAAACTTTCGCGTTTATAATAGTAGTAGGATTATATAATATTATATTATGTTGGAGGTAGCGACCACCCAAGTGGGTGTATCTTTTACGCATCAGCGGGCCACACCCGCACATGAGGTGCTGGGGAGTTTCCTCTGCCCCTTGGCAGAACCTGCACATTTTTGTGTCTCTGAGCTTGAGGTTGAACATGTGTTTGTTCAGGCCACAATGCCCCGTGAGCGCCCTCACCAGTATGCGTAGATTGTTCCTATTTAGCGATAGGACCTCACGGGCCGTCTTACGGGCTTTGGAATGATTCAACCCTGTTGGAGGGGGTATCGTTAGGGGGGTAGCGTTGGGTGGGGGTTTGGAAGGGGTAAGGGAGGGGGTAGGGTAGGAAGTAGGGGAGGGGGATAATAAGGAAGGAGGTTGAGGAAGGACGGGTTTGGGGGGTTTGGGGGGTTGAAGGAGGAAGGGTGAGAAGGGTTGGAGGGAGGGTAGAGTGGGGGAGGGAAGAAGGGTGGGAGGAGAAGAGAAGGGAAGGGTGGGGGTTGAAGGGGAAGGGTGAGGGGGGGGGGGGGGAGGGGGAATGGGGCGTAAGGGGAGGGGGGTTGTCTGCTTCCCGGGAAAGACTATGCTTTTGGGTAACAATTTTATACTTTTAATATTACTTTGATTCAAATTTATTATGTTCTCTTTTTTGAATAGATTTACGAGGTAATATAAAAAAAAGCATATAAGCAATTTTTGAGTTTGAAAAGCTATTTGTGGTCAAATCAATTTAAATGAAATAAAATTGATAATGTCGGCTAAAACATGAGCAGAAGCCAACCTGAAATATCGAAGACGTGTAGCATTGGGAAGAGTGGCAATAAGAATGAGAATATTTTTTTTTCGAAGGTACTGTTTAAAATCGTTATTTACAAAGTCTGCCTAACTAGGTCGAAGCCCGTACCAAGGTAGACTTGACTAGGTTACTTGTAAGTTTTGTATTGTGCGCATACTTATCAAAGTACTATAACTGAGAAAGAGAAAATAAATAAATCTAATAACTGTAATAATTAAGTAGTATGTATTCAATACAGAAGTTATTTTATAGATATCTAATATCTACCTCATAATCATGTTAAAAAAAAGTAATAATAAATCAAAATATAACCAGTAAATATATTATTAAAATGATAATAAAAATAAAATACAATAAAATTAAAATTGTAATGATAATCAGTAAATAGAGCAATAATAAAAAAGCCAGTAATGAGAAATAGTAATTAAAATAATCAGGTTGCTAGTCAATAAATAATATAGAAAAAAATCTTAAAAAATCGTAATATACTCATATGTAGGTACTCATTATATTATCGATCGGAAATTTGGAGGTAATGTTCTCATTCTCGAGGATTTTAATTTTGCAGCGTTAACTTGGACAGATAACGACTCGTCTACGACGACACAATAAAAATTCAACTACATCAGACTTTCACCAACTCACCAACTTTTCCGTCCATTCTGCTCGACTTTGAAACCAGCTTCCGCATGTTATCCGTCATGCAACTTACTTGCCCTGCTTCAAGGCGTTATTGAAAACACATTTTCTCTCACAAACAAACCATTAACAAATCATCACCCCCACCCTCTTCCCTTCCCTTTTTTTTGTTTTAGATTGGATGTTTTAATAAGAACTTTGTTGTGTAGTACCTATTTATTGTGTAAGTGGGTATTATTATTTATCTGTAGTTCCTATGTATTTAATATTATATTTTATATATATATATATATATATGTATGTATATGTTTATGTGTATGAGGTTGTTAACTATTTCTATTACTTAATATTGCAACGGTTGCCTGTAAGAAATTGTAAAACGATAAGCTCGCCTTTTGTACTAAGTAATAATAGAATTTAAGTTTTCTTTACCATTGTTAAAGGTTTTGTACAATAAAGCTATTTTTCTTATTTTATATTATTCTTCCTTTCAACCACTAATTCGATTAGATGTTTATAAAATTACTAGCTGACCCGTGCCCACTTCGTTGGGAGGTAAAACTTTTTACTTGTGATAAAATTATGAGTGTGGTTCGGTTAGTACTGAGTGCTATGATTTATTTCCTGACTGTCAAAAGAAGGATTATATTTTTACTGCATAAATATGCATGTATTTGCATGCCAATTTGACTATATTACCGTTATTTGTGAGTGTCTTCTTGTGAGTGTCTTATTTGTGAGTGTCTTATCTCTTTAACCATTTATGCAGTAAAAGGGAAATTATATGCAGTAAAAGGGAAAAGTCTTTTGTTTTAAACACTTGAGACGATAAATTGACTTATTTTGATATGAATTCATAAATGTTGATAATATGACCAATAAACATGACCTAACAATTTAATTATTTTTTTTAATGAAAAACTACTTTTTGTGACTTAAATATAAAAGTTAGATATATGCTGTCGCTGACTTTTTTGTAGGCATTATCAAGCTCTACAACGTTTTTCTAGAACTTAATCATATATCTCTCATTGTTAAGGCAGCGTTAGTTATAAACGGTTTCGTTCGACCGTTTTTTCTCCGACTTACTTTGCAAACCCGACTACCACGAAAAAGAGTTTTAATTTTTCGGATTAATATATAGCCTATGACACTCACAAATAACTTGGCTTTCTATCGTTAAAATAATTTTTAAAATCGATTTAGTAGATCCAGAGATTATTTCCTACAACCTCACAAACTTTACCTCTTTATAAATAGATTATTAAGTGACTAGGTTTATTTACAATTATTATTGAATAACTATCTTGTTTTTGTATATTGTACCTGATTATTATTTTTTTAATAAAGCCATTATTTGTGAAATTGTTTTTATAACTCTTATATATTTATATAAATCTTTGTTTAAATATCCGCCCAAGCACAAGTTTTGCTTAGTTGGGCGACATTAGACAATAAACATTATTTAATAATTGGGTTTAATTTCTTGCTGTGGATTTAGTAATTGAGTATAATATTTTATTCAATGTTTTAATTGTAAATTGTAATTGATTTGTAAATTTCTGAATGTGAATGTGAATTCTGAATGTGAATGTGAATTTGAATGTGAATTCTGAATGTGAATGTGAATGTGAATAAAACAAAATAAAGAAACGGTTTTTTTGCTGGTATAGATAGGGGTCGTTTTACTTAACCCTTCAGGCCTCGGCCCCTCAGCCGATTGACAAGTTGATGTCCCAAAAAAAATTAGTAAAAATTAGTAAAAAAAATTAATTATGACACTGTCTCACCAAAACATTAATTATTGCCAAACCACTGTACCCATAATTAAAAGAAAACATATTAATCATATAATAAAACATAATAAAATAAAACAAATTAAATTAAAATAAAATTAAAACGGGGCCGTCACGCTGAATCGTGTTGTGGCCAATATCGGCCAATTGGGGCTCTAGGGGTTAAAGGGATCATTTGATCTCCTCTCCTCTATGTACTCAATGCATTTGAAGTTAAAATTAGGCTGAATATTTTTTTGTTTCACTTTCTTCTTCTTTATTTACAGATATATTGGATCGTTTGAAACGACTTCGCCGGTAATTATACTCCGACATCCAAAAGCCATAAAAACAATCTGCGTTGAGAAATTCGACTGCTTCACAAATCACAAAACAGTCGTTAATGATCCATTATTGGCAAACATGATTTTTTTTTTGCCTGGTAATACATTTATACATATTCGTATTTTTTGCTCCGCTATTTTGTTTAGTCGTATCACATTTCTTACGCATCACATTTCTTACTCATCACATTTCGCATTATTTTAAGAATTACAAATTTTAAGAAATACAAATCATTCGCATATAAATCATTATCTATTTTGTTTTGGTAACGATTTTTATAAGTAGATGTCATATGAGGACACCAGGGGAAGAACGATGAATGTACCATTTTTCTTCATTTTAAACTGAGTATGAGGAAATGTGCGTTGTACCCATTAGAAAATTATGGCAAAATCGAATAGAAAATATTGATGTTGAAATATTATGGAAAAAATGGACATTTTTGAAATAGCATGTTGGGGAAAAACAATGAGAATCGAATCGATTGTGGGGAATACTGATGTATTATATACACATATTACAATGTTCTTAAATAATAATATCAACCCCAAATAAATATGACGTCAAATAATACTAAAATAACATATGACTCCTGACCATGAACAACTTTGTATCCTTGCCTCAAATCTTTAAAGTCGTTTTTCCCAGTTACACAAAAACATAACCCTCATCGTTCTTCCCCTGATGTCCTCATATGTTAAAACTTTTATAATATCAACCCCAACTAAATATGACGTCAAATAATACTAAAATAACATATGACTCCTGACCATGAACAACTTTGTATCCTTGCCTCATATCTTTAAAGTCGTTTTTCCCAGTTACACTAAAACATAACCCTCATCGTTCTTCCCCTGATGTCCTCATATGTTAAAACTTTTATTTACCAGATCAAAAATGGGTCAATATGAGGTCCGATCTTCTGCCCAGTAGTACAGCCGCTAAAACTAGGACAATGTTTGACACTACAAAGTTTTCTTGTAAATTCGCTGTTGCAGCTTTAGAAACATCCATTAAGAAAAACGAACTGGTTGATGGTTAGTATAATATGTGTTTTACGCAATATTTGGAATAACGGATTAGAAGGTGTAAATATATAACACGGTTCCTTTTTTGCATTACATTTGTTCTATATCCTACGGCATTTTTTCTGGGGATGGTTGGGTACAACTCACTAAGCGTAAGAAGAGATTGGCTGTCAATCTGCCACATATATAAACTGCTTAGGGGGTTCGTTGATAATCCGACCATCCTTAGAAGAATCGGTCTATTCGTACCCGCCAATTACTACCGTGCTAGGACTCATGTATTGTTCGCGTTACCGCGAGCTAGAACTAACATCGTTCAACACTGCTTCACAGTGCGGACGCTTCGTACCCTAAATGCACTATGTTCGACTGAGCCAGAATTGGATATTTGGACGGTTAACTTAGCACAACTGCAAAGTATGGTAATGGAATTTCTTAGCAATCAAGTAATTAGATAAATATGTAGTATTAAAATTGTAAAAAAGGAGTAACTAGTATAAGAAAGGTTTGATAAACATTAGATATACATCTGTAAGTATAATCGTTTAATATTACGCTCTAACGGATGTCTCCGTCTCGTTTGCTATAGTCTAGAATAATAATTTATATATTAGAATAATAATGATAGTAATAGTAATGGAGTAGAGTAATAATAATATTATTAACAGTAGAATTATATCTAGTAGTAATCTAGAATAATAGCCTAGAAAAATAATTAACGATTTGGAATCATCTGTAAGGTTAATTATATTTTGGGAAATAAATAAATAAATAAAAAAGTAATTTCACTCTAAATACCTGTACAGTAAAAAATTAGTTATCAGTATATGACTATACATTACAGTCAATGACCTCTTCATTTTAATTATGTATAAATTAAATGTTATATTGATTTAAATAATTGATATATTTTATATTATAATAACCAAACAGGACCTGACACTGAGTTCAGGGTTAAAGACTTCACACTACAGTACTCGTTGGCGTTCCTGACAAAAATATTATTCGACAATCCATCAGAAGAAAATATAAAAAATTATCATGTCAACATCAAGAAATTCAGCGCGTTAAAGAGTATCGGACTGGTAAAATTAGCGTTACTGAGGGTCCTTCCCAGGTTTTTACACGTTAGTATGTTTCTTTATTATTTATTCTTCGGTAAATATACAATGTATTCTTATTTTTTTTTGTTATGTGACTATCAGAGTTAGGGATTTTAATATTGAAATTTAATATTTTACAGTTTAGACTCTTTCAAATCTCTTCCCCTGATACAATGAAGTATTTAAATGAAGTTTTCCAATATTCGCTGCAGTGGAGAGCCGAAAAGAACATCTACATACCGGACTTCAATCATATGCTAGGAAAATCAATGAATGGTATATGTAGACATAATATTTTCAAAATTTTTATATTCATTTAAACTAAAGTATATCTTGAATAAAGTCTTATTTTGTTCAACTCCTCAATACTATGAAAATTATATGGTGAAAATCGGTGGAAATTTCAAAAATACTTGGATCATATTTTTTTATACTGGACTGCGCGTTCTTGAGTTACAAAATCTAAAACTTATTGACTCAAGGAGCCGTAACTTTTCAATGAATTATCCGATTTGAAACATACTTTCGCCAATTAGTTTTATTCATCGTATGGATGAGCTGATTGGATAATTCAGCTCCTAACCTCGGAACCTCACGATTTCGTGTACTTCAGTCAAATATGACTTCTTATTTGTATAATTTCTTCTCTCAGCTTTCATTCCATTGCACTCTCAGGTGTCTATTACTGGTATCTCAGCATTACTGGCATCTCAGCATTACTGGCACCTCAGCATTATCAACTGTTATGTCCAAGTCATTATTTGCAGTGCAGGCGGCCCGAATATGGAACTCTATGCCTTTGCCACTGAGACAACTTGAAAACCTGATCGGGTTTCAAAAATCTATCCGAAGATATTTACTAAATATATAATTACCGCCCCCACCCCTCCACCCGTCTCCTAGCTTGTCTTGATATCCCATTCCTCCCTTCAATTTTGAGTTAACATATATTATTAATTTCTGTCTAATTGTCATTATTATGTTTATTTTGTAACTGTACCTTTTTACTGTAACCACTAATTTAAATACATCACACTTGTTATATATAATTTGACTACAAAAACATTTATTCTCAATAACCCTGGCTTTATGGTCATAAGATAATGCCATTTGACAATAGGCCCACAATGTTGTACTATATTGTGTGTTCAATAAAGTTTTTCAAATATAACCTTAAGGTTCTGAAGCAGGGAGCTACCATATACAAACCAATCTGAGCCCAGCGCTGGCTTTTGAAAAGTCTTTGTACGTTTCATCTTTTAGTACTAGTTTAATAAATATTACCTACTGCCGAAACCTGACATTAGTGCAAACCTATTTTGCCTAAGTTAAACTGACTTAGAGAACTTCGAGAGTGTGATCGAATGTTGTAAACTCTTCTGGTAAGAATACATTTATTTAAATTTTGATAATTAATTTATAAAATTGCGTTAGAAATACCACAAAAAATCATTTTATCGCACTTTACTTATGTTTTAATTTTCTTCTTTGATGCAGCCCAACTCTGTATAAGAGAATGGTTAATATTTTTTCCAAAATAAAAACCCATTGACGTCAATTTTTTTTCGTATAAGTATAGATTTGTAAATTCTCAAAATCTGTAAGAGTCACAAAGTTTATTCTATTTTTCCACTCACGCCCAAGCAAACGCCCACGAACACGCACACGTAGTCGCACAAGCGCACGCACGCACGTTCGCAACGTTCGCACGCGCACACGCTCGCAGACACACAACACGCAC